>CM057471.1:97699818-98229818 GCA_030035585.1 Dugong dugon | reverse complement strand
CCTCTGCCCAGCAATTCAGTCCCTCAGGGAGTTTGGATGTGTCTATGGAGCTTCCATGACCTTGCCTTGTAAAAGCTGTGCTAGCTTCCCCAGTACTGTGTACTGTCTTACCCTTCAACAAACTTACCACTTATCTATTGTCTGTTTAGTGTTTTTCCATCCCCACGCTTTGCCTCCTTTGTAACCATCAAAGATTGTTTCTTTTTGTATGTAAAACTTTTCATGAGCTTTTACAATAGTGGTCTCATACAATATTTGTCCTTTTGTGATTGACTTATTTCACTCAGCATAATGCCCTCCAAATTCATCCATGTTAGGAGCTGCTTCACAGATTTCATCATTGTTCTTTATATCTGCATAGTACTCCATTGTGTATATGTACCATAGTTTGTTTATCCATTCATTTGTTGATGGGCATCTAGGTTGTTTCCATTTTTTGCTACTGTGAACAATGCTGCAATGAACATGGTATACATATGTCAATTCGTGTGGTGGTTCTTATTTATCTAGGATATGTTCCTAGGAGTGGGATTGCTGGATCATATGGTATTCCTATTTCTAGCTTTCTAAGGACGTGCCATATCGTTTCCCAAAATGGTTATATCATTTTGCATTCCCACCAGCAGTGCATAAGAGTTCCAATCTCCCCACAACCTCTCCAACATTTGTTATTTTCTGTTTTTTTAAATTCATGCCAGTAATGCCTGGGTGAGACAGTATCTCATTGTAGTTTTGATTTGCATTTCTCTAACAACTACTGATCGTGAGCATTTCCTCATGTGTCTGTTGGCCACTTGAATATCTTCTTTGGTAAAGTGTCTGTTCATTTCCTTTGCCCATTTTTTAATTGGATTATTTGTCTTTTTGTTGTACAGGTGTTGGATTTTCCTGTAGATTTTACAGATTAGACGGTTGTCTGATTTGTAATAGCCAAAAAATTTTTCCCAGTCTGTAGGTTCTCTTTTAACTCTCTTGGTGATCATAAATTTTTAATTTTTAGAAAATCCCAGTTATCTAGCTTATCTTCTGGAGTTCATGTGTTGTTAGTTATGGTTTGTATCCTGTTAATGCCATGTATTAGGGCCTCTAGCATTGATCCTATTTTTTTTTCTATGAACTTTATAGTTTTTGGCTTTATATTTAGGTCTTTGATCCATTTTGAATTAGTTTTTTGTGTGTGGTGTGAGGCATGGCTCCTTTTCCATTTTTTTGTAGATGGATATCCAGTTTTGCCAGCACCATTTGTTACAAAGACTGTCTTTTCCCCATTTGATGGACTTTGGACCCTTGTTAAAGATCAGTTGACCATACGTGGATGGAGTTACATCTGGGTTTTTGATTCTGTTCCATTGGTCAATGTATCTGTCGTTGTACCAGTACCAGGCTGTTTTGACTACCACAGCTGTATATAGTAGGTTCTGAGGTCAGGTAGTGTGAGTCCTCCTACTTTATTCTTCTTCTTCAATAGTGCTTTACTTATCTGGGGCTTCTTCCCTTTCCATATAAAGTTAATGATTAGTTTTTCCATCTCTTTAAAGAATGTTGTTGGTATTTGGATCAGGATTGCATTGTATTTGTAAATTGCTTTGGGTAGAATTGTCATTTTCACAATGTTGAGTCTACCTATCCATGAGCATGGTGTGTTTTTCCATTTATGTAGATCCCTTTTGGTTTCTTGCAGTAGTGTTTTGTAGTTTTCTTTGTATAGCTCTTTTATATCCCAGGTTAGATTTATTTCTAAGTTTTTTTTTTTTTAGGGGCTATTATAAATGGTATTGTTTTCCTGATTTCCTTTTCATCTTTCTCTTTATTGGCATATAGGAATCCAACTGATTTTTGTATGTTTATCTTGTATCCTGTTACTCCGCTGAATCTTTTCTATTAGTTCCAGTAGTTTTCTTGTGGAGTCTTTAGGATTTTCTACGTATAGTATCATATTATCTGCAAACAGGGACAGTTTAACTTCTTCATTACCAATTTGGATGCACTTTCTTTTTCTTGCCTTATTGCTCTAGCTAGGACTTCCAGCACAATGTTAAGTAGGAATGGTGATAAAGGGCATCCTTGTCTTGTTCTGTTCTCAAGAGAAGTATTTTCAGCCTCTCTCCATTAAGAATGATGTTGGCTGTTGGTTTTGCATAGATGCCCTTTATTATGTTGAGAAATTTCCTCTAGGTTTTCAAATTTATAAATTTCCTCTAGATTTTCAAAATACTCTGTTATGATCCTTTTTATTTCAGTTGGGTCTGTTGTAATGTCCCCCATTTCATTTCTTATTTGGATTATTTGCGTCCTCTCTTGTTTTTCTTTTGTCAGTCTGGCCACTGGTTTGTCGATTTTGTTGATCCTTTCAAAGAAAGGATTCTTACTATTGTTTTTCTATTCTCTATTTCATTTATTTCTACTCTGATCTTTATTATTTCCTTTCTTCTGGTAGATGTGGGCTTTTTTTGCTATTCTCTTTCTATTTGTTTGAGTTGTGTAGTTAATGTTTTGATTTTGTCCCTTTCTTCTTTTTTGATGTGTGCATCTATTGCTATAAATTGTCCTCTGAGGACTGCCTTTGCTGTGTCCCAAAGGTTTTAGTATGATGTATTTTCATTCTCGTTTGAGTCTAGGAATTTTTTGATTCCATCTCTGATTTCTTCTATTAGCCAGTGATGTGTAAGCAGGGTGTTATTCAGTTGCCATGTAATTGATTTTTTTTCCTTGCTCTTCCTGCTGTTAATTTCTACCTTGATAGTGTTATGGTCAGAGAAGATACTTTGTATTATCTCTATGTTTTGGATCCTGTTGAAGATTGCTCTGTGGCCTAAGATGGGGTCTATTCTGGAGAATGTTCCAAGTGCATGGGAAAAGAATGTGTACCTTGAAGCTGTTGGATGGAATGTTCGACATATTTCTATGAGGTCAGGTTGGCTGATTGTGCCCTTAGGTCTTCTGTATCTTTGTGAGTTTCTTTTTAGATGTTTTGTCCTTTACTGAGAGTGGTGTGTTGAAGTCTCCTACTATTGTTGTGGAACTGTCCATCTCTTTTTTCAGTGCTGTTATTTGTTTTATGCATTTTGGAGCCCTGTCTTTGGGTGCATAGATGTTTATTATGGTTATGTCTTCATGATGGATCATCCCTTTAATCATAATACAGTGTCCTTCTTTGTCTTTTATGGTAGATTTTGTTTTAAAGTCAATTTTATCTGAGATTAGTATTGCCACTCCTGCTCTTTTTTGGTAGCAGTTTCCTTGATACATTTTTTCCATCCTTTGATTTTTAATAAATTTACTTCTTTGTTTCTAAGGTGTGTCTCTTGCAGACAGCATATTGATGGATCCTGTTTTTTATCCATTCTGTCACTCTCCATCTCTTTATGGGTGCATTTAGGCCTTTTACATTCAGTGTAATTACCAATAGGTGTGAGTTTATTGTTGTGTTTTTGTGGTGCTGATGTTGTCTTTGTTCCTCTCGCTCTCCTGTGCTGAATTCCTTTTGTCTGTGGATTTTTTTTCATTTCTTTTGTTTTTGTAGGTTTTGTTTTTACTGAGACTTTATGTTTTTCTTTTTTGTTTTTATGAGTACATTTGTTAACTTTCTTTGTGGTTACCTTGAAATTTACCCTTATCTTCCTAGGTTTGAAACAGTCTATTATTACTTGTTATTGTCTTGCCTTCCTCTCCATTAGAAAGTTCTATACCTACATCATTTATTCCCTCTTTTATTGTTTTGATGTTCTTGTCATTTACAGACTAACCTCTCTGGTTCCCTGTTATAATTCTTTTGGTTTTGGATAGTCCTTGAGTGTTCATTTCCTAGGTTGGTATCTGGCTGGTAAAATCTTGCATCCTAGATTCAGGCTGTGGTCTGATGTTGTTTGTTCTCAGATCAACGGACTCCCTTTAATAATTCTTGCAAGTTTTGTTTGGTTTTTACATAGTACCTTAATTTCTGTTTATCTGGAAATGTCCTAATTTCACCATCATATTTGAAACAAGAGTTTTGCAGGATATATTATTCTTGGTTGGCAATTTTTTTCTTTCAAGATTTTATATGTCATCCCATTGTCTTCTTGCCTGCATGGTTTTTGCTGAATAATCTGAGCTTAGTCGTATTGTTTCTCTTCTGTATGTGACTTTTTGTTTTTCTCAAGCTGCTCTCAGGATTCTTTGTCTTTGGTTTTAGCGAGTGTGATTATGGTATGCCTTGATGATTTTCTTTTGGGGTCTATCTCATATGGGGTTCATTGAACTTCTTGGATGGTCAGCATTTCGTCTTTCATGATGTTAGGGAAGTTTTCTGTCAGCAATTCTTCAATGATCCTCTCTGTGTTTTCTGTTTTCTGCCCCCTGTTCTGGAACCCTGATCACTCACAAGTTTTTGCTTTTGATTGTATCCTACATCATTCTCAGGGTTTCTTCATTTTTCTTTGTTCTTTTTTCTGATTTTTCCTCATAGTTGTAGCTACGTGTTTTTCTTCAGTTTTGTTGATCCTGTCTTCCATTGTTTCAAACCTGCTCCTCAGCCCTTCTGTGACACTGTCCATTTCTGAAATCTTGTTATTTATCTTTTGAATTTCTAATTGTTTTTATATGATTTCTAGTTGTGAATTTATTTTGGCATTTTCCTCTTGTATTATTTTCCTGGATTTTTCCATTTTTTTGTCTGTATTTTCCATGAATTTGTTTTTTCCTCATTTTTATCTTCTTTTTGCTTCAACTCTTGGATAGCTCTGAATATTAAAGTTTTGAATTCCCTATCAGGTAGTTCTAGTGCCTTTTCTTCCACTGGAAAGTCATCTAGTGTTTTATTTTGGACACCTAGTGGAACCATCTGGTCCTGTTTTTTTAATATGTTTTGATATTATTTGCTGTCTTCAGGACATTCAGTAGTTATCTTCTTCATTTATTGATTGTAGATTTATTTGTTTTGTCCTGCTTTTTTGTTTTATTTGGTTGTGTCTGAGCAGGCTGGCTGTGCATTTTTTGTTGTTTGCTCATCTGTGGGAATGATGCTTTTCACCTCCTTGTTCAATGGGAAAGGCCAGTTGCTTAGCTATGTTACAGCAGGGCAGGTCCAGTTGGAGGGGAGGGGCTGGGATGGGTTGTTTGTGACATTTACTAGGGCTGGCAGAGCAGGCTGGGAATCAGTACAGGACAGGTTCTGGTAGGCTGTGCCTGTGCTGCTCAGAGCTGTGATGTTCAGTGCATGTTACAGGTAGGCAGGAATGAGGGCAGAGATTGTGATGTGTGGAGCTGAGATGAGTATGGGAAAGAGGAAAGAGAGGAGAGTGTAAAAGGAGCCAAAAACAAGCAAACAAAGTGCAAAGGGAGCTTGCCATTGGCGTGGAGAGATGAGAAGATAATAAACTGAGAAATGGAGAAAAACAAAAGGAAAAAGGGAAAAATAAATAAATAAATATTAGGGAAAAAAAAGAAAAGCCCCCAGTGGTCCCACCAGTGTGGCTGCAAAGAACAGAGAAGTGGCTCCCAGGCCTCGAAATGCAGCCTGGATAGAAGGGGTAGAGATGTCACACAGTGCCAAGTATTCAGGAGACAGGAAAAGAGGGTAAGTATGCAGAGATGAGAATCTGAGAAATGAAGAAAGACAAAATGGAAAAAAAGAGAAAAGAAAAAAGAAATGTCTCAGGGATCCCACCGGCACGGCTGCGCAGACTGGGGAAATGGTTCCCATGGCTCCCAGTACAGCCTGGCTAGAAGGGGCTCCCAAGCTGAGAAAAGAAAATGAACAAAACAAAGCAGAACAAAACAAAAGCCCTGGGGATCCCACCGTCGCGGCATGGGCTGGAGTAACAGTTCTCCAGTCAAGCGGTGCTTCACAACCTTTAAAGAAGAAGCAAAGATGGCACATGGAGCCAGGTGTTCAAGAGCAGGGTGGGGGAGGTGGTGAGAGGCACAGAAGAAACCAAAAGAAGCAGAAAAAGCAACACCTGCAACAAACAAATGACACTTAGGGAGCCAGTGAGCCGGGCAAATCCAAGCAACATGGGGCCAAAGCCATTTCCTCCTGACCAAGAGACTGCGGCTGACAGGAAGCAGAGGAGGCCAAGCAGGAAGAAGACAGGTGGGGGTTGGGAAAGCATATATCACTGGTTACCGTGTGCTCTGTCTCCTGCTGGGCGCTCTGTGAAGCTGCTTTCCTGTCCCCCTGTCTTCCGATCTCCAACAGGAGTCCAAGATGATAAATTCATGCTGCATTAGCTGAGAGGGGACCTCTGCACATATCTCTCCTTGCTCTCTTTTCCCTGTTAGTTTCTTATTTCATTCGGTGCTTGGCTGAGTTCCTCATCTCTTCATTTGACACTTAGAGTTACAGGACTGATGTTTGTCTCTGTTTTACTTAGTTTTTCAGGTCTTTGCTGTGGAGGGATGATGTGGTGCTTCTGTCTATAGCGGTATGTTGGCTCTGCCCCCCTACTGCCTTTTTGACCAGTATGCCATAGTCATTAAAAATCATACATTCGCATGTAGAGAAAGACTCAGTGCCTACTAAGAACTCCACATTTGCTTTTAAGAAAGGCAGAGAAGGTAGGAGTGGGGTGAAGCTGGGAATCAGAAGAAACTTTAGAATTGGTCGCAGAGGTAAGATACACTTGACCAAAATGAGGGCAGAATCTTCTTGCCATCTTCATATAGGTGGCCAGGGTGTTGATCTTTTTAGAACATCTTGCACATAATTAACCAGGTTTAGGTTTAAAAGATTTGTATCCTCCATCCACAGTGAGAGAATGATGTCTTTCATTTCCAGAAAAGAAATGAAACTGTGTCCAGGGAAGTAAATATATCTTCCCTCAATTCTATCCTATTTTTGTTTGATTTTCAAGACAATCTACATTTGTATAAGAATTTTGAAGATGTGCCCTCTTTGTTTTCTATTTGCTAACTCACATGGGGAAAAGCAGAAAGGAGTATGAATAGGTACAATGAGGAAAAGGGGGCATTGGTTGAAATATGTAGGATTGATTGACATTCTCTGGAAAAATCAATTCAAACTTACCACTGAATTTGTTACCAGGATTCAAATGGATGCTGCAGAGTCAATAAAGTAGAGGTTTCAAAGTCCTTTATTTTCAGGAAGCTAATCTAATGAAGTAAAGTAGAATAAAATATGCACAATAAAGGATGATGTTTCAACCCAAGATGAGGAAGGAAACACTCTTTTAGCACTGAAATATAAAAGATAAAGGCTAGCACATGGATGGAGTAAACATTTAAGCACTGGGCTACAAACCAAGAGGTTGGATATTTGAATCCACCCAGAGGTGCCTTGGAAGAAAGGTCTGGTGATCTGCTTCTGGAAGATTACAGCGACTGAAAACTATAGAGCACAGTTCTACTCTAACACACATAGGGTCACCATGAGTCAGAATCAACTTGACAGCAACTGGTTTAACAGGAAGTTAATCTTTGCTGTTTGGAAAGTCTAGTCTTGTTTTTGTTTGTTTGCTTATCTTTTAGATTTTTACCTGAAGGCCAGAGCAACTTGGGAGCCTTTTCTGCCTTCTCTCCTCCAGCCTCAGAATTTTAGTTTGCTAGTGCTGTCATAACAATACTATAAGTAGGTGACTTTAAAGAACAGGAATGTATCATCTCAGTTTTGGAGGCTAGAAGTCCAAATCAGGGCATCGGTTCTTGGGGAGGGTCCTTCCTTATTTAAGGGTCGCCTTGGCATTACTTGGCTTGCAGACCACTCCTTACATGGTCCCTTCCACCTGTAAGCGTGTCCCTGTCTATTCTGCTGTTTTTATAAGACACCACTCAGAAGGGAAGAGAGTTAGGACCCACCTGCTCCGGTGCGACCTCATTAACATAACAAGAGAACACCTATTTCCAAATAGGGTCATATTTATAGGTATTGGGATTAGAACAACACAGTGACTTTTTGAGGGACACAATTCAATCCATAACAGGAGGGAGTAGAACATGGCTAGTAACTTCATCAAAGGCCAAATACCAAAGAAAGTGAGAGCTTGGGTGAGAACAGGAGTTGGCAGCTATGGCCCTTGGACCAAGTTAGCCCACTGCCTGCTTCTATATGCCCCACAGGCTGAGAATGGCTTTTACATTTTTAAATGGTTTGGAAAAATTAAAAGAAGAAGACTATGTTGTAACACAGTAATTTTATGAAATTCAAATTTCAGTGTCCATAAACCAAGTTTTACTGGCACACAGACCTGTTTATTTACATATTTTCTCTGGCTGCTTTTGCTCTATAGCTGCAGAGTTAGGTAGCTGCAACAGACACTGTATGGCCCTCCAAGCTTAAAATATTTACTATGTGGCCTTTTAGAGAAAAAGTTTGCTGACCCCTGATCAAAAACCCAAACTCATTGCCATGGAGTCGATTCCAACACATAGCAACCCTACAGGACAGAGTAGAACTGCCGTATAGAGTTTCCAAAGAGCAGCTGGTGGATTTGAACTCTTGACCTTTTGGTTAGCAGCCAAGCTCTTAACTATTGTGCCACCAGAGCTCCAGTGTATACATATATGTATATGTACATGTATATATATATGTATATAGATATATAACAGCTGCAAAGGAATTTTTTGCTACTTAGCAGAAGGGACCACTGTTTACAAGAGAAGTAAGAAGACCATTTCTATGAATGTTATTAATACATAAATGTCTTAACAGAGCATTTCTATTAAGCTAATATAAATGCTTAAGATATTGTACCATCTTGAAGAATTCTAGCCACACTTACTCACCAATGCTTCACAACAGAATACCTAGAGTGAGTCAATCCAGCAACCTCAACTTCCAAATTATTTAGTAGCAATGTCTTCTTCTCATGCTAATCAACATGAGCAAGGCCAGCTTCCAGGTATAAGGATGGTTATTTTTTGCTTTCCTATCTACATTATCTACCAGTATTTCTCACCTGCATAATAAAATGTTGCTTCTTGGGCTCCACACCACACTTACTGAATTACTGCAGGTGGAGACTGAAAGTCTCTGTTTCTATAAATCCCCCAGGTGACACTCATGGACTAAAGTTTGAGACCCTGTCTTGTAGAATGTCCACAGCATAGTTTCATTCCATCTATTATTAATGTTCTTACTAATGACAATTTGGATTGTTTGGAGATGTTGCTTCTAACTTGACCTTTCCAGTAGATAGTCACTTCACACTGAGGAATTTAAGGTCACATTCTACAGTTTTTGAGAGAGGTAAATAAAATATTACATATAAAGCCTTCAGCACAGTACCTGATACTTAGGAGATGCCTATGTTGTTTTGGCTCCCGACTCATGACACTCCACACACAATGGAACGAAACTCTACATGGTCCTTGCATCATGTTCATACTGGGTTTTGGATTGGACGGTTGTGATCCACAGGGTTTTCACTGGCTGATTTTTGGAAGTAGATAGCCAGGCCTTTCTTTCTGGTTGTCTTAGTCTGGAAGTGCCACTGACACCTGTTTAGCATCATAGCAACATGTAAGCCTCCACTGACAGATGGGCAGTGGCTGTGCATGAAGTACATTGATAATGAATCAAACCTGGGTCTCCCATGTGGAAGGCAAGAATTCTACCACTGAAGCACCACTGCCCCCTTGGAGATGTCAATAAATGCTGGTTACCTCCTTCTGTTTGATTCATCTCTTAAATCTCTTATGTGACTTGTCTTGGGGATTCCCTGAAGAAAAGTGAGAAACTTGTTGCAGGTGCTTAAAGCACAGCAAAAATGATTCCAAGGCTCCCCACCTGGCATAAGCTTTTCCTTTATGAAGACAATGTGCTCAGAGTTGTACTGACTTTTTGATAAGGAGTGACTCTATCCCCATTTCTAGGTAGTCAACCTTGAACCTCAACGCTTGAGCAGTGATTTTCAGACTTTGGTCAACTGTGGAATCTTTGATTCCAGTGGTATCTTACACTGGGGCCAGCACCCAAGAAATGTCAAGTTGCTCTGGTTGAAGCAGGGCTGTGGGAGCCTGGATCCTGCCTTCCTCAGCCTCTTCCTTGCCCTCTAGAGGACTCTTCCCTACTAGGGGGCCCAGTTTGAAAACTATCCTTTCGGTGTTAGAGACTCTTAGAGTTTAAGAGACAGAAGAAAAGTGGTGTGAACACTACAGAAGCCCATATTTCGGATCACTGGAGAGAGAACAATGTCCTTCCACAAAGGGAAAACAACTTCTACTACATTTTCTTCGTTTTAAAATGAATATTTAAAATAAAACTAACTTAACTTCATTAGTGACAACTTTGAGAAAAGTTTCTTCTAATCCCATTAGTACAACTAAGCCCTAATACAACTGCTGGGACCCTTGGAGAGGTGGTAAATGGAAAGAGAACAGGCATAGAGTCATACAAACTGGAATAAGGGCTCCAAGTGTAATAACAGAGTAAAGTTACACTGTAGGGAGAAAGAGAGTTGTCTCTGAGGTGCCTTGCTGCAGAATGTGAAGGATCTGGGAATTTCTCCCAAAGCATAGGACTTCAAGGGTCTGATGCAACTCCTCCAGGTGGGGCCAGGACCCTGGAAGAAGGGCAAAGAGGTAGGAAAGACTAAGGGATGGAGAAAAGTAGAGGGAGGGGGACAGAGAGACTAGAGAGAGAGAGAGAGGAACCCCAGGATGTCCATCAAAGGTAGACTCCTCATGGGTCACCAGCCTCTGGACTCAATGCCTACTTATCCTCAGCTAATTGTATGACTAGCTTTGCAGAAAAGAACTGCACTTATACACTATCCCCTACTTTCAACACATAATGGACAAAGAAGCTACATAATCAGCTTTACCTGTGCCCTAGGATAAAACCTAAATTATTTAAGGTGACTGATGAAACCACCTCCTACCATCACTAATCTGCGCATATTGGCCTCCTTCACTATCCACAATCACATCTTTTTGCTCCAGTCATATTTCTTTCCCTTCTTCATTAACTCATTCAACAAGTATTTATTGAGTACCTACTGTGTGTCATTCTAAATACACTATATGCTAAATACTGAGAAGTCACTGGTAGCTAAAATCAGAAGGCATGTCTACCCTGAATAATCCCACTCTATCGCCCCTCTGGGGGCAGTGGTGGTTCAGTGGTAGAAGGTTCAGTGGAGGACCTGGGTTTGATTACCAGTCAATGTACCTTATGAGCAGCCACCACCTGTCCGTCAGTGGAGACT
The DNA here is from genome assembly GCA_030035585.1 of Dugong dugon. Taxonomy (NCBI): domain Eukaryota; kingdom Metazoa; phylum Chordata; class Mammalia; order Sirenia; family Dugongidae; genus Dugong; species Dugong dugon. The sequence continues at coordinate 98,218,674 of CM057471.1, read as the reverse complement.
TGCATGTTGCTATGATGCTGAACAGGTTTCATCAGCTTCCAGACTAAGACAGAGTAGGAAAAAAGGTCTGCCAATCTACTTCCAAAAATCAACCAATGAAAACCGTATGAATCACAATGGTCTGATCCACAACTGATCATGGGGATGACACAGGACCGGGCAGCATTTCTTTCCATTGTGCACAGGTTCAGCATGAGTCAGGGGCTGACTAAATGGCAACTAACAGCAACAACAAGATCTCCCCTCTAGGCCTTACTCATGCTATCACATGCCTCCCTCTGCATGGACACTTCTCTCTCTCTCTTCTGACCAGCTCCTACTCTTTCTTCAGGTGAAAGTTTTAATGTTGCTTCATTATAGAGGCTTTCCCTGACCTTCCTACCCTCCCTGACCAAGTCATCTGCTTCCTTTATGTGTTTCCACAGCCACAGACTCCCCTGCCCCAGTCTTTATTATACTTCAGGCTATTCAATGGCCTGTCTTCCTGGCTAGAGTAGTGGCTGTGGGGGAGCAGAAACAGTGTCTATGACCCAGCCTTTGTCATCATGTGTCATCTGAGGGAATACAGCCCTACAGAAAATGGGTGACTATTTTCTCAATTCTCTTTAGGATAGATAGAAACATTCTGAATGCATAGGAGAAGAGATAATTCATTAGGAACTATGGGCATCAGGGTTCAGTTCTCTCAGGGAACCCTAGTTCGGAAGAGCTGGCAATCCAACCAAGCATCTAGCACAGACTGGCACACAGTATCAGTCAATAATTGCTTAATTTAACTAAATGATTAAGGTCTCCTGATTTGGGAGTGTTATGGATTGAATTGTGTCTCCCAGAAAGATATGTTTTATACCTGTGAATGTGACCCTGTTTGGAAATAGGGTTTTTCTTTGTTATGTTAATGGGGTCATAGCAGAGTAGGGTAGGTAGGTCCTAACTTAGTCCCTTCTGAGTGGTGTTGTATAAAAAGGGAAAACAGACATGGAGAGACACACACACACAGGGGAAAGATGCTATGTGAGGATCCATCCAGAAGCCAAGGAATGCAAAGAAACACCTGGTACTGCCAGAAGCTGAAAGAGACAAGAAATTGTTTCCTCCTAGAGCAGAGAGAGTCACCCTGGGTGGTGCAAACAATTAACGTGCTCAGCTACTAACAACGGTTGGAGGTTCCAGCCCACCCAGAGGCATCTCGGAAGAAAGGCCTGGAGATCTATTTCCAAAAAACAGCCATTGAAAACCCTATGGAGCACAGTTCTGCTCTGACACACATGGTGTTATGGATTGAATTATGTCCTCCAAAAACAAGTATCAATTTGGCTAGGCCATGATTTCCAGTATTGTATGATTGTCCACCATTTTGTCAGCTAAAGTGATTTTCCTACGTGTTGTAAATTCTACCTCTATGATGTTAATAAGGCAGAATTAGAGGCGGTTATGTTAATGAGACAGGACTCAATCTACAAGATTAGGTTGTGTTTTAAGCCGATCTCTTTTGAGATATAAAAGAGAGAAGTGAGCAGAGAGACATGGGGACTTCAGACCACCAAGAAAGCAGCATTGGGTGCAGAGCGCATCCTTTGGATTTGGGGTTCCTGAGCTGAGAAGCTTCTAGACCAGGGGAAGATTAATGATAAGGACCTTCCCCCAGAGCCAACAGAGACAGAACCCTGCTGCCTGGAGCTAGTGCCCTTAATTCAAACTTCTAGGCTCCTAGACTGTGAGAGAATAAATTTCTTTGTTAAAGCCATCTACTTGTGGTATTTCTGTTACAGCAGCACTGGGTAACTGAAACACAGGGGTTGCCATGAGTTGGAATCCACTCCACGACAACTAGCTGGTTAGAGTGGGGAGAGACAGAGCATAGCTCTGCTGAATCCTGGGGCGTCGCTAGAGTTGGTGTCACCCAGTGCGGTAACTCACGATGTCTGTCATCCTCCCCATGCTAATTACCACAATATTGTAGCTAAAACACTAGAAAATTTGACAAAATCAGTGACTATAAAAACACCTGCAACAGCAAAAACAACCGCGTGTGCTTATAGCACATGCAGTCGAAACCATGTGACTTGAAGCATCATTGTAATTGGGTAATAATGACAGCTCTGACCAGAGGGCATAAAACAGTTCAAAAATAAATTAACATACAGTTTTAGCCTTGCAGGCATATGGATACATGTAAGCTGGGCTTACGAAAAACGTTTTCGTTGTTATAACGAGCTACAGGGATATTTTTATAAATTTCTGCTGAAACACTGCACAAAATTTTGTAGATAGTCGTTTTGGGGTCACCCCCCTCTGACAGTGTCACCTGGTGCAGTACGCACCCCCACACCTCCCAAGTGATGCCACTGGCCGATGCCCTAATTTGGACTTCTAGCCCCCAAAACTGTTAAGACAATGAATTCCTGGTGTATAAACTCAGCCACTGGTGGTATTTTTGTTATGGCAGCTGGGAAACTAAAGCAGAGGCAAGGGGAAGAATTTGCTGAGTTCTCCAAACCAAAAACCAAACCTGTGGCCGTTGAGTCAATTCTGACTCATAGCGACCCTGGAGGACAGAGTAGAACTGCCCCATACAGTTTCCAAGGAGTGCCTGGTGAATTTGAACTGCTGACCTTTTGGTTAGCAGCCGTAGCTCTTAACCACTATACTACCAGGATTTCCACTGAGTCCTCGGTAACATTCAAATAAGATCAGTGTAAATAATATTACTTGTCCAACCTACAGGAATAAAACTTGCAAGGAGAGTAAGAGCTCGACTTGAAGATACTGAATATCCTAAATGATCTGTGATTCTTTCAGCACAAAGGTGCATCATTCCTGGAGGTGCTAAGACTTAAGAGTAACTTCTCACCCTGCCTTCCTTCACTGTCAGCATATACTGGCTGGATGCTTTTATTACTTTCCCTTGCAGATGCCCCTGTTTCTAATTAGAGTCAGGCCCTGACCCCCTGAGAGCTGATAACAATTTTGCCCCTAGACACACCTTATTGGCTAACTGGAAAAGGCAGGTTAATAGTGTCTGCAGGGAAGGTATATTATTAGAAGTGAGTCTGTGAAGCAAATGCCCCGTGACTCTAACCTTTGGAATGCTGACTCCTGAGGTCAGTAATTGGGCACACAGAATTCACCAGAACAGCAGGTCTAAGCTTGTCTTCAGACCTCTTTGAAATGCAGTTCCTGAGGTCAGTGAAATAATTGCTTCATTTGAAGGGGGTGGAGAGAGCTAGGGGGGAGGAGAAACAGCGTTCATTATTTCTCCAGTTGATCAATGCACCATGCTCTCAATATCCCGTCTAATTAAAATAACACAGGCTGCTTGAGAAACTCAATCATTTCCACGGTGATTCTTGTCAGTTTGTTCCTCCTGCCAGCTCAGAGATGCCTAATGGCAGATAAGCCCAGAGTCTCCTTGGCTTCGTCATTAATTCAGCAGCCAAAGTGCCACAGTGCTCGTTAAATGTCTTTGCCCCTGTTATATTAAAGCCCTTAATTAACTGGGAGGATATTTTAATGTCAGTGCTTTGCAACTTTCCAAAGAGAAATGCCAACGTAATCAGCTTGAACTCTTGACCATCACTCATAGTGCAAATGTGCCCTTCTTCTCACCTCCATGGGGATAAATGGACCCAGGTCACATTCCAGATGCACGGGCAGATGACAACCTGGACGGTGGGTTATCAGCTCTCTGGGAAGAGCTTGAAAAAGGCACCATTCAGAGGACTTCTCTGAAGTTCAGCCATTGTATCGCAACCTTAGTAATCTGAGAAACGTTTACAGCCAAGATCACGAGGCCCACTTACTAAATTCAAATGCAATTAAAAAGGCAAGAGGTGGTCCGAGCAAAGGGGGTGCTGCTTCTCTTTGGACATAGCCTGCATAGCTCCTGTGGGCCAGACTTAATTCAGCCTCACACACAAAAAAGAAGAAGAGAAAATAAGCATAAAAAAGATGTGAAAGGAAGCCAAAATTCACACTAGACAAGAAAGGAGTAGCGGGAAAAGCTTAAAAAAAAAAAAAAAAAAGAGAGAGGACTCAATGCCACGGTGACGCTGTCAATATTAAGTTCCTGGGCCCACGTAAGGCGCATATGGCAGAGGAGGCCTTAGATCACCCAGGATCCACTGTACGGGGGAAGGGGCAACAGCTGGCCGAGGCCCCTGAGGAACCTGAGGCATTGATCTTTAATCCACCAGCTTTGGGGTCTGTCCTTTGATTAGCTTAGCTTCAATACCCAAGCAGCGGCTGCCTCTGATGGCTCAGGATGCTTCCAGCAATGCTTCTCAGAGTTCACTCTTGGGACCAGAGGCTAAGGGAGTCCTGGGACACCAGGGTCCTTGGTGTTCCTCTCCTTTTGTATCTGACTCAGCCACTGAAGTGGCCTTTTTTACCCGCCCTGTCGGTGAGCCATTAGCCCTGATTAGAGCGTAAGATCTTAGTTGCTTTTAGCAGCCTTCAGTATGTTTAAGTGGTGAGGGCATGATTTAAAGGTAAATTGAAAGGAGGGGTGGTACATATAAGCCAAGCACATTTGAAATAAGAAAACTTTTTTTTTTAATTATCATTTCTCTCCCTGTACCATAAGACGCTATTATGGATTGAATTATGTCTCCCTAAAAACTACATTGAAGTCCTAACCCCGAGTACCAGTGGACGTGAAGTTGTTTAGAAATAGGGTCTTTGAAGACATTATCAGTTAACATGGGGTCATACTGGAGTAGCAAACCAAAACCAAACCCATTGCCATTGAGTTGATTCCATCTCATAGCGACCCTTTCGGACAGAGTAGAACTGCCCCATAGGGTTTCTAAGGAGCACCTGGTGGATTCCAACTGCTGACCTTTTAGTTAGCAGCTGAATGCTTAACCACTGCACCACCAGGGCTCCAGCGTGGGTCCTAATTTTATATGAGTGGTGTCCTGAGGTTTGGTGCCCTAGAAATGCATCTCATGCGCGGCCACCACCCATCTGTCAGTGGAGGCTTGCATGTCCCTCTGATGCTAAACAGGTTTTAATGGAGCTTCCAGACTAAGACAGAGTAGGAAGAAAGGACTGGTGATTCTACTTCCAAAAATCAGCCAGTGAAAACCCTATGGATCACAAAAACCCAATCCACAACCGATCATGGGGATAGTGCAGGACAGGGCAGCGTTTAGTTCCATTGTGCATGGGGTCGCCATAAGCTGGGGGACAGTTCAACAACAGCTAACAACAACAGATCTTATAAAATTGGAGGAGAAACCCAGAGCCAGAGAGGCCCAGAGGGAAACACAGCTATGTGAAAACAGGGGCAGAGATTGGGGCTTTGCTGCCCAAGCCAAGGAACTCTTGGGTACCAGAAGCTGGGAGAGACAAGAAAGGATCTTCCCCATAGAGCCTTCAGATAGTGTGGCCCTGCTGACACCCTGAATTTGGACTTCTAGCCTACAGAGCTGTGAGAGAATAAATCTCTGTCATTTTAAGCCACCCGTTTTGTGGTACTTTGTTACGGCAGCTCTAGGAGTCTACCGCAGATGCCACCATGATAAATGCTATCAAAAGCATTTTAAAGATAGTTTTAAAACGTCCTTTTCTGTTAATCTTCATTGCACTGCAGGCGCAAGTTTTCCTCTTGTTCCTCAGGCCACAGCAGAAAAGTATTAGAAAGGAATATATCAAAGCTCAGAGGCTGGAATTCTAAAAATGAGATTCAGATGTGTCTATAAATCTGACAGGAAGATGCAAGGAGGCACTTCAAGCTGGTGTGGGCAAAACACGCCCGGAATTTGGTCTGTGACCTCACCTGGCCATTTGCCTCATTAAATCCCCTCCTGGGGGCACACATGGGCTGGGGGTCAGTCAGGATTTCTTCATCCCACTTACAACATGCAATATTGTTTGCAGGCCTTAGGGGCCGCCGAGCATTCTGCCTTCTGCTCAAGTGTCATGACTCAGGCAAACTCCAGGGGCAGGAAACTGAGCTGGATGGATCACTGGTTTGATCTCAAGTGACAAATCCCTTGTTGTGACTTCTTCCAGATGCCGGGGATTGCTGGGGGGTGGGGAAGCGGGGAAGGAGGTAGAATCATTAGAAAAGAGCACATAAAAACATAGCCAGTTGCTTCAAGTCTATTCCAACTCATGGTTCCCCAGTGTGTGTCAGAGTGGAGCTGTACTCCATAGGGTTCTCAATTGCCGGTTTGACATAAGTAGATCACCAGGCCTTTCTTCCAAGGCACCTCTGGGTGGACTCAAACCTCCAACCTTGCTTTTAGCAGCTGAACAGATTAACCATTTGTACCACCCAGGGGCTCCAAATAAAAAGAGGGGTGGGTCAGGAGATGAGTATTCACCAAGATGATGTCCAGCTTGCCTTCTGCTCCAGTGTGCTACCTGCATATCTATCTGGAGAGAATACGAAAGACAGAAACACAGGGAGGGGCCGTGAAAATATGCGCAAGGGCCTGCGTCTGCCCCTCATTAACTAGGCGAATTTAGGCAAGTAACTTAGCCTTGCTGGGCCTTAGTTTTTTCATCTGTAAAATAGGCATATGTGCTTATGCTAGTAAGGTTTTCACTGGCCAATTTTTTAGTAGATTACCAGGTCCTTCCTGCTGGTCTGTTTTAGTCTGGAAGCTCTGCTAAACCTGTCCCCCATGGGTGACACTGCTGGTATTTGAATACCGGTGGCATAGCTTCCAGCATCACAGCAACACACAAATCACTATAGCATGAGAAACTGATAGACAAGTCCTGTTAAGAACTCAGCATCAGGATTGGAGGAAGACTCATTAACAACCTGTGATATGCAGATTACACAGCCTTGCTTGCTGAAATCAAAGAGGACTTGAAGCACATACTGATGAAGATCAAAGACCACAACCTTCAGTATGGATTACACCTCAACATAAAGAAAACAAAAATCCTCACAACTGGACCAATAAGCAACCTCATGATAAACAGAAAAGATATCGATGTTGTCAAGGATTTCATTTTACTTGGATCCATAATCAACACGCATGGAAGCAGTAGTCAAGAAATCAATGATCCATTGCTTTGGACAAATCTGCTGCAAAAGACCTCTTTAAAGTGTTAAAAAGCAAAGATGTCACTTTGAGGACTAAAGTGCGCCTGACCCAAGCCTTGGTATTTTCAGTCGCCTCACATGCATGTGAAAGCTGGACAATGAATAAGGAAGATCGAAGAAGAATTGATACCTTTGAATTACGGTGTTGGCAAAGAGTATTGAATGTACCATGGACTGCCAGAAGAAGGAATAAATCTATCTTGGGAGAAGTACAGCCAGAGTGCTCCTTAGAAGCAAGGATGGCAAGACTTTATCCCACTTACTTTGGACGTATTAGCAGGAGGGACCAGCCCCTGAAGAAGGACATCATGCTTGGTAAAGTAGAGGGTCAGCAAAAAGAAGAGGAGCCTCAAAGAGATGGATTGACACAGTGGCTGCAACAATGGGCTCAAGCGTAACAACAATCACAAGGATGGCACAGGACCGAGCAGAGTTTCATTCTGTTGTACATAGGGTCTCTATGAGTCAGAACCAACTTGTGGGCATCTAACAACAGCAATACTTACGTGTCAGAAATGCTAAAAGAATTGAATACAATAACATATGCAAAGTACCAGCACAGAAAATGGATCCTATATTAATATGTGCCAGATCTTCTTGTAAGTAGGGGGAAGTAAGGGGAAGACCAAAACAGACTAGACTAACACAGACTAGGAAGAAAGGCCTGGCAACTTATTTCCAAAAATTAGCCAATGAAAATCTTATGGATCACAACAGAATATTGTCAGAGAAAGTGCTGGAAGATGAGCCCTCAGGTTGGAAAGCTCTACACAATAGCTAAAAAATGGGCTCAAACATAACAACTGTCATGAAGATGACGTACGACCAGGGGCATCTTGTTTTGCTACACCAAAGTCCCGTGAGTTGGAGCTAACTCAGTGGCAGGCAACTAACAATAATAAAGGGAAGACCTGAAAAATATAATTCTGTTCTCTTAGGAAGAGGAAGCAATCATAGGCAAGATGAAAGACCACGCAATCAAGGCTCTTTAACCTTAGAATTACTAGCAGCAAGGAGTCTAAGGTGGGAAAGGGCAATGGCCCATTTACTTAAAAAAAAAAAACCTTTTCACAACCCAATCAACCAGCTGAGTGATTGAGGTTATCACAACCTGTTGGATTCATTTTCCAAAAAGCCTGACCAGATAGTCATCGAGGTACTTTATGGGAAGTACTTTACAGATGACTTCCTTTGATAGGTAAACTTGCTTAATGGTCTAGCCCACAGGTCCACCCAGAGTGGGTCCCAGTTTCCCCTTTCCTGTCTCCTGGCTTACCGCCACATCACAAAGTCCAGCTATCCTTCCTTCAGAGGAAATGCTCTCAAGTATATCTTCTTCCTGGAGTGCAGACCCTTGCCACGATGTCCTTGAGAGTGAGAGAGAGAGAGAGCAAGAGCAACAGAGAGAGAGCTAGCCCTCCTTACCCACTCTGTGGCTCAGCTCACACCTCATCACCTGCCAAAAAGCACTGTCTCCCCAGGAGAACTGGCAATAGGGGGTCTCCATTCCTAACCACTCCTCTGCACTCAATGACACCTAAGCCAATAACTCTGACTCATGGCGACCCCGTGTACATTAGAGTAGAACTGTGCTCCATAGGGCTTTCAATGGCTGATTTTTCAGAAGTAGATCACCAGGCCTTTCTTCTGAGGTACCTCTGTGTAGACTCTAAACTTTAACCTTTTAGTTAGCAACCAAGCAAGTTAACCATTGGCACCACCCAGGAACACCACATACATGCATACATACATTTAAAAATAGCAATAACACCAAAAAAATTTCTCCCAAAGGCTTGAATTCAAGTCTCCCCTTAGGGTAAAATAGAATATTTCTATCTTTGAAATAGTTGTTTTTCCGTTTCTGTCCATTTAGGCTTCAAAAAAAAATATGAAAGACTGGGTATTGCATACTTATTACTTTAACAAACATGCTGCTTGTAATAATACTGCTTCATCTTCTAGATATTCACAAACCACCCATATAATGACTCATTGTATTCTTAGCCAGTATTTACTTTTGCAAGATCTACCATCTAAACCTATTACCGACTCATGATGACCCCATGTGTTATAGAGTAAAACTGCTCCATAGGGTTTTTTTGGCTATAATCTTTATGGAAGCAGATCATCAGGCCGTCTTCTGAGGCACCACTGAGTAGGTTCAACCGCCAACCTTTAGGTTAGTAGTTGAGTGCGAACCGTGGGCGCCACTCTGGGGCCACATGATTTTGAATGTAAAAACATTCACCATTTCTAGTCTTCCAGTACATCTCCACAGAACATTCAAGTCTATACGTCTGAATTTATGTAGAACAATTACAAGCTCTATTATAATGCTTTCTGGTTATGCATTCCTTTTACCAGTGAATGTTCATAAGAATGTAGGAGCTAACATTTTGTTGAGCCCTCATTTAGTGACAGTCGCTGTGCTGCTGTCTTCACACTCATTGTCCTGCTTACTTCCCACAGCAGCGCTGTGAGGTGATTCCCCCAGGTGAAGACACTGAGGCTCACTGAGATGCTCTCCACCCAGCTGGCTGGTCAAAGGCAGAGCCAGAAGCTGACCTCAGGATGGCAACCTTAGAGCTAAGACTCCAACAGAGACCCTCTCCTTGACAGAGAGTACAGGAACAAAGCTCAGTTACTGACTGGGTTTTAAGATTCTTGGTTCACTTTTACATCCCTGTACCTTCTAAAGTAGAGAGTCAGCGAAAAAGAGGAAGACCCTCAACGAGATGGATTGATATAGTGACTGCATCAATGGGCTCAAGCATAACAACTATTGTGAGGATGGAGCAGGACCGCAGTGTTTCCTTCTGCCGTACATAGGGTCGCTATGAGTCGGAATTGACTTGACAGCACCTAACATCAACAACCTCCTAAACTGTGTGTGACACACTGATTTATTCAGCAAAGTGTTGTTCCAGACAGTGGCTTCTCCCATTCCATCAATTGAAATGGAATTGGCAATTGAGTTGTTTTCCTCTCCCTTCCTTTTATTTCAGTTACATAGAAAATAGATCTTTTCCACATCAGTGTCATTGGTTTATAGGACATAGAGTAGGGAGAAAGTAGGTTTTGGTGGCACTCTTCAACATGCCACCCTCAAGCTACTTTATTTCCAGTGTAAAGGAGAAAAATTTTTAAAATTTAATTTTAATGAAATTAATTTTTTTTTTGTCTTTACTTAAGCTGAAATTTCACCACCTGTCAGTTTGCTGTACTGTGGTACCTGGCCTGGTGCTATGATGCTGGAAGCCATGGCAGCACTATTTCAAACACCAGCAGGGTCACCCGAGGTGGACAGGTTTCAGCAGATCTTCCAGACTAGGAAGAAAGGTCTGGTGATATACTTCCAAAAACTAGCCAATAAAAACCCTGTGGATCACAGCAGACTCCTGTCTGATGTAGTGCTGGAAGATGAGCCCCTAGGTTGGAAGACACTCAAAATACACAGTGGCCACAGCAATGGCTTCAAGCACACCAATGATCATGAAGATGGCACAGGACCAGGCAACATTTCATTGTGTGGTATGTGGGGTCATCATTAGTGAGAGGCAACTCAAAGCCAAAATTATTTATCTTTATAAGCTTTATAAAATACAGAACCAAAATTATAGATAATTAGGAGTGAAAAGTTCGAAAAGGAAATATTTAGCGGTCCCTTCCCACACCTTAGGAGTCCCTGGCTAGCACAGATGGTTAAAGGCACTGCTACCAACCAGAAAGTCTGGCAATTCAAACCCACCCAGAGACACGTGGAAAGAAAGGCCTGGCGATCTGCTTCTAAAACGTCACAGCCATGAACACCCTACAGAACACAGTTCTACTCGACTCCATGGCAACTGTTGCCCCCGCCCACACACACACACCAGGACCTACCAACTCCATAATAGAGCATACTCACCCACCCAGCTCCCACGGACTGACTTTTCCTCCTTTATGGGATCCTGAGTGCATATGTCAGGGAGCCTCACTGAAGCTCAGGAAAAACTACAAGTGGATTTAGGCTCTTTAGACCTGGACCATCTCCCTGCAACCCCAGTCTCATGGGGAGGTCCTTTAGACTGCAGTCATGTTTGGATTTTTAGAGGCTTTTTCAAGATGTGTCAGGATTTTTCTTGGGTTTCCTCTTCAAATAAATTCTCCAGCCTTGACTCCTCTGTGTCTGAGTCGGCTCAACTAAAAGCATATTCATTTCTGTGGGAATGTTAGAACGAAGGAGGGGGCGGGGGATGGTTTCCTTCTGCCCACAGCTGTCTCTAATCTTAGAAATCCAAATCTCCGAAGCTGATAGATCATCATTTAAGCTAGTGGATCCAGGGTATCTTGGCTGATAACAATGTTTCAGATCTTTTAGCTGGTGGGTGTACACAAGCTTTCTCAGGATCCCTTGGGTTTGGTACCATTGCAAACAGCATTTTACAGGAACATTTTCAATGATCATGACGTGTTACAGAATCTTTCAGTGGATTTAATAAAAAAAAAAAAATTGCACTTACATCCTCTTATTCCAACCATGGTTCAGAAGTAGAACTTTTGTCGATTCCTTCCCTGAAAGAGTTCTCTTGGGGACCCTTTAAACAAAGTCATCCAGTTTGTGCACAAAACACACTCTGCAAAGATCTTGCATCCTATGTTGAGCATTAAAATGTAAATTATTTGACAATCACAGCTGATTAAGTATTCACAATATTATCTTGTTTGAACAGCTGATGATATTTAAGGATAGAAATAAAGAAAAATCCTGGAAATAAAGTTAGTTTCAGAAATACTTTTTTTTTTTTTCAAACTTTTGTTTTTCTGCCCCAAAACACCTGAGGGATAAAACACACTCCTGTCAGTCCTAGCAGGTGACTCTGGGTGTGGTTTGGTGGTAGACCAGACAGTGTCCCACAAAGGGAGCAATGGACTCTGTAGTATCATAACCTGTCAGGAAGAAAACATAGTTGGAAAATCCCACAGGTGATTTGGATGTACCCCCTCCTCCAAGCAGCACTCTTCCCATCAGCCTTTATGCTCTTTAATCCTGACCAGTTGCCGTAGAGTTGATTTCAACTCATGGTGACCCCATGTGTGCAGACTAGAACTGCTCCATAGGGTTTTCAATGGCTGTGACCTTTCAGAAGCACATCACCAGACTTTTCTTCCAAGGCACCTCTGGGTGGGTTTGAACTGCCAATCTTTCAGTTAGTAGTTGAGTGCTTAACTGTATGCACCACCCAGAGACTCCTGCTCTTAACTCCAAATACCTTAAAAGCAAACATTCTTTTAGAAAGTTCATTTAAAAAGCCAGATCAAAGATCTTCTTTCAAATAAATGTTCTCCTTTTTAAATATCACTTAATGTATTTTCTTTTAGGTAACTAACTGGTACATATTTATTATAGAAAATTTGAAATATAGAGGGAAATAAAATAAGCCCTACCACCCAGAGAGGCAACCTCTGTGATCTGACAAATACTCAAGTCTGACCATGCTACTCTCTGACTTAGAATCCCTTCAAAGGTGTCCCATCGCCCTTTGGGTAAATCTTTTGCATGATCGTGCCCTAGTCTGCCTCCTCACCCCCTCTGCCCACTCTGCCCCCCTTCTCTGTGCTCCATTGGCCTGGACTTCCTTCCATTCCACAAAGGCACATGCTCACACCCACCCCTGGACCTGCCTGAAGTGCTCTTCTTCATAGTAATTATTATGATCCTACATATGTCTTGTTGTTAGCTGCTGTCAAGTCAGCCCCAACTCATGGTAACCCATGTGTGCAGAGTAGGACTGCTCCATAGTGTTTTGTAGGCTGTAATCTTCACAGAAGCATATCACCAGGCTCTTCTTCTGCAGAGCCACTGGGTAGATTCAAAACGCCAAACTTTCAGTTAGCAACCAATCACAAACTACTACCAAACTTAAAAATAAATTTACTATTTATCTTCTGATGATTAGAGTTTAGATTTATAAAGCTAGTTTAATCAAATTTGTATGTAAACCTTCTAGACAAGGAAGAGTGAAATGCTTTACTCATTTTATTCTCTTAGATTATCCCTAAAACAATAAATATAAACGGCCTAGAATTTAATTTTAAAAAATCTAAAATCTAAACATAAATCATCCATTGTTTAATGGGTTTCATTTAAAGAACTTGAAAATGGATTTACTCTTCCTTCTCACTCCACTCCCACTCTAGACAGAAAAAATGAAAGCAAATAATTTTTATTTGAAATAAAATCCTGAACTTTGTTGCATTCATAGTTGCTAAGAGTATAGCATAAAGTCAGTAGAAACCCCCCTGGGTGTGGACCATTGAACTTAAATAATCAAGTTTACAAAAGTTTTCCCAAACTAGATGTTTGACTTAAACCTTTTATTTCTGAAGAGCTTTACTTCCTGTCTTCATCTTAGTTCTTAAGCCATCACCAGAAAAGGAGTTGGAGGAATCTGGGGAAGAATTTCTATTCTAAGCCAAGCAGTGCAGCTTTGGGCCTGATTCATTGTCTGTGTGCTTTGAGCTGCATAACCAGGAAGCATGAGGTCCATTCACATGTTTGTCATTGAGAGGAAAACTGGTTCCATATGTCCACACACACACACACTTCATCTTGTGTCTGGCCTTCAGACAAGCAGCACCCCATAGTGATGTCAAGGAAACAGGGAAAGAAAAACAGTAATCTGTTTTTGCTTAATCATACTATAAGAGAAAATACATTAGATGACCTACTCAAAAGTTATTTTAACTTTATCCAATTGGCTGGCAGGAAAATTTATGTGAAATGAGCTAATTTTCTACCTTTAAAAAAAAATGAACTAATTAATATTTTTAATTATAGAACTGTGTTTTATCAAGGGTCCAAATAAATCTCCAAGGAGATTTTCCCTTTTATTTCTGGGTTTGAAAAAATAAATTACGTGTCCATGAAAGGCAGAAGAATCAAGTTGAAATCACTACTGACATTCAGGAATGAGAGAAAATGGGTGATGTTCTGGGCACTGAAAATTCCATTAGGATAGAAAGGGAAACAGATTCTGATACCAGTACTGTAAATCACTTAGCAATTTGGGATGAGGATTCTTCAACAGACACACTTGTTCCAACAGGACAGGATTTCTCCTTGGCAGAGTCTTGTAACCACAGGTCTCAGGCTGGACCAAGTTACATGCATTGATCTAACTTCATCAACATCAAGCCTATAGGTCTGATTGGCACAAGTTCATATTGATCTTGCCCATGAAATTCCCAAGTCAGTTACCCTACAATATAGCTCAACAGCCCAACACTCTGAACCCATTGGCACCTTGGAGGGCACTTAGAGCCTTTGTCTTCAGTCCACCCTCAAAGTACCCCAGCCCTGCCATCAATAACATGCAAACTTGTTTCTTCAATGTCAGGCCAGGAGGGTCACTAGTGAATTTCTGGGGAGAGATGGAGATGCCCCATTGCTCAGTGTCACTACGTAACCTTCCTGAATTAAGTTCTCTGGGATGTCAGTCATTCCAAGTTTACCCATTGCTGTCAAGTCGATTCCGACTCATGGTGACTCCATGTGTTACAGAGTAGAAATGCTCCATAGGGTTTTCTTGGCTGTAATCTTTACAGAAGCAGATCTCCAGGCCTTTCTTCCTCAGCACTGCTAAGTGAGTTTGAACCGCCAACCTTTAGGTTAGTAGTTACATGTAAACCACTTGAGCCACCCAGGGACATGCCTCTTCACAAAGACAAAATAACAGTTTTCAGTCTAGCAATAATGTATGACATAAGTTAAACTGATATATGCAAATGCATTAATTTTATAAACAGAAAAAAATGAACATTATTTTTAAAGATGAAGTAAACTGAGTCATCTGCTAGCAGCTTACTTTCAGCCACCTATGTTAGAAAATTGCCCTGGATTCCCATTATGAAGCTGGTATCATCTAATTAATATATTATTGCTAATAATTTAAATAACGTTTAAGAGGCTCTCTAAAAGCACAATATTATTATTAGTGATTCGTTCTCACTACTGGTCTCCACCTACGACCTTACTAAATATTGACATGACAGTGGTAAAATTAAAGCATGCTAATTAGAAGTCAAAAATAAATGTACCAGGTGGCCATGTATGCTTTTTTATTTTCTTTTAATATATAAATCTAATTTAATTTTGGATGGTTGTTGTTGCGTGTCATTGATTCTGACTCATAGCTACCCAATGTGACAGAGTAGAATTGCCCCACAGGGTTTCCTCTAGGCTGTAATCTTTACAGGAGCAGATCTCCAGGTCTTTTCTCCTAAAGAGCAGCTGGTGGGTTTGAATCACCAGCCTTTTGGTTAGCAGCTGAACAGTTAACCATTGTGCCACCAGGGCGCCTTTAATTTTGGATGTCAGGTTTTAATTGTATATCTCCTGTCTTAAAATTTTACTTAATTAATACAGCACTGGCAAATAAAGTTTTTATTCCCAGCTATAGATTGACTTGATGAACTGAAAGGGGAGCTAAGAGTCAAATCCCTGAATCTAAATTTGGAGGAGGTGTAGCAAAGTGGTTAAAGGACAGCTGGAGTCCACCACTTACTGGCTATTTAACTTTAGGTCAGTTACTAAGCTTCTCTGTTACTCAGTGTCCTAATCTATGAAGTGGGAATAATAACAGTATCTCTCTTATAAAGCTATTGTGAGGATTTAATGAATTCATATGTGTAAAGCACTTAGAAAGGTGCCCTGGTGGCACAATTGTTAAGTGCTCAGCTGCTAACCGAAAGGTTTGCAGTTCGAACCCACCTAGTAGCTCTGTAGGAGAAAGACCTGGCAATCTGGTCCTGTAAGGACTACAGCCTAGAAAACCCTATGGGGCAGTTCTACTGTGTCACATGGGGTCACTATGAGTCAAAAATTGACTTGACAGCACACAAGAACAACAAAGCACTTAGGACAGTAAACACATAGTAAGCACTGAGTAAATAGTAGTAGCTTCTGTCATTTAACGGAATTTTCAACAGCTTACTGGACTTTTCCATTTGACACTACCTCCAAATCAACACATCTATAAAGGCATTGCTCATCTTCTCTTTAGGGCAGTTCCTCCTCCCAACTTCCTTGGAAATAAAACCCTAATAAGTGTTGCAACACATTTGATTTCTCCTGTTCCCACCACTTTATCCTGTCACCAAACCTCTTGATTCTTCCTTCAAAACCAGTCACCCCCTAATGTAACTCGATGAGGGTGGGTCCTGCTGAGCATGACCCCTTGAGTCAATTGAGAGACACCAGGCCTTTGAGAAAGAGAAAGTGGACTTTATTGCAAGCCGGTTCAAGCAAGGAGCTTGGAGACTAAGTCTCAAATCAAGCTCCCTGAGGTTGGGGATTCTAGGGCAGTTATAAGATTTGGGATAGGGAACTTATGCATAATTCATGAAGCTTCTGAGAATAGGCGGGCAATTCCAGGAACTAATTAACATGTATAGGGGTGCAGTGGGGTGTGCAATATGGCGTCTAGGAAGCGTGTGTTTTTTGGGGGGTGTGATGCATGAAGTTCATCTAAGCACAGCTTTGCGGCTTATTGTGCATATCTGAATGGAGGGGGGCGGGTAGTGAAGAGGCCTTGAGCAGAGAAGCAGTAATATGGCCTTGGGCTGCTACACAGAATGCCTTATCAGGAACTCACAGACCCTGGGTGTGATGGGAGGAAGGGGAAAGTTTAACCCTGTGGGTTACACTAAGGTTATTAGTGGTTACCAAGGACAGGAGGAAAGGAGGGAAAAAAGATACAGCTTAGGAGGCACTGAGCCTCTGTTCAAGGTGATGGAAGAAGTTACAAATGGATAATGGTGATGGTTGCACAACATGGTGAACACAATGTCACTAAATTGTACATGTGAAGAATGTTGAAATGGCAAATGTTGTGTTAACTACATATTTACCACACTAAAACAAAAATAAAAAAATAAAAGCCAGTCACATTTGTCACTTCCTTCCCATTCTAGCCACCACATACCTATGGGGACCCTTGTTACTTGAAACCTTAGTATTGCAACAGCCTGCTGGTTAGTGCCCCCAGCCCCAAGAAGGCTGTCTTCTAGTTTGTCAAAATATCCATGTCAGCTGAATCTTCTTGGAATGCTGATGCTTTCATGTCACTCTCCATCTCAAACTCTTAGCCCTCCACCATCTGTTCCCAAATTGCCTTCCAACCTTAACTCTCACCTCTCCTCCAGGTGCGCTGCTCACTGACACCTGTGTCAGTGTGGCACCTTAGTTGCAGGAAAGTAAGCGGTGTCTCATTCAAGGTTACCTCAGTTGATGGGGGCATGGAATGAACAGTTGTGTGTATGGAATGTGTGTGGGCATGTGTATGGAAAGTATGGAGGAGAGAAAGTCAACTCAACAACCGTGTTGATTTGCCTCACAGATAGGGTCATCAGAGAAAATACAATATTGGGGATCTACTTATGCTAATAAATTGTTGTTTATTTGAAATTCATATTTAACTGGGTTTCCTGTTTTATTTTTTGTTTTTGTTTTTGTGCTTGCTAAATCTGGCAACTCTACCTCACAGACCACCAGAACTTCAAGGGTCTACAGTTTACAGTGATGGCTTTAGTGTCTCAAAAAAAGAGGTCACAACGTCACACCCAAGGCCTCCAGGAAGCCAGGAAGGTAATGTGAATGTATGAACTAGGGCCTGTGTAGAGTTACATATGGCCACTGACTTTGATCTCAAGTGTCAGGGGAAACACCACAGGGAGATATGGAAATAGTTATAAACTGCTGTGCATTGCAGACATGCCATCTAAAGCGAGTAGTTTCTCCTTACCTCCACCTATTGTTGCCATTAGCGATGTGGAAGAAATATTCAAAAAATTCACAAATGTTTGAGAGATTTTTATTTGAAAACTCTTGATATTTCTATTTGGGCAACTAATTTAATATGGGGGCTGGCTGTGGTGGTTCAGTGGTAAAAGTCTCACCTTCCATGCCAGAGACCCGAGTTCAATTCCCAGCCAATGTACCTCATGCACAGTCATCACCCATCCGTCAGTGGAGGCTTATCTGTTGCTATCATGCTGAACAGGTTTCAGCTGAGCTTCCAGGCTAAGACTGACTAGGAAGAAAAGCCTTCCAATCTACTTACAAAAAATAAGCCATTAAAAACCCTATGAATCACAATGGTGCAATCATAGGGATGGTAAAGAACCGAGCAGAGTTTTGTTCCATTATCTATGGGGCCTCCATGAGTCAGGGGCCACTCCATGGCAGCTAATACCAACAAATAATGATAAAACATTCTGGCAACCCTACGTGGGACAGACAAAAGAGGTGTGTTGGCTACACTGACCATCCTGCAGGTCACCATCTACTGCATCTGTTCCACAACTCTGGAACCGAGGAAAAGCACTGTGATGGTTAAGATGGTGTGTCATCTTGGCTGGGCCATGATTCTCAGTGTTTATATGTGATCACTTCCATGACTGACTATGCTGTGAGTAGCCAGTCAGATGAAAGGGAGTTTCCTTGGGAGTGTGGCCTGCCTCTGAATATAAGCAGACGTTCTGGCTTTTTGCTCACTCTGGATCCTCCAGCTGCCTCCTGTCATCTCACCTCCAGTTCTTGGGACTTGAGCTGTCGGTTTATCTGCCAAACTTGGGATTCCTTGATCTTCACAGCCTGTGAGCAGAGCCCTGCTCTCTGACCTGCTGATCTTGGGTTCGCCAGTCCCTGCAGCTACGTGAATCAGGAGAAACCTTGTGGTCTTGCCTGCCAATCTTGGAATTCATCAACCTTTGCAGCCTGTGAGCAGGAGCCCTACTCTCCGACCAGCGGCTCTTGGGCTCGCCAGCTTCTGTGGCTGTGTGAATTGGGAGAGACCTCTACCCTGATCCATGGACTTGGGACGCTCTAGCCTCTACAATCATGTGAGCTGTTTCCTTGATATAAATCTATGTATCTATTTATATCCTTTACTGGGTTTGCTTCTCTAGAGAACCCAGCCTAAGACAAGCAGCATTAGCCCCTAACCCTGGTCTTCTGCCCTTACATCAGCTAAGCTGTGCTTCTGCTCCTGACCAACTGACTTTCTTGGTACATCTTGAATTTGAATTCCCTGAAAGAGAGGATCTGATTGGGTTAGCCAGTCACCTTCCAGTATACAGCACTCTTATTGGTCAGACTCTTCTAGGTCATTGGCCAGCCCTGACAGGTTGCATGTCTAATCCATCAGTGCTGCCCAGTGGGAGCAGTATAGAGTCCAGACCCCACACATCCCTCTTGCTTTGGGAACTCCAGCTATGCCGGTTTCTTTCAGTTCCTCTTTCCACCATCTTCTTTCTCACCACAGATCTCTCTTACATGCCTTCTGTGCCGGTAATGCCTTCCACTCCCTCATTACCGCACTTCAGATCTCAGCTCAAGGGTCACTTCCTCAGGGAATCCTTCCTCATCTCTTTGATAGTTCAAATACCACTACTATTTATCTTACAGCACTGTGTACCCAGGGATGGTACTCAAAATATGTACTGGTGGTACTGTACAGATATCTATCCATCAGAATACAGGCCCAATCAGAATGGATTCTGGGACAAGATCCTGGAGGCTTCTTGCTGTGCCAGGAATTACCCCTTTAATAGTAACTCAGGGTGGAGCAGTGGCAGGGGTTCTGGAGGCAGGGCTTGAGGGGCCCTGGCTACAAGGGAGGAGGTGCTCAGAGGTCTCATTGCAGCAGCTATACTGGTGGTATAATTATCTACTGCTGTGTAACAAATTAAAACAACAATTTATTTCTCACAATTTTGCAGTCTGGACTGATTTCAGCTGAGTGTTTTTTCTGCTCCACATAGTGTCTATTGTTGTTGTTGTGTGCCATCCAGTCCATTTTGATTCATAGCAACCCTATACGACAGAGTAGAACTGCCCCATAGGGTTTTCTAGGATGTAATCTTTAAGAGAGCAGATTGCCTGTTCTTTTCTCCTGAGGAGCAGCTGGTGGGTTTGAACTGATGACCTTTCTGTTAGCAGCCAAGAGCTTAACCATTGCACCAACAAGGTTCCTTACATGGTGTCTACTGGGAATGAAATGTCCGAGATGGCTTGTTCAACCACATGTCTGGCTTGTCAGCTGGGATAGCTGAAGAACTGGGACCTGGCTGGGCATCGAACTCTCCAAGTGGCCTCTCCCCAGGATAGCTTGGCTTCTTCCTCACAGCATGTGGTCTCAGGAGAGTTGGGTTTTTTATATGGCAGATTGCTTCTAAAAGGGTAGAAGCAGAAGCCTCCAGTCCTCTTAATGCCTTAGCTCAGAAGTCCCATTGCATCACCTCAGGGCATCCTTGGTCAAAGCAAGTCCTAAGTCCAGCCCAGATTCAAGGGAGGTAGATGGACTTCACTCTTGATGAGTGGAAGAGCAGGTGTGTAGACAGAGAGAAGGAAGGATGGTGGCTATCATGGGACTCTCTACTGCAAATAATGTGGAAGTATTTAAATATTTTAACAACAGATATAGCAGTATATCTGAACATTGGCTGAATACCAGCCATGCATGTACCTCTCCAGTAGATCACTGTTGCGTGTTTACATTGGTTTGTGATTTGTTTGATAAAACTCTTCAAGAAGACCTGGGACTGTGGCCATGTTTGTTCCCAGCTATATCTCTAGTGTCTAGCATAGTGCCTGTCACGTTGCACCATTTGGTAAATATTTGTTGAATGAATGAGTGAAAACTGCCTTCAAGAAGCAGCAACCAAAATCATCACTGAGTTGTTTCATTCACTGAAATGTTTTACTTTTGTGCAATGAAAATTTGGTACGGGGGTGTAACAGAAAGCTTAGTGTCAGCATTCTCACTGGCAGAAGAAAGTTTTGCTTCAAGGCACTAGAATGCATATTTGGGCACCTGGAAACCAGGTGTCTGTGGGAGGTAGGGGGAGAGAGAACTGAACTGAGAAAGACAGACTTAATACAATAGGTTTCTCCCCGCTCCTCCCCTTATGGATCTTCTTTAGCACCCAGCACAGATTCCCTACTACTGATAAAATCATCAATAAGAGGAGCCACCCATCAAGACTTGATGCTTAACCTCCCAGGAAGGCTGTCCTTGGGCAAGAATTAATACCTTCTTCCAGCTTAGAATGTGTAGCATGAGGTAAAGGTTTTATTTGGAAGGCAGCCTGGGGTAAAGAAAAGAGCTAGGAGTCAGGGAAACTGGGTTCTATTCCAGTGTTACCCCCTTCCCCCAGGAATAATAATAATAATATAAAAAACAGTTTCCATAGAGTCAATTGTGGCTCACAGAGACCCTATAGGACAGAGTAGAACTGCCAGCTAGGGTTACCAAGGAGCAGCTAGTGGATTCGAACTGCCAACTTTTTTGTTAGCAGTCATAGCTCTTAACCAGTAAGTTGCACTAAACAGCCCTCCAATGATGTGTGAGCTCGGTTAGCTCCAGGTCTCATCCTTCCTGACCTAGGTAACTAAGTTACGCTCTGCCTTATTACAGCATATGACAGCCTCACACTTCCAACCTCTTTGTCCCTATCTGTAATGTCCCATCTTCCTGTTGATCCATCCTCGGAAATCTGAGGAGCATCATTGATTCAGCCACTCTCACCTGCTAGATCCGCTTGCTCAGTAGATGTGGTAATGTTTGCTTCCTCAGTCTCCGATCTCAGATCTCCATTCCATGCTCTTTGCCACACCCTAGGTCCTGGAATACTGCTGTGGCTTGGTCCTACAATTCCTGATTCCATACTCTCCTCACTTCAACTGTCCCTGAAGATTTCCTACTTTAAGTACATCATGGTAGCAGACCCTGGTCGTAGTCTACCCCAGAGCCAGATGCCGACTTAGCATAAAGCTACTAAAGTTTAAGCTTCTAGAAGCCTCACTTGCATCTGACTCCTTTCCAAGGCCCAGGGAGAGGCAAACATTACACTTAAGAAGTCATGTATTTGTCTAAGATAGTTTAACCACAACTGGTTGTAACCGCTGTCTTTTACCACTCCAGTTTCCCCTCCCTCACACTTGCACTTGTGTTGACTGATGATGGGGTGTCTGTGGGTATTTTTTGGTATACCACTAAAAGCAAGTTTAGTTGGGGAGACATTTAATTTGGTTTTAGTGGAATATGTTTATGTGGTTGACTTCAAGGTAAACCTTCAACTGTTAAAAGCAAATAGTGAGGTTTAGGAACTATTTGGATTATACTAGAACATTCCAAAGTAAGTAGTAATTCATTAAGAAGAAAAGATAAATTGTGGGTTTTAATGAATATGCTCTTAGATTATTTGATAATCTGATAAATAATTTGAATCATGTGGAAACATTAGAAACAATTTTAATTTCTTGTTGATTTGACCCAAAATACCAGTATCAACAAATTTAACATGAAACTCATAATTACACACATTACAGTTAAGGACATTATTGACAACAAACTACTAAAGATGTAGTAAGAATTCCATAAACACCCAAACTCCACAAACATCTGAGAAATACTTTAAAATTACTTACAATATCATCAGAATTTCTCAATTAGTTACCTGCCCAGTATACACACAGTATGGCTTGAAAGAATCCTCAGCCCACGCTAAAGGGTCAGCCCACATCAAGACCTGAAGATGACCGATGCCACAATTCAGTTATATCCCCCAACATTTTTTAAATAAGAACTAAGAGCAATGTTGAGTTTGAAAAGGCCATTTTTCCTGTATATTTTTATATGTGTGTATATACATGTATATATGTGCGTGTATATATGTGTATATATATGTATATATGAGTATATAGGAGCCCTGGTGGCACAGTGGAGTCCTGGTGGCACAGTGGTTAACAGCTCAGGCCACTAACCAAAAGGTCAGCAGTTCAAATCTACCAAATGCTCTTTGGAAACCCAATGGGGCAGTTCTACTCTGTCCTATAGGGTCGCTATGAGTCGGAATCAACTCAATGGCAACAAGTTTTTATGTGTATATATGTGTATAGGAGTCCCTGGCAGTGTAAATGGTTAACAAGCTTGGCTGCTACTTAAAAGGTTGGAGGTTCGAGTCTACCGAAGTCTGGTCATCTGGATAAAGTCCAATCCCAGGGATTCTAAGGCAGACCACTCCTCATTTGTGGATAGGAATGTCTCAAACCCAGTTGTACCACTATGGGAGGTAGGGAAAGAAGAGACAAGATGCAGCAAAAAAGAAGAGCTTTGATAAGTCACCTAGATGCCTATGTTTGGGCACCTCCTAACTT
The DNA here is from genome assembly GCA_030035585.1 of Dugong dugon. Taxonomy (NCBI): domain Eukaryota; kingdom Metazoa; phylum Chordata; class Mammalia; order Sirenia; family Dugongidae; genus Dugong; species Dugong dugon. Next base: position 98,195,407 of record CM057471.1, on the reverse strand, counting down.
CACCTTCCTCATGGGAGTACGGACCCTGGGGGGAACCGATTAATTGTCTTTGGTCAGTGGAGGTAGTTATTTCACCATGGTCAGCTTTAATATCCCAACAGGGTTTGACTCCACAAATAAGTTTTGAGTTCCCTGAGGGAGGAAAGAATAGAATAAAGGTGGGGATCTGTCTTAATTTCTTAGTGCTACTGTAACAGATATAACACGAGTGGATGGCTTTAAAGAACAGAAATTCATTTTCTCACAGTTCTGGAGGCTAAAAGTCCAAATCAGGGTCACAGTCATGTTGATTCCTTCCTTGTCAGTAGTCCCAGCTTGGTTCCTTGGCAATCCTCACATGGCGTCTGTCTTCTCCTGTCTGTGCCTATCTCTGTGTCTAATCTGCTCTTTTTATAACTCAGAAGGATTAGATTAGAGTCCACCCAACTCCTGTATGACCTAATCAACATAACAAAGTGAACCTTCTTTCCAAACAAGATTATATCTACCAGGTATAAGGGTTAGGATTCCAACACATATTTTGTGGGGGACACAATTTAATTCATAACAGGATTTAATATTAGTTAGGTGCTTCCAGTAATTGGAGCTTCATGAATGTGGCTGAATATTTTCTAAGATACGACATTGTATGTTCTTCCTCTTGTATTTTTCCTTTCCTTTCTGTGCTCCTTGCCTCAGGGAAGGTAGGCAGAGGCAGCTCGACAATCTCTCTGCATGTCATTTTCCAGGAGTCTAAGCCCAAGAAGGTCTTAGGGGACTCATGAGCACAGACAGGCTCGCAGCCAGAAGCTTGGCTACCACAGGGCTCATCCTCAAACTCTAGACAGAGGAATAGTTCACTAGCCTAGGGGAGAGAAGGGAAGAGAGAAAGATCAGTGGGCCACCCCTAGCAGTGCCACGAGAAAGTGCCAGGACACAGAGGAATGGCTGCATGCCCACCAAGGCAGACCAGATTCTAGGAGCCTCACAAGGGTTCCTCACCTGGAGTGGCACCTGGAGGCATTAGGGAACTGCACCTGGTGGGGCTGAGAGGACACGGCTCTTGGCTCTCCGCCGTGACCCAGTTGTCCCCCTACCTGACTTGAGCGCTCCAACGAATCTCTGAACTTGGCACACAGCTGGGGGGAGTCCAGAGGAGGAAGACTAAGGTTAGCTTGTCTGCTCATCAGAAGAGAATCTTGGACTTAAAATCTATAGAAAATGATAAATTATAGAAAGGAAGAGAGCTTTTATCGCTACCGCCTGAGTTGGAGACTGATTCATAACGGACAATAGACAGGTTATCTGGGGCACTTTAATCCTCCCAATAACCTTATGTTGTAGAAGTCTTTGTGTCACGTGTTATTCACTCTTTCAATTCATTCTACCCACAGCTGTTGAACCCCTCAGTGGCTGGAACATTGTGCTGGCTTCTGGAGAAAGCAGAGAACGAGACAGATAAGATCCCTGTCCTCACACACCTTATACCCAGTGGGCATAACAAAACATAAAACAACTAAACAAAGAAACAAAATCGGTACAAACTGTGATAAGCATTGCTCAGATAATAAAGGAGACCATGTGCTAAAGAATCCCTGGACCATGGACACAATAACCAAAACCAACCCATTACCATGGAGTTGATCCCAACCCATGGCAACTGTATAGGACAGAGTAGAACTACCCCATAGGGTTTCCAAGGAGCGGCTGGTGGATTCGAACTGCTGACCCTTTTGTTAGCAGCTGTATGTTTAACCACTGCTCCACCAGGGGTAGGCTGTAATGGCCTGTCCAAGGAGATATTTTGTGAGCTAAGACCTAAAGCATGGGAATAACCTGCCATGCAAAGAGTTGGGAGACAAAATAGAAAGAAAAAGAAGGGTGGAGACTTGAGGTTATGTTGAGGAATAAAAAGGAAGGAAGAGAGTGTTGTTACTCTTAAAGAGTGAGGGGAAAGTGTTGGGAGAGGAGAGGAAGAAGTCAGATCATTTGGAATCTTGCCAAGCAAAATAAGGAGTTTGAGTTTTAGTCTTAAAACAATGGGAATCACGTTTAAGTTTTAAGTAGGGGAGGGACATGATAGGATTCGCCTTTGCGAGTTAATATATGGAATGCACTTACAATAGTAGCTAGCAGATAATGAGCACTTTGACAGTATTGTTTTTATCCTTATTATTATTAATGATGGGTTGGAGGAGGCCAAGAATGAAAACAAAAAGACCTGTTGGGAGGCTATTTCTGCAGTCCTTATTGGGTCCTGAGGAGCCCTGGTGGTGCAATGGTTAAGACCTCAGGCTACTAACCAAAAAGATGGCAGTTCAAATCCACCAGCCACTCCTTGGAAACCCTATGGGCAGTTCCACTCTGTCTTATAGGGTCACTATGAGTCAAAATCGACTCAACAGCAATGGGTTTGGGTACTGAGTCCTGAACTATGGTGATGCCTGTGAGATTGGAGAGAAGAGGTATATAAATAACAAAACGTAATTCAGAGGTATAATCAACAGGCTTTCTGCTGGACAGGGTGGATGGGCCAGGTGTGGGAATGAGGGAAAGAAAAGAATGAAGGACACCTCCCAGGTTCCTGTATGAACAGCCAGATGATGGTACATTTATCATTCTAAAGAGATCTGCAGAAGAAGTCAATTTTGGAAGAAAAATCAAGAGTTCCATTTGATTATGTTGAGTTTGAGATGCCTATCAGATATCTAAGTGGAAATATCAAACATGCTATTATGAGGGCTTCCATCCCAGATATACTGAATCAGAATCTTCATTTTAACAAGATCCCCAGGTGATTCTTACGTATAATAGATTTTGAGAACCACTGCTCTACTAGTGGTTCTCAGAACTGGTCCATAGCCAGCAGTATTAGCATCGCCTGAGAACTTGTTAGAAATGCAAACTCTCAGCAGGGGTTTGAACCAGAACAAACTGGTTCAAAGCCCTGGTTATTATCCCCATTTTACGATGAGGAAACTGAGGCTCATTTACAATAAGCACGCTAAGATTGAAGGGAACTAAGTAATTTGCTCAGTCAAACAGCTGTTAAGAGGTAGTAAGCCTGGAACTTAAGCTAAGAACCTTTCATAGGTCTTCACCCCGGAGACTCTCCACCCCCGTAATAAGGGAACACCTTAGGAGATGTGCCAGTTTCTTTGTTGGTGTCACTGAGGTAGAGACTAGGTTATAGCGGTACCATCGATATAACTGTCTACAAGATGCTGGTATGGGAGCTGGAATCCCAGAAATTCCAGGTGAGGGTTTGAGTAAGACAGAGGCCGTGAAATGTGTACTCCACTCCTCTGATTCTTAGTGGGCAGATATTTGCCTGGGCAGGAAGGAAAAGCCACACAAGAATTGTATACAGGTCAGGGGAGTGGCATGATCTTGCTAGGCTTTGGTTTCCTGATGGAGAAAACAGAAATGGAAATCCATCTAAGACACACTGTTTCATGTCTGTTATGAAGGATTACTTTAAAAACAAGAAACAAAGAGAGAGTTGGAGCACATACTTTATGAGCCTCCAAGGACTATGTGTTCATTTAGCCCTTACCAAAATAGAAAAATTAAACTGGATGTCTGCTTATATTATTGAACAGACGTTACCTTAACATACTTTTATTGCATATACAGTTCCTCCTGTGGAACTAGGCTACAAGTCAGTGTTATTTGTTACCCACCCCCATACACACACACACTTTGGATGTGAAGGAGGACTGGTCTTAACTTCAATAGGAAAGGTGCTGGAAGCAAGAAATAAGCTATAAGTTAAATCCATGAATACTGTTTTGCTTTGTTAACTTGAATTAGAAGCTAGATTTCAAATAGCATCTTATTTTAACAGAAAAACATCACTTTCTGTAAGCAAGCTTCTATCTGGGCTAGTTTATGATCCCCTCAGGGCCACGATATGCCTTTGCCTGTCTTTTCAATGTACTGTCAGTGCCTCACCTATGAAAATACTGTTAACATTACTGGAAAGTTGAGTAGAGAAATCTAATGACAGTGGAAGGCGTTGTTAGAAAAAGGAAGAGAGACAGAGGGAGAGAGAACTAGAAAAAGAAAGAACTAGAGTACTCATCACCCAAAACCTTTACAGAACAACTGGAGCCCTGGTGGTGTAGTGGTTAAGAGCTACCACTGCTAACCAAAAGGTCAGCAGTTCAAATACACCAACTGCTCTTTGGAAACCCTATGAGGCAGCTCTACTCTGTCCTATAGGGTCGATGGCAACAGGTTTAGATGGGGGAAGGGGTGAGTACCTGGATCACAGGGCATTTTTAGGGGAGTGAAACTATTCTGTATGCTGTTGTAATGGTGGACACACGACATTATGCATTTATCAAAACCCATAGGACTGTACAACACAAAGAGTGAGCCCTAATGTAAACCATGGATTTTAGTTAATAATAATTTATCAATATTGGTTCATCAGTTGTAACAAATGTACCGTACAAATGCAAGATGTTAATAATAGAAGAAATAGTGTGAAGAGGGAAGAGAGGGTATTTAGAAAACCTCTATACTTTCTGCACAATTTTTCTGTAAACATAAAACTGCTCTAAAAATAAAGTCTGTTTAAAAAACAGCAGCAACAACAAAATGCTAAGGACTGTATTCAAACGGGGCTCAATGAAATTAAATGGAGCTTCCCAGACTTTCAAAGCTACTCAGCTTTATTCTGCTTTGAGAGTTATCATTTGGACATTGCTTATTCTCAGCTGGTTTGCTTCTCACTTTGTCTGTGATCTTCAGTCAAGACACAACTAAAAGGAGGAACATGGCCAGCCTCCGTGAAAACCTGTCTGTCAGTGGCCATCAGCCATGACTGGGAGCTTGGGCCAGAATGTGGGAGTCAAGGATCGAAGGCACCTCCTGGAGAGGAAAGGAATTCCAAGGCTAAATTCTGCCCTGCTCAGATGCTGCTTTAACCTATGCTCACAGCATAGCCACCCACATCTGAGAAATATGCCACTGCCGGCGAATCGTGGCCGTATTATACTAGCAATGTTAGGTGCAGATTAGACTTTGCTTTTAATGGAAGAATTTTAGAATTAAGTAGAGATTCTTTTAATCTCCAAACACTTAGAAACCAAACAACATACTTCTAAATAATCCGTTGGTTAAAGAGACACTCTTGAAGGAATTTTTTTTTTAATTTGAACATAGAAAATTTCAATGAAAAAAAAAGCTGGTTCTTCAAAAAAAGTGAATAGAACTGATAAATCTATAGCATGACTAGCAAAGAAAAAAATATGAAAAGAAACAAATTACCATTATCAGGAATAAAACGGTATATCACTGCAGACATCAGAAGGACAATAAGGTAATATTATGACCAACTCTAGGTCCCCAGGTGGCGCAAATGGTTACACGCTTGACTACTAGCTGAAAGGTCAGCAGTTCGAATACACCCAAAGGTGCCTTGGAAGACAGGCCTGGGGATCTGCTCCCAAAAGATCAGAGCTTTGAAAACCCTATGGAGCAGTTCTACTCTGCACACATGGGGTTGCTTTGAGTCGGAATCAATTTGATGGCAACTAACAACAACAACGTGAACATAAACATGACAGCTTTGAGGAACTAAACCAATTGTTTAAAAGCACAAACTAGCACAACTCTTCCAATATGAAGCATATAATTTAAAATTTTGAATAGCCTTACAACTAGTAAGGAAATTGAATTTGTAATTTTAAAGCTCCCAAAAAAGGTTCACAATCTTCAATGACTTCATTGGAGAATTCCCCCAAATATTAAAAGAATTAACTCTAATTCTACACAATCTCTTCCAGAAAATAGAAAAGGAGAAAACACTTCCCAATTCATTTTATGAAGCTAGTATTATTCTGACACCAAAACCAAAGACAATACAGGAAGAAAGGAAGGAAGGAATGAGAAGGGGACCAAGAGAGGAAGGGAGGGAGGGAGAGAGGGAGGTAGAAGACTACAGCTCAACATCCCTCATGAATATAGACTCAAAACTTCTTAGGAAAATATTAGCAAATCAAATTCAGCAATACATAAAAAGAATTCTACACCATGATCAAGTGGTATTTATTCCAGATGTGCAAAACTTTTCAATATTTGAAAATCAGTCAATGTAATCTACCATATTAATGGGTTAAAAAAAATCATATGATCATATCAACTGATACAGAAAAACCATTTGGCAAAATTTAATACCCCTTCATGATAAAAACTCAGAAAAACAGAAATAAGGAGAAATTTCTTCAACTTGAGAATCTATAAAAACTTAATGGCTAACATCATACTTAATGAAAAAAGACTGAGTGCATTCTTTCTAAGATCTGGAACAAGGCAAAAGCCCACTCTCACCATTTATTCAATATAGTACTGTAAATTGAGTCAGTATAATAAGGCAAGAAAAGGAAATAAAAACATATGGATCAGAAAGGAAGAAATAAAACTGCCCCTATTTGCAGATTGCACGATTATTTACATAAAAAAAAAAAAAACAAGGAATCTGAAAAAAATACTCCTAGAACTAATAAGTGAGGTCAGCAAAGTCGCAGGAATAAGATCAATATACAAAAATTAGTTATATTTCTATATATAGCGAAGACACATGGTAATTGACATTTAAAATTCAGTATCATTTAAGATAGTTTAAAAAATGAAATACTTAGGTGTAAATCTAACAAAATCTATATAAGACATGTATGCTGCAAACTACAACAAGCTGATGAAAGAAATGAAAAAGACATGTCTCACAGAGACATGGCCCGGAAAACTCATCATAGTAAAGACATCAAGTCTCCCCAAACCGATATACAGGTTTAACTCAATTTCTGTCAAATCACAGAGACATGGCCCGGAAAACTCATCATAGTAAAGACTTCAAGTCTCCCCAAACCGATATACAGGTTTAACTCAATTTCTGTCAAATCACAGAGACATGGCCCGGAAAACTCATCATAGTAAAGACATCAAGTCTCCCCAAACCGATACACAGGTTTAACTCAATTTCTGTCAAATCACAGAGACATGGCCCGGAAAACTCATCATAGTAAAGACATCAAGTCTCCCCAAACTGATATACAGGTTTAACTCAATTTCTGTCAAAATTCCAGCAAGATTTTGTGTAGATGGAGACAAGATTATTCTAAAATGTATATAGAAAGGCAAAAGAACTAGAATAGCTAAAACAATTTTGAAAAGAATAAAGTGAAACAAATCAGTCTTCACTATTTCAAGACTTATTATTATATACTACAGTAATCAAGACTGTGTACTATCGGTGGAAAGATAGACACAGAGATGAATGGAAGAGAATAGAGAATGCAGAAATTGATACAAATAAACTAATTTTTTTTGTACAAAGTTACAAAAACAACTCAATTGAGAAAGGACAGTCTTGTCAAGAAATGGTGCTGGACCAATTGGACATCCATAGACAAAAATGAGCCTCAGCCCAGTCTCATACCTTATAAAAAATTAACCCAAAATGTATCACTGACTTGTAAAATGTAAAAGTATAAAATTTTGGAAAAAAATTAGGAAAATATCTTCAGGATCTAGGACTATGCAAAGAGTTCTTAGACTTGACACCAAAAGCACCATCCATGAAAGGAAAAAAATGTTTGCAAAAGCCATTAAGAGGATGAAAAGACAAGCTATAGACTTGGAGAAAATATTTGCAAACTACGCATCTGGCAAAGGACTAATACCTAGAATATATAGAGAACTTTTCAAAACTCAACAGTAATAAAACAAACCAATCCAGTTAGAAAATGGGCAAAAGACATGACCAGACATTTCACCAGATAGGATGTACAGATGGCAAATAAGCACAAGAAAAGAATCACAACATCATTAACCATTGTTGTTGTTGTTCTGTGCTGTCAAGTCGATTCCGACTCATAGTGACCCCATGTGACAGAGCAGAACTGCCCCATAGGGTTTTTCTAGGCTGTAATCTTTACTGGAGCAGATTGCCAGGTCTTTTCTCCTGCAGGGTGGCTGGTGGGTTCAAACCGCCGACCTTTCAGTTAGCAGCTGAGGGCTTAACCATTGCACCACCAGGGCTCCTTCATTAGTCATTAGGGAAATGCAAATTTAAACCACAACCGAGATCTCACTATGAGTCTATCAGAATGACTGAAATAAGAAACAGTGACAACACCAAATGCTGGCAAATATGAAGAGCAACTTGATCCCTCATACAATTACTTGCTAGAATATAAAATGGTACAGACACTCTGGAAAACAGTTTGGCAATTTCATGAAAAACTAAACATGTGACTCTCATATAACACAGCAATTGTACTCCTTGGCATTTATCCCAGAAAAACCCACACATGAACTTTCATAGCAGCTTTATTAATAATAGCCCAAAACTGGAAGCAACCCAAATGTCCTTCAATGGGTAAATGGTTAAACAAACTGTGGTATATTCATAACACGGAATACTATTTAGCAATAAAAGAATGAACTATTGATATATGCAAAAATGTGGATGGATCTGCAGAGAATTATGTAGAGTAAAAAAAAGTCAATCCCAAAAGGTTATGTATTGTATGATTCCATTTAACATTTTCAAAATGATAAAATTATAGAAATGGAAAACAGTTTAATCATTGCCAGGGGTTTATAGATGGAGAGGAAGGAGCAGGAGGGGAGGGAGTGCATCTATAAGCAGGGGACGTGAGAAATCCTTGTGGTGATGGGAATGTTCTTTATCTTGACTACATCAGGGTCAATATTCTGGTTGTAATATTGTACCACAGTTTTGCAGATGTAACCATTGGGGGAAACTTGGTAAAGTGTACAAGGAATCCCTCTATTATTTCTTACAACTGCATGTGAATCTACAAATATCTGAAAATAAAATGTTTAATTTTTTAATTAAAGTTTTGTAGATTTATTCAAACACTTATTGAGCATCTCCTCCAAGCCACTCATTGTGCATTAAAACCAAATGGGTCTCCAAAGAGACATTTCAACAGTGGGATTGTAAGAGATCTAGGAGCTCATCCAAGGGCTGAAGAAAGGCTTTTCTTGGAGGGTAAATTCAAACTGTGAGGCAGAAAAATATGTCTGGTCAGCTTTCCAGCAAATAAGAAGCAGAATAGTGGTAAAATTCTCTCTAGATACACTCAGGTATTCAAAACCATTGGGTTGGCTGGGTTTTAATGTTCTCAGAAAACCACCGTCCCACCTCAGATCAACCTGCACCCTGCATTTTCAGTTTTGCTCTTTCCGGAAAGAATAAGTCCTTCAGAGTCCTGTATTATCCTGCCGGGATTTCTGGGCTCCCATGGAGCCTGCCACACCACCCTCAGCCCAGAGCATGCTGGGAGTGAAAGAATGTGGCACTGGGGTTTTGGTGGTTAATTTCATGTGTCAACTTAGCTAGGCTTTGGTGCCTAGTTGTTTGGTCAAATACTAATTTACATGTTACTATGAAGGTATTTACATGTGATTAACATTTAAATCAGTCAACCTTAAGTAAAGCACATTACCCTCAGTAACGTGGTTCAGCCTCATTGAATCAGCTGAAAGCCTTAAGAGCAAAAAATGAGATTTCCCAAGGGAGAAGGAGTCTGTCTCAGATTGGAAATAGACATTATGCGGGAATTTCCAACACGTCACCTATTCTACTGATTTTGGACACAAGACTGCCAGCATTTCCAGCCTTCATCTGACCTACAGATTTTGGACTTGCCACTCCCCACAAATATGTAAATCAATTCCTTAAAATAAATCTAAGACAGAGGTTAGGAGCACAGGTTGTGGAGTCATACATATTTGAATTATCATTCTTTCTCTGCTACCTATTAGTTGTGAGATCTTAGGCAAGTTACCTAGATTTCCTGAAACTTACTGTTTCAATTAGTGCTTTCTTTCATGTGACCCATTTTAACTGAGCACCTATAATCTTCCAGACACTGTTCTAGGCACTAGAGAAACTGCAGTTATTGTTTCAGTAGTTAGGTGCCATGGAGTCCATTTCGACTCCTATTGACCCCATGTGACAGAGTGGAACTGCCCCATGGGGTTTTCTAGGCTATATCTTTTTTTTTTCTTTTTTAATTGTACTTTAGGTGAAGGTTTACAGAACAAGTAGTTTCTCATTAAACAGTCAGTACATACATTGTTTTATGACATTGGTTAACAACCCCACGATACGTCAACACTCTGCCTTCTCTTTTTTTTTTTTTTTGGTGAAAATATGCATAGACGAAGATAAACCATTTCAAAAATTTCTACATGCACAGTTCAGTGACATTGATTACGTTCTTCCAGTTGTGCTAGTATTCTCACTTTAGATGAAGGTTTACAGAACAAAATAGTTTCTCATTAAGCAGTTAGTATACATGTTGCCCTCTGATAATCATTAACAACCCTACTACATGTCAACACTGTCCTTACTCAACCTTGGGTTCCCTATCACCAGCTTTCCTGTCCCCTTCTGACTTCTAGTCCTTATCCCTAGACTGCTGTACCTCATTAGTCCTGCTTTGTTTTATGGGGCTGTCCAATCCCTGGCTGAACAGTGATCCTTGGAAGTGCCTTCACCACTGAGCTGAAATGGTGGCTGGGGGCCATACTCTCAGCATTTCTCCAGTTTCTTCCAGGCCAGTAAATCTGGTCTTTTTTTGTGGGTGTGTGTTAGAATTTTGTTCTACAGCCTTCTCCAGCTCTGTCCAGAACCCTCTGTTGTAATCCCGCTCCGAGCCGTCAGTGGTGGTAGCGGGGCATCATCTAGCTGTACTGGACTCAGTCTGGTGGAGGCCTTGGAGCTGTGGTCCATTAGTCCTTTGGACTAATCGTTTCCTTGTATCCTGTTCTCTTCATTCTCCCTTGCTCCCGAAGGGATGAGACCAGTGGAGTATCTTAGACGGCTGCTCACAGGCTTTTAAGAACCCAGACACCATTCACCAAGGTAGAATGTAGAACATTGTATTTATAAACTGTGTTATGCCAATTGAGCTAGATGTTCCCCGAGACCATGGTTCCCACAGCCCTCCACCCAGCAATTCAGTCCTCAGGGAGTTTGGATATGTCTATGGAGCTTCCATGACCTTTCCTTGTACAAGTTGTGCTGGATTCCCCAATATTGTGCGCTGTCTCACCCTTCACCAAAGACACCACTTATCTATTGTCTGTTTAGTATTTCCCCACCACCACTCCCATCCCTCGTAACCAACAAAGATTCTTCCTTTTTGTGTGTAAACTTATTCATGAGTTTTTACAATAGAGGTCTCATACAATATTTGTCCTTTTGTGATTGACTTATTTCACTCAGCATAATGTCCTCCAATTTCATCCGTGTTATGAGATGCTTCACAGATTCATAATTGTTCTTTATCGTTGTGTAGTACTCCATTGTATGTATGTACCACAGTTTGTTTATCCATTCATCTGTTGATGGGCATCTAAGGTTGTTTCCATCTTTTTACTATTGTGAACAATGCTGCCATGAACACGGGTGTGCATATGTCTATTCGAGTGATGGCTCTTATTTCTCTAGGATATATTCCTAGGAGTGGGATTGCTAGATCATATGGTATTTCTATTTCTAGCTTTCTAAGGAGGCGCCATATCATTTTCCAAAATGGTTGTATCATTATGCATTCCCATCAGCAGTGCATAAGAGTCCCGATCTCCCTGCAGCCTCTCCAATATTTGTTATTTCCAGTGTTTTTGGTTCGTGCCAGTAATGCGGAAGTGAGATGGTATCTCATTGTGGTTTTAATTTACATTTCTCTAATGGCTAGTGATCGTGAGCATTTCTTCATGTGTCTGTTGGCCATTTGAATGTCTTCTTCGGTGAAGCGTCTGTTCATTTCCTTTGCCCATTTTTTAATAGGATTATTTGTCTTTTTGTTGTAGAGGTGTTGGATTTTCTTGTAGATTATGGAGATTAGACCTTTGTCTGACTTGTACTGTCCAAAAATGTTTCCACAGTCTGTAGGTTCTCTTTCTACTCTTTTGCTGAAGTCTTTTCAAGAGCATAGGTGTTTGATTTTTAGAAGATCCCAGTTATCTAGCTTATCTGTTGGGTTTTGTGTGTTGATGGTTATGGTTTGCATCCTGTTAATGCCATATGTTAGGGCCTGTAGCATTGCTCCTATTTTTTCTTCTCTGAATTTTATAGTATTTAGCTTTATATTTAGGTCTTTGATCCATTTTGAATTAGTTTTTGTATATGGTGTGAGGTATGGGTCCTCTTTTCATTTTTTTGCAGATGGATATCCAGTTTTGCCAGCACCATTTGTTAAAAACACTGTCTTTTCCCCATTTGATGGACTTTGGGCCCTTCTGAAAGATCAGGTGACCATAGGTGGATGATTTACATCTGGGTTCTCAATTCTGTTCCATTGGTCAATGTATCTGTCATTGTACCGGTACCAGTCTGTTTTGACTACCGTAGCTGTATAGTAGGTTCTGAGGTCAGGTAGTGTGAGTCCTCCTACTTTATTCTTCTTCTTCAATAGTGCTTCACTTATTCAGGGCTTCCTCCCTTTCCATATAAAGTGAATGATTAGTTTTGCCATCTCTTTAAAGAATGTTTTTGGTATTTGGATTGGGATTACATTGTATTTTTAAATTGCTTTGGGTAAAATTGTCATTTTCACAAGGATGAGTCTACCTATCCATGAGCATGGTATGTTGTTTTGCCATTTATTTAGATCTCTTTTGGTTTCTTGTAGTAGTGTTTTGTAGTTTTCTTTGTATAGGTCTTTTATATCCCTGGTTAGATTTATTCCTAGGTATTTTATTTTTTTAGGAGCTATTATAAATAGTATTGTTTTCCTGATTTCTTTTTCATCATTCTTGTTATTGGTGTATAGGAAACCAACTGACTTTTGTATGTTTATCTTGTATCTACAAACAGGGAGAGTTTAACTTCTTCATTACCAGTTTCTTCATTACCAATTTGGATGCCCTTTTTTTTTTTTTTTTCTTGCCTTATTGCTCTAGCTAGAACTTCTAGCACAATGTTAAATAGGAGTGGTGATAAACAGCATCTTTGTCTTATTCCTGTTCTCAAGGGGAATGTTTTCAGCCTGTCTCCATTAAGAATGATGCTGGCTGTTGGTTTTGCATAGATGCCCTTTATTATGTTGAGAAATTTCCCTTCTATACCTATTTTATTCAGAGTTTTTATCAGGAATGGGTGTTTGATTTTGTCAAATGCCTTTTCTGCATCAATCGAGATGATCATGTGACTCTTGTCTTTCCTTTTATTTATGTGGTGGATTACATTGATTGATTTTCTAATGTTGAATCATCCTCGTATACCTGGTATGAATCCTACTTGGTTGTGGTGTATTATTTTTTTGATACGGTGCTGAATTTTACTGGCTAGAATTTTGTTGAGAATTTTTACATCTATACTCATGAGAGATATTGGTCTGTAATTTTCTTTTTTTGTGGCATTTTTGCCTGGTTTTGGTGTCAGGGTTATGCTGGCTTCATAAAATGAATTTGGAAGAGTTGCTTCTTTTTCTATGTTCTGAAATAGTTTGAGTAGTACTGGTATAAGCTCTTCTCTGAATGTTTGGTAGAATTCTCCAGTGAAGCCATCTGGGCCAGGGCTTTTTTTGTTGGGAGTTTTTTTTTTTTTTTTTATTATTACCTTTTCAATCTCTTCTCTTGCTATGGGTCTGTTCAGATTCTCAATATCACTTTGTGATAGATTGGGTAGGTAGTGTGTTTCTAGAAATTTACCCGTTTCCTCTAGGTTTTCAAATTTGTCAGAGTATAGTTTTTCATAATATTCTGTTATGAGCCTTTTTATTTCAGTTGGGTCTGTTATAATGTCACCCATTTCATTTCTTATTTTGGTTATTTGTGTCTCCTCTTGTTTTTCTTTTGTCAGTCTGGCCAGTGGTTTGTCGATTTTGTTGATTCTTTCGAAGAACCAACTTTTGGTTTTGTTGATTCTTTCTACTGTTTTTCTATTCTCTATTTCATTTATTTCTGCTCTGATCTTTATTATTGTCTTTCTTCTGGTGGCTGTAGGACTTTTTTTGCTGTTCTCTTTCTATTTGTTTGAGTTCTTTAGTTAATGTTTTGATTTTGTCCCTTTCTTCTTTTTTGATGTGTGCATTTATTGCTATAAATTGTCCTCTGAGGACTGCCTTTGCTGTGTCCCAAAGGTTTTAGTATGATGTATTTGCATTTTTGTTTGAATCTAGGAATTTTTTGATTCCATCTCTGATTTCTTCTATTACCCAGTGGTTTGTAAGCAGGGTGTTATTCAGTTTCCATGTAGTTGATTTTTTTTTTCCTTGCTCTTTCTGTTGTTAATTTCTACCTTGATGGCATTGTGGTCAGAGAGGACACTTTGTATTATCTCAAAGTTCTAGATCTTGTTGAGGATTTCTCTGTGGCCTAAGATGTGGTCTACTCTGGAGAATGTTCCATGTGCATTGGAAAAGAATGTGTACTTTGCAGCGGTTGGATGGAGTGTTCTATATATGTCTATGAAGTCAAGTTGGCTGACTGTGCCCTTTAGGTCTTCTATATCTTTGCTGAGTTTCTTTTTAGATGTTCTGTCCTTTACTGAGAGTGGTGTGTTGAAGTCTCTGACTATTATTGTGGAACTGTCAACTTCTCTTTTCAGTACTGTTTAGAGTTTGTTTTATGTATTTTGGAGCACTGTCACTGAGTGCGTAGATGTTTATTATAGTTATGTCTTCATGATGGAGTGCCCCTTAATCATTATATAGTGTCCTTTGTCTTTTATGGTGGATTTTGTTTTAAAGTCTATTTCATCTGCGATTAATATTGCCACTCCTGCCCTTTTTTAGTAGTTGTTAGCTGGATATATTTTTTTCCCATCCTTTAACTTCTAATAAATTCATGTCTTTGTTTCTAAGGTGTGTCTCTTGTAGACAGGATATTGATAGATCCTGTTTTTTTAATCCATTCTGTCACTCTCCATCTTTTTATGGGTGCATTTAGGCCACTTGCATTCAATGTAATTATTGATAGATGTGAATTTATTGCTGTCATTCTCTAATAATTTTTTTGTGATGCTGAAGTTTTCTTTGTTCCTCTTACTCTCCTGCACTGAATTCCTTTTGTTTGTGGATTTTTTTTTATTTCTTTTGTTTTTGTAGGTTTTGTTTTTACTGAGACTTTATGTTTTTCCTCTTTATTTTTGTAAGTATGTTTGTTAACTTTCTTTGAGGTTACCGTGAAATTTACCCTTATCTTTCTAAGTTTGAAGCAGTCTATTATTACTTGGTATTGCCTTGCCTTCCTCTCCATTAGAAGGTTCTATACCTACACCATTTTTTCCTCTTTTATTGTTCTGATATAGTTGTCATTTACAGATTAACTGCTCTGATTCCCTGTTGTATTTCTTCTGGTTTTTGGATAGTCCTTGAGAGTTCATTTCCTAGATTGGTATCTGGCTGGTACGATCCTGCGTCCTAGATTCAGCCTGTGAGCTGAAGTTGTTTGTTCTCAGATCGAAGGACTCCCTTTAATAAGTCTTGTAAATTTGGTTTGGTTTTTACATATTCCCTTAATTTCTGTTTATCTGGAAATGTCCTAACTTCACCATCATATTTGAACAAGAGTTTTCCAGGATATTTTATTCTTGGCTGGCAATTTTTTTCTTTCAAGGTTTTATATATGTCATCACATTGCCTTCTTGCCTGCATGATTTCTGCCGAATAATCTGAGCTTAGTCTTACTTCTCCTCTGCATGTGACTTCTTGTTTTTCACAAACTGCTGTCAGGATTCTTTGTTTGTCTCTGGTTTCGGTGAGTGTGATTATGATATGCCTTCGTGATTTTCTTTTGGGATTTATCCTATACGGAGTTTGTTGAGTTTCTTGGATGGCCAGCTTTTCATCTTTCATGATATTGAGGAATTTTTCTGTCAGCAGTTCTTTAGTGATCCTCTCTGTGTTTTCTGTTTTCTCCCCCTCTTCTGGAACTCCGATCATTTGCAGATTTTTGCTTTAGATTGTATCCCACATAATTCTCAGGGTCTCTTCATTTTTCTTTGTTCTTTTTTCTGAGTTTTCCTCGAATAGAGTTGTATCCAAGTGTTTGCCTTCAATTTTGCTGATCCTGTCTTCCACCATTTTAAATCTGCTCCTCAGCCCTTCCATGACACTGTCCATTTCTGGAATCTTGTTGTTTATCTTTTGGATTTCTAATTGTTGTTTTTGTATAATTTTTAGTTGTGAATTTATTTGGCATTTTGTTCCTGCATTATTTTCCTGAATCCTTCCATTTTTCGTCTGTATTTTCCATGAATTTGTCTGCCTTTTCCATGAATTTGTCTATTTTTTCCTCATTTTTGTCTGCTTTTTGCTTCAACTCTTGGATAATTCTGAGTATTAGAGATTTGAATTCCCTATCAGGTAGTTCTAGTGCCTTTTCTTCTACTGGAAAGTCATCTGGTGTTTTAGTTTGGACAGCTACTGGAACCATCCTGTCCTGTTTTTTTTAAATGTTTTGATATTGTCTGCTGTCTTCGGGGCATTCAGTAGTTATTTATCTTGTTTATTTATTGTAGATTTGTTTGTTTCCTCTTTTTTTTTTTTTTAAATTTGGCTATGTCTGAGCCAGCAGGCTGTATGTTCTCTGTTGTTTGCTCGTCTGTGGGCACAATACTTTTCGCCTCCTTCTCCAATTGGCAGGGTCAGTTGCTCAGATATGTACAGCAGGGCAGGTCTAGCTGAAGAGGAGTTGCTGGGATGGGTTGTTTGTGGCACTTACTACAACCATCAGGGTGGGCCGGTAATCAGTGCAGGGCTGGTTCTGGTAGAGCTTGCCTGTACTGCTTGGTGGTGTGATGTTAAGCGCTCAGTGCAGGTAGGCATGATGGAAATGGAGATTGTGATGTGTGGAGCTAAGATGGGTATGAGAGAGAGGAGAGAGGAACAGGAGCCAAAAACACACAAACAAACAAAATAGCATGCTAGGGGAGCTTGCCCTTGGAGTGGAGAGATGAGAGACTATGAAATGAGAAAAACAAAAAGGGGAAGAAGAAGGAAAAAAGAATGAATAAATAAAAATGAGAATGAAAAAAGAAAAGCTCCCAGGGATCCCGCTGGTGAAGCTATGAGGTCTGGGGAAGTTGTTCCCAGATGTTGAAGTACAGCTTGGCTAGAAGGTGTAGAGGTGTCACTCAGTGCCAGGTATTCAGGGGACAGGAAGAGAAGGAAGGTATAGAGAGACAAGGAACTGAGTAATGAAGAAAGACAAAATGGGAAAAAGAGGCAAAAGAAAGCAAAACAAATTTTAAAAAAAGAACAGAAAAACCCCCCTCCCAAAAAAAAAACAGAAAAAAAAACCCCACAAAGAAAGAAATGCTCTCAGGGATCCCTCTGTGCGTCTGCCCAAGCTGAGGGGGTACGTCCCAAGCTGCGTAGTACTACCCAGCCTGAACGGGCTCCCAATTCAAGAAAAGAAAAAGAAAACAAACAATCAACTCAAAACAAACAAACAAACAAACAAAAAAAGCCCCAGGATCCCACCCGCATGGCAGCACAGACCAGGAGGCAGTTTCACATTCGAGTGGAGTTTCACAGCCTTTCAGGAACAAGCAAAGATGGCACACGGAACCAGGTATTTGAGCGAAAGGACAGGGAGGTGGTGAGAGGTAAGGAAGAAATCAAAAGAAGCAGAAAAAAGCAACACCAGCAGCCAACAAATGGCACTCAGGGAGTCGGCCAGTGCGGGTGGGTGGAATCCAAGCAGCTGATGCTTCCCGGCCAAGAGACTGTGGCCATGGGAAGCAGAGGAGGCTGAGTGGGGGTGAAGAAGAGTAGGGGATGGCAAAGCTTATATCACTGGTTACCAGTTATTCTGTCTCCTGCTGGAAGCTCCATGAAGCTGTTTTCTCGTACCCCCTGTTTGCTGGTCTCTGATAGGAGTCCGAGATGGCAGATCCGTGCTGCGTTAGCTGATAAGGGACCTCTGCATGTATGTTTCCTTGCTCTCTGTTCTCTGTCAGTTTCTTATTCCATTTGGTGCTTGGCTGAGTTCTTTATCTCTTCATTTGATGCTTAGGGTTTCAGGATTGCTGTTTTCTCCATTTCGCTTAGTTTTTCAGATCTTTGCTGTGGAGGACGGCATGGTGCTTCTGCCTAGAGTGCCATGTTGCCAGTAGGCTGTAATCTTTATGGGAGCACATTACCAAATCTTTCTTCTACAGAGCCACTGGTGGATTGAAATAACCAACCTAATAGTTAGCAGCTGAGCTCTTAATCATTAAGCCACCAGGGCTCCTCAGAAACTACAGTAAACGCCAGAGAGTAAGGAAGGAAAGGAAGGTGGGAAGGAAGAAAGGAAGGTAGAAATCCCTGTTGTGGAGCTTACTGGGGGTATTCAGGTGAGCAATGAAACAAGTAAGTGAAATATATCATCCATTCAACAATAATAAGTGCTTTTAAAAATTAAATTGCAGAAAAGGAGACTAGGAAGTGCTGACGGATGGGGTAGGGGTTCAATTTTAAAAACAGTGGTCAGGTAATGGAACAGAATTGAGAACCCAGATGTAAATCCATCCACCTATGGTCGCCTGATCTTAAGCAAAAGCCCAAAGTCCTACAAAAGGGGAAAAGATAGTCTTTTTAACAAATGGGGCTAGTAAAACTGGATGTAGATCTGCAAAACAATGAAACAGGACCCATACTTCACACCATACACAAAAACTAATTCAAAATGGATCAAAGACCTACATATAAAACCAAAAACTATAAAGATCATAGAAGAAAAAACAGATCAATGCTAGAGACCCTAATACATGGCATTAACAGAATACAAACCATAACTAACAACACACAAACTCCAGAAGATAAGCTAGATAACCGGGATCTTCTAAAAATTAAACACTGGTGCTCGTAAAAAGACTTCACCAAAAGAGTAAAAAGAGAACCTACAGCCTGGGAAAAAAAAATTTGGCTATGACAAATTCAACAAATGTCTAATCTCTAAAATCTACACGAAAATCCAGCACCTCTACAACAAAAAGGCAAATAATCCAATTAAAAAATGGGCAAAGGAAATGAACAGACTCTTCACCAAATAAGACATTCAAGCAGTCAACAGACATATGAGGAAATGCTCGAAATCACTAGCCATTGGAGAAATGCAAATTAAAACCACAATGAGATACCATCTCACCCCAGCATTACTGGCACGAATCAAAAAAAAAAAAAAAAAAAGCAGAAAATAACAAATGTCGGAGGGGCTGTGGAGAGCTTGGAACTCTTATGCACTGCTGATGGGAATGTAAAATGGTACAATCATTTTGGAAAATGATATGGTGCTTTCTTAGAAAGCTAGAAGTAGAAATACCATATGATCCAGCAATTCCATTGCTAGGAATATATCCTAGAGAAATAAGAGCCATCACAATAGAGATATGCACATCCATATTCATTGCAGCATTGTTCACAATAGCAGAAAGCTGAAAACAACCTAGATGCCCATCAACAGATGAATGGATAAACAAACTATGGTACATATACACAATGGAGTACTATGCAACAATAAAGAACAATGATGAATCTGGGAAGTATCTCACAACATGGATGAATCTGGAGGGCATTATGCTGAGTGAAATGAGTCAATCACAAAAGGGCAAATATTATATGAGACCACTACTATAAAATTTCATGAAAAGGTTTACACACAAAAAGAAACAGTTTTTGATGGTTACAAGGGAGGGGAAGAGTGGGGCTCAGACAACACTAAATAGGCAATAGATAAGTGGTAACTTTGGTGAAGGGTAAGACAGTACACAGTACTGGGGAAGCCAGCACAGCTAGTCCAAGGCAAGGTCACGGAAGCTCCATAGACACATCCAAACTCCCTGATGGACAGAATTACTGGGCTGAGCACTGTGGGGACCATGGTCTCAGGGAACGTCTAGCTCAATTGGCATAACACAGTTCATGGAGAAAATGTTCTACATTTTACTTTGGTGAGTAGCATCTTAAAAGCTTGTGAGCAGCCATCTGAGATACTCCACTGGTCTTGCCCAGTCTGGAGAAAGGGAGAATGAAGAAAACCAAAGACACAAGAGAAAGATTAGTCCAAATGACCAGTGGACCACAAGTACTACAGCTTCCACCAGACTGAGTCCAGCACAACTAGATGGTGCCCGGCTACCACCACTGACTGTTCTGACAGGGACCACAACGGACAGTCCCCGACAGAGCTGGATAAAAATGTGGAACAAAATTCTAACTCACAAAAATAAAAAGACCAGACTTACTGGCCTGACACAGACTAGAGAGACCCCGAGAGTATGGCTCCCAGACACCCTTTTAGCTCAGTGATGAAGTCACTTCTGAGGTTTACCCTTCAGCCAAAGATTAGACAGCCCCATAAAACAAAACTAGACTAAAGGGGCATACCAGTGCAGGGGCAAGGACTAGGAGGCAGGAGGGGACAGGAAAGCTGGTTAATAGGGAACCCAGGTTCGAGCAGGGGAGAGTGTTGACATGTCTTGGGGTTGGTAACCAATGTCACAAAGCAATATGTGTGCTAATTGTTCAATGAGAAACTAGTTTGTTCTGTGAACCTTCATCTAAAGTACAATAATAAATAAAAACAGTGGTCAGGTAAGGCCTTGTAACGCCACTGTAGACAATTATCACACATGTGATCTCAATCCTCACACCATGTGTGAGATATTATTTTTCTACTTTTAGAGGGTGTCTCAGTCATCTAGTGCTGCTCTAACAGAAGTACCACAAGTGGATGGTTTTAATGGAGAGAAATTTATTGTCTTCACAGTCCAGTAGGCTACAAGTCCAAATTCAGGGCATCAGCCCCAGGAAAAGGCTCTCTCTCTCTGTCGGCTCTGGAGAAAGGTCCTTGTGATGCCTCAGTCTTTCCTTGGTCTGGGAGCATCTCAGCACAGGAACCTCAGGTCCAAAGGACGCGCTCTGCTCCCAGCACTGCTTTCTTGGTGGTGTGAGGTTCCCACATGTCTCTGCTTGCTTCTCTCTTTTATATCTCAAAAGAGATTGCATTAAGACACTAATCTTGTCAACCTCATCAGTATAACCTTGTCACAGTGATAGAATTTACAACACATAAGTAGATCACATATAATCTCATCATAGTGGTAGAGTTTACAACACATAAGGAAATCACATCAGATAACACAATCATACAATACTGGGAATCATGACCCAGCCAAGCTGACAGGTATTTTTGGGGGACACAACTCAATCCATGACAGAGGGGAAACTCAGCCACAGAGGATCCAGGAGGAGCTAGTACCTGAACCCAACCCGTTAGCCTCCAAATCCTGTGTTCTTTCCACTGCCCCTATATTGTTGCTGGGAACTCCAGGTTCTGCTCGACGTGACTCCATTCAGGGCCAAAATGACAAGAGACAGAGTTAGGGAGAACCAAAGGCAACTTTATTGATCGGCCTATCAAGGAGATAGTTGGGGCTAAGTGCCTTCCAAGACTGCTCAAAGGCAGCTTGCTGAGGCTGGTTTATATAGGCAAGATCAGTTGCAAAATTAAAAATGGCATACATGCAGGCACAGAGCATTCCAGAGTGAGTAAGCATTTTCTAGAGTCTGGGGTCGATTCCCTGCACAGGAGGAAGTTAGCCATTGTTGTTCACTTGCATGTTAGCTCTCCCCCCAGAGGGGAGAATTTACCATGCTTGAGGCAGTTAATGAGCTAAAGGTTATCTGGAGTGCCAAGATGGAGGGCAGGACCCACTTCAGCTGGTTCCAGCTAGCCAGTGGCTGTTTCTTTTCAAAGAAGTTCTGAGGAGGAAAACAACTTCAGAAAATGGGCTGGGTGAGGGGTTGTCCTGAGGAGACAGCGATTTTAAGAAAATGGCTCTAGCCCTGTCTTAATGTCTTCTCATACCTTCACCACAAACATGCTGCAAAGGGGTGTGTCCCATTTACCCTGGGGCTTTTTGAACCCCAGGAACTGTGCTCTGGGTCTCCAAGGTGCATCAGCACACTTCAGTGTCTTACGGAGACCACGGACCTTCAGTTCCTTCTCCTTGGAGATTAAGGAATACTGCAATACCATTTTCTTAAAATGCTGTCTTAACGCAGTTTTGAGGCCCTGGTGGAGGCTGTCCATTCCCCTTCTTGAGGAGCTAATTAAGTTCTCTCTTCATCCACGACCCTTAACAGGCTCTCATACTCCTGAGCCACTATGCACCCTCTCCTACAACTCCAGCTTGTTGTCAGCTTGTCCTGGGGTGGTGCACCCCCTGTGTGGCCCTGCGTCACAGCATGCTGTGCCTCCCTGTCTCTGGGACCTGTGAGTATAATACACCTGGTTACCCCTCATGGCCTCCTGGACTCCTCTTTCCCTGGTCGCACCTGACTTACCATCCCACGAATTTGTTAGAGCAAATACATAATTAAAAAAAATAAAAACAAGAGAGCAGCCTTGCTCACCTGAATTTCAGCCTTTCACATATGGTAAATATGTTTTCTAACACCAAAGAGAAGAAAAGTCCAAGCCAAATTAGCCCTTGATCTGGACCCTTCACAGGTCTGCCAATTCTCTGCTAGACCCTGGCCTCTCAGCTCCCACCAGTCACATTAGATGATGGGCCATGTGCTTCTGAAACCTCCTGCATCAGAGCGGCCATGGTCCTGCAGGCCCATTCAGTTTGTGCAGTGGAGGGGACACAGTTCCTGGGGTTAAGAGCTGGCAGTGGGGTGCCCAGAAGCGCGGTTACCACCGCCAGGACTCCATGTGGGTCTCCTTTGTGCGGGTGGGTGAGGTTCCCACCCGGTTCCGGTGACTCGGAAAGCCAAGGGCCTAAACTTAATTAACTTCTCCAAGCCCGGAGACTTTTCCATCTCTCAGCCGGCATCTTGCTTCGTGGGGCGGCTGGGCGCGCAAGTGCCCCCGCACAAACAGAAGGCCGGGGACCTCGGTGGGTGCATTGGCAAATACAACAGGGCCAGTGGCATCCTCATTAAACTCTGATTAGCGAGTGGACTTGATCCAGACCAAATCAGGGCTGAATGCGATTTCTTTCTTCTTATTTTTTTGCTGCCCGTTGATCAGATGTAGGCAATTAAGAACCCACACACCTCCAGCCCTTGTGTTTTTTTGAAGCGAGGAGCTCATACCAGTCAAACCACAAAGACACTATTGTCCTAAGAACAATATTCCCCACTAATCTCACTTCTAGCAATTTACTTTTTCTTCCCAAGCAGATTTAGAAACTTAAAAAAAAAAAAAATCCTTGAAAGAGGACGGGGGAGGGATACTCCATAGTATCTAATCCTGCAGCAAAGTGGGAATTTTCTTGTTCCATTCAGCTTTTCTCTGAATGAGCACTGGATAAATAAACTTCTCCGGCATCCCCACATTGATGCGGAGACCGTGAGGATCCAATTATGCATATGGGGGGGCGTGTGCATTCTCGTTTGCAAATTCAACACAAAGAGGGCAGCCCCGGCACTCCCTTGTAATCACAGCCTCACTACAAATTTACAGACCGAGGAGGCGAGAGTAGCTTTTGTTCCGTGTTTAAAAGCAATTATTACCTTTCTTTAATTTTCTGGTGGTAATTAGGCTCCTGAATCCAGTCCAACCTGGTCTGGACCGCTTCCCTACCTCTAGCAGCTCTACAGTTGGGATGTGCGTTGGGGTGCCCTGGAAGCCAGCCTTGCGGGGATTCCTGACAACTCAGAGAACTTTTTTAGCCTGGGGGCCAAGAAGCCTGACAGGTGTACAAGGAGAAGCTGTGTCCTTTTGTGCTTCTAAAGAAAGAAGATAAAAAGACAAAAGATTAAAAAGAGAGATGATGAGAAAAGTAAAGCAAACAAAAAAACTCAAATGAGTTTTCATCTGGTTGATTCCGATTCATGATGACCCCATGTGTGTCAGAATAGATTCAATGGCTGATTTTTCAGAAGCAGATCGCCAGGCCTCTCTTCCAAGACCCCTCTGGGTAGACTTGAAACTCCACCCTTTCCATTAGCAGGCCAGCATGTTAACGTTTGTACCACTCAGGGATCCCGAAAAGGGTAAAGGGAGAACAAAAGGAAAGACAGAAACTGGGATGAAGGGGAGGTTGAGACAGAAAAAAAGACAGTAAGGATTATCTAAAACTAAAAAAGGAGAGTCACCTCCCCATGGTTACTATATTACTACTTTTATCCTCACTTACAGGATTCATGCTAATGAGTCTCCTGCCTCTAGGCACCCAAGCCTCAATGCATTGGACAGTTGCAATGAATGAAGATGGTAAGAGTCTCTGAAAGGAAAAATTAAAAGGAAAAGAAAGCAAGAGAATCCAAAAGCCCTGAAAAGTAGCTCATCAAAAAGCTACACCTTTCATCATGCCCCAAAGGTTCAATCAATTTGGCAGGCAAGAGAGAGCCAGGGAAGAAGTGCCAATAGCCCCAGCTTGTCCAGACCAGGCATGGAGGCTGAGCTGGGAACGCTGCTTCTAGTCTCAGGGGCTGTGACCACGCCTAGCCCCAGGATCCACTTCGTGGCAAGCCGAGGCTGCTGTCCTCCAGGTCTCTTGTAGGGACTGAACTGTGTTTCAGTCGTGGAGCTACTGAGAATTAGGGTGATTGTGCCTACTTGGGGGTGAGGATGGGGTTAATTGTTAGGGAACTGTCCAGGGAATCAGGTTGGAAGTCTGAGTACAGCGGCAGCACGAGGCAGCCCCTGTCACTATGGAGACAGTCAGAGTAGGAACACAAGGAGGTGGGACACCAACCTCACTGGTACCCAGGGTGATCCAAGACCAGAGGGGAAATTCCAAGGCTATCAAGAAATCAAACAACATATTGCATTGAGCAAATCTGCTGCAAACGACCTCTTTAAAGTGTTAAAAAGCAAAGATGTCACTTTGAGAACTAAGGTGTGCCTGACCCAAGCCGATATTTTCAATCGCCTCAAATGCACGTGAAAGCTGGACAATGAATAAGGAAGATGGAAGAAGAATTGACGCCTTTGAATTATGGTGCTGGTGAAGAATATGGAATATACCATGGACTGCCAGAAGAACAAACAAATCTGTCTTGGAAGAAGTACAGCCAGAATGCTCCTTGGAAGCAAGGATGGCGAGACTTCGTCGCACATACTTTGGACATGTTATGAGGAGGGATCAGTCCCAGGAGAACGACATCATGCTTGGTATAGAGGGTCAGTGAAAGAGAGGAAGACCCTCAACAAGATGGACTGACACAGTCGCTGCAACAATGGGCTCATGCATAACAATGGTTGTGAGGATGGCGTAGGACCGGGCAGTGTTTCATTTTGTTGTACGTAGACTCACTTTTAGTTGAAACTGACTAACAATAACAACAACATCAAAAAAAGAGAGGAGGAAGGCTTCATCCAGTCTGTGTACAAACAGTATGTTTTCTCATCAGATGCATCATTCTCCCTCAAACTGAAGGTAATACACTTCTCTCCCTTGTATGGAGTCATTTGGAGTCATTCCGATCCTGCCCTGGCTACTGACTAGCTGTGTGATGCTGGTAAAATTCTTTAATCTCTATGAACCTTAGCTTACCTCACCTATAAATGAAGAGAATCCATCCTTTAGAAGATTAAATGAAATAATGTATGAAAAAGAGGTTTCAATGGAGCTTCCAGACTAAGACTAGGAAGAAAGGTCTGGCAATTTACTTCCAAAAATCAGCCAACGAAAACCCTATGGATCACAATAGTCCAATTTTCAACTTAACACATGCCTCTTAAGGGACCAAAAAAAAAGTGACCCCACTGTTGTGGAGTCGATTCCAACTCATAGTGACCCTATAGGACAGAGTAGAAATGCCTCATAGGCTTTCCTAGGCTGTAAATCTTTGAAAGGACAGGCCTCAATAAATAATGTGTATGGGAAAATTAGTCTAATAAACTATTAATATTTGTTGATTGGGGTGTGGTGGTGGTTGAATGGTAGATTTCTCGACCTCCATGCGGGAGACGTGTGTTTGATTCCCAGCCAGTGTACCTCATACACAGCCACCACCCGTCCACCAGTGGAGGCTTCTGTGTTGCTCTGATGCTGTACAGGTTTCAGCAGAGTTTCCAGCCTAAGAAGGACTAGGAAGAAAGGCCTAGCAATCTACTTCCAAACATCAGCCAATGAAAACCCAGTGGATCACAACTGCCCGATCCACAACTGATCATGGGGACAGCACAGGACTGGGCAACATTTCATTCCATTGTGCATAAGCTTGCCATGAGTCGAGGGCCAACTCAACACCACTGAACAACAACCTCTGTTGGTCATGTTTAGGAGACTGAGCTAGAAAAGAGAAGCAAGTACTATTTCCAAGAGAAAGCAATGTAATTGATTGAGAGAAGAGATAAATAGATCGATGGTAGACATGAAAACATAGCTGTAAAACACAATCAAAGGTGAAATGTATAGTGATAGTAACATGATTTTAACCCGTTCTCCACTGAGTATCAACTATTTGATAAAAGCTGTAAATAAAAACAAGCACCTTCATTAAAAAAAAAAAAAAAAAACCTTACCATTTGAGGGTAACATAAGCAATGTAACTACCCTACCAGGCAGAATGTGATAAGGCAAAGGAGTTGAACAAAGAAACCCAGAACTGCATTGAGAAAGGAGAGATTAGTTCCAGATAGGAGGATTAGGAAAGGCTTTAGGTTGGAGCTGGCGTTAAACCAAGCCTTGAAGACAGGTAGAAATAAGGAGAAAGGACTTTGTAAGAGGAAGGAACAGCAAGCATGCTTGAGAAGTGGTGAGTGGCCCTACCTCCCTGTTCAGGGGAGTGAAATGATAACCAAAACCAAACCTTCTGCCTTCAAGTAGATTCCGACTTACAGTGACCCTATAGGACAGAGTAGAACTTCCCCCATAGGGTTTCCAAGGAGCAGCTGGTGTATTTGAACTGCTGATCTTTTAGTCAGCACCCAAGCTCTTTACCACTGCACCACCAGGGCTTGAGGGAAGGTAAGTGCAAAAGTGAGATGATAGAAGATCTCATTTGCCATGATGCGGAACCTTTATTTTGTCAGTGGTGGACAGAGAGGATTGTGTTTGACTAATGTCACTCCCCACCACTCCTCTGTCAGTCTGTCATACTGTGGTGGCTTGCGTGTTGCTGTGATGATGGAAGCTATGACACCGGTATTTTAAATACCAGTAGGATCACCCATGGTGGACAGGTTTAAGTGGCGCTTCCAAACTAAGACAGACTAGGAAGAAGGACCTGATGATTTAATTCTAAAACAACTGGCCAGTAAAAACCTTATGAATAGCAGCGGAACGTTATCTGATACAGTGCCAGAAGATGATCCCTTAGGTTGGAAGGCATGAAAAATACAATTGGGGAACAGCTGCCTCCTCAAATAGAGTCGACCTTAATGACGTAGATGGAGTCAAGCTTTCGGGACCTCCATCTGCTGATGTGGCATGACTCAAAATGAGAAGAGACAGGTGTAAAGATCCATTAATAATTGGAATGTGGTAAGTATGAAGTATGAATCTAAGAAAATCGTCTAAGTCATCAAAATGAAATGGAACACATAAAGATCAATATCCTAGGCAGAGTGAGCTGAAATGACTGGTATTGGCCATTCTGAATCAGACAATCATATGGTCTACTATGCCAGGAATGACAAATTGAAGAGGAATGGAGTCACATTAATCATCAAAAAGAGCATTTCAAGATCTATCCTGAAGTACAAAGCTGTCAGTGATAGGATAATATCCATACACCTACAAGGAAGACCAGTTAATACGACTATTATTCAAATTCATGCACCTACCACTAATGCTAAAGATGAGAAAATTGAAGGTTTTTGCAAACTTCTGCAGTCTGAATTTGATCAAATATGCAATCAAGATGAATTGATAATTACTGGTGATTGGAAACCAAAAGTTGGAAACAAAGAAGAAAGGTCGGTCAGTAGTTGGAAAATATGACCTTGGTGATAGAAGTGATGGAGATCTCATGACAGAATTTTGCATGACCAACAACTTATTCATTGCAAATACCTTTTTTCAACAATATAAATGGCAACTCTACTCATGGACCTTGCCACAGGAATCAAATCAACTGCATCTGTGGAAAGAGACAATGGAGAAGCTCAATATCATCAGTCAGAACAAGGCCAGGGGCCAGCAGCAGAACAGATCATCAATTCTTCATATGCAAGTTCAAGTTGAGGCTGAAGAAAATTAAAACAAGTCCATGAGAGCCAAAGAACGACCTTGAGTATATCCTACCTGAATTTAGAGACCATCTCAAGAACAGATTTGATGCATTGAACACTAATGACCAAAGACCAGACGAGTTGTGGAATGACATCAAGGACATCATAAATGAAGAAAGCAAAAGGTCATTAAAAAGTCAGGAAAGAAAGAAAAGACCAAAATGAATGCCACAAGAGACTCTGAAATTTGCTCTTGAACATAGAGTAGCTAAGGCAAGTGGAAGAAATGATCACGTAAAAAAGATGAACAGATTTCAAAGGGTGGCTGGAGAAAACAAAGTATTATAATTAAATGTGCAAAAAAAAACTGGAGTTAAAAACCAAAAGGGAAGAACACGCTCAGCATTTCTCAAGCTGAAAGAACTGAAGAAAAAATTCAAGCCTCGAGTTGCAATTTTGAAGGATTGTACCGGCAAAATACTGAATGACGCAGGAAGCATCAAAAGAAGATGGAAGGAATACACAGACTCACTGTATCAAAAAGAGTTGGTCGGTGTTAACCATTTTAGGAATAGCATATGACTCAAGAACCGATGGTACTGAAAGAAGTCCAAGCTGCACTGAAGGCACTGGCAAAGAACAAGTCTCCAGGAATTGACAGAATACCAACTGAGATGTTTCAACAAACAGATGCAAGGCTAGAAGCACTCACTCATCTATGCCAAGAAATTTGGAAGACAGCTACCTGGCCAACTGACCGGAAGAGATCCATGTTTGTGCCCATTCCAAAGAAAGGTGATCCAACAGAATGCATAAATTATCGAACAATACCATTAATATCACATACAAGTAAAATTTTGCTGGAGATCACTCAAAAACAGTTGCAGTACATCAACAAGCAACTGCCAGAAATTCAAGCCAGATTCAGAAGAGGATGTGGAATGAGAGATATCATTGCTGATATCAGATGGATCTTGGCTGAAAGCAGAGAATACCAGAAAAGATGTTTAGCTGTGTTTTATTGACTATGCAAAGGCATTCG
This sequence comes from Dugong dugon, assembly GCA_030035585.1. Classification (NCBI taxonomy): domain Eukaryota; kingdom Metazoa; phylum Chordata; class Mammalia; order Sirenia; family Dugongidae; genus Dugong; species Dugong dugon. The sequence continues at coordinate 98,166,270 of CM057471.1, read as the reverse complement.
ACTGTGTAGATCATAACAAATTATAGATAACATTGTGAAGAATGGGAATTCCGGAAAACTTAAGTGTGCTCTTAAGAAACCTGTACATAGACAAAGAGGCAGTCATTCAAACAGAACAAGGGGATACTGAGTGGTTTAAAATTGGAAAATTTGTGCGTCAGGGTTGTATTTTTTCACCATACTTATTCAATCTGTATGGTGGGCAAATAATCCAAGAAGCTGGACTGTATGAAGAAGAATGTGGCATCAGGATTGGAGGAAGACTCATTAACTACCTGAGATATGCAGATGACCCAATCTTGCTTGCTGAAATCAAAGAGGACCTGAAACACTTAATCATGAAGATCAAAGACTACAGCCTCCGGTATGGATTGTGCCTCAACATAAAGAAAACAAAGATCCTCACAAATGGACCAATAAGCAACATCATAATAAATGGAGAAAAGATTGAAGTTGTCAAGGATTTCAGTTTACTTGGATTCACAATCAATGCCCGTGGAAGCAGCAGTCAAGAAATCAAACAACATATTACATTAGGGAAATCTGCTGCAAAAGACCTCTTTAAAGTGTTAAAAAGCAAAGAAGTCACTTTGAGGACTAAGGTGCACCTAACCCAAGCCATGATATTTTCAATCACCTCATATGCATGGGAAACCTGGACAACAAAAAAGGAAGACTGAAGAACAGATGCCTTTGTTAGCGAAGAATATTGAACATACCATTGACTATGAGAAGAACAAACAAATCTGTCTTGGAAGAAGACAGCCAGAATGCTCCTTAGAAGAGAGGATGGCAATATTTACTTTGGACATGTTATCATGTTATTGGGGACATGTTATTTGGAACATCCTAAAAATAAGATCTACCACCTGTCTATCAGTTTGCTGTGTTGTGGTGGCTTGAGTGGCACTGTGATGCTGGAAGATATGTCACCAGTGTTTCAAATAAGTAACAGGGTCACCCACGCTGGACAGATTTCAGCGGAGCTTCCAGACTAAGACAGACTAGAAAGAAAGGCTTGGTGATCTATTTCCAAAAATTAGCCAATGAAAACCTTATGGATCAAAATGGTCCATTTCATTCCATTGTACATGGGGTTGCCATAAGTAAGGGACCAACTCTATGGCACTAACAACAAGAACTGCATTACAAAGAGAGAAGCAAAGGGGGCATCACTGAACTACAGTGCACCAACAATTATGAAATATTTGTGTATGGCCTTTCTCTTACACTTTTCTTGTTTTCCTGTTTGGAGCCCTGGTGGCACAGTGGTTAAGAGATCAGGCTGCTAAATAAAAGGTTAGCGGTTCAAATCCACCAGCTGCTCCTTGAAAACCCTATGGGGCAGTTCTACCCTGTCCTATAGGGCTGCCATGAGTTGGAATCAACTCAACAGCACACAACAACAACAACATAGGTTATCAGTGGTCTCATTAAAGCTTTTCCCACAGATATCCATGAAAGGGTCTCCTGGAAAAACAATATAGACATTACAGTACCACATCCAGAGGGGACCTAATCCAGTGTTCCTTAAATGTTCTGGGTCTTACGCATCACTCAGGCCTTTATTAAAATGATAAATTCTCAGGCCTTACTCCAAATCTACTGACTCATAGCTCTAGGTGAGTCTTAAGATATGCAAGTTTAGAGAAGATTGATTTAATCAAACTCACCATTTCAAAGCTGAGGCCCCGAGAAGTGTGGAACTTGCCCAAGGATGCACAGATACTCTGTGGGGGAAATGCGGCAAGAACCCCGTGCCCACTCTGCAGCCCAGCTTACTTTCTGATAAAATTTCCTGGAGTGGCAGGAGGAGTGCTACAAGTGGGCAAAAGTGATGTTTTATTGAGCAAAGTCTTCTGTTCTGTTTTGTTCTTAGTTTTGAAATAGACTAGAGCAGTTTTAGGTTTACAGAAAGTGCGGAGAGTTCCCACATATCCCCCTCCCCTCTGCACAGTTTCTCCTACTATTAACATCTTGCATTTGTTTGGTACGTTTGGTACATTTGATGAACCAATATTGATACACAACTATTAACTAAAGTTCACAGTTTACATTAGGGTTCACTCTTTGTGCTTTACAGTTTATGGGTTTTGAAAAATGCATGATGTCTCGTATCGACCATTACAATATCGTGTAGAATAACTTCAGAGCCCTTAAAATGCCCTGGGCTCCACCAATTCATCCCTCCCTCTCCCCCTAAGCCCCTGACAACTGCTGATCTTCTCACTGTCCCTATAGTTTTACCTTTTCCGGAGTATCACACAGTTGGAATCATACAGTCCATAGCTTGATCAGGCTGGCTTCTTTCACCTAGCAACATGCATTTAAGCTTCCTCCATATCTTTTCATAGCTTGATAGCTCACTTCTTTTATTTCTGAATTATATGCCATTGTCCGGATGTACTACAGTTTGTTTATTCATTCACCTATTGAGGGACATCTTGGTTGCTTCCACTTTGGTACAATTATGAATAAATCTGCTATAAACATTTGGGTGCAAGTTTTTATGTGGACGAGCTAGGTTTTTTGATTTCTCTAGAGACCAATGCATTTTTGTAAAAAATTAAAAATAGCAATTTTTCAAATACCTTTCTGTGTACACCCAGAGAGGAGGCTGACCTCTGAGCTTCCTGGATATGCCCAGGGCCTAGCACAGTGCCTGAGAGCTATCAGGTGATAAGAAAAATCTGGTGGGTAAGTAAGGGCATTCCCACAGGAACTGGCAGGACTGCTGGGTTTCTCATCAGAAAGTTCTGGCCGCGTACATTTTCCTCCCAGACACAGGAGTTTCACTCTGGAGATCCCAAGTCTACAATGGCCTGGATGCTGCTGATGGGCTGTGCTTTCCAAACCAGCTACAGTAGGGAAGGATTTCTGTGCAGCCTTTTTTTTTTTAAACCTGTGAATGGTTCTTTTACCCCGACATTTCCTGAGTATGGAAGTGTTAGCGAAAAGATTCGCAGAGTTAATTACCGCCCTCACCTCCCTCCCTCTTGTTTGCCCAGCTCATTCAAACACATAAATGCCACTACAGACAACCACTAAATCTACAGAGGCTTGTTCTGGCTGTCAAACACAGCCGTAAAAATAATATGCCCTCCAGCAGGGGCGAGGAGAGCAGCAAGGATGCAAAGCACTCACTAATTTTCAACAATCCCTCCTTAGAGACGTAATCTTCAAATAAATATTTAACTTGCTCTGTCTTCGGTCTTAGATTATTTACAAATCAGGCTTTAAAGGCGATTTAAAATGATCCTTCCCTGAGCTATTTGCACACCTCAAGTTGCCCGGGGGTAGAAGTGGGCCTTCCCGAAGGCGGGAGGCTGGCTTCCCTGTGTTACGGAACATGGTCTTCAGGGTGCAGTTGGAGCAGGACTGCCTTTCCGCCATGGTGAAGGGAGGGCGCAGGCAGGCTGTCCACCTGCAGAACGCTGGTAACCGCAGCACGCTACCAGGTGGGAGCTCTTACAGAGAAATGAGAGACTGAGATAAACAGCAACGTGGAAGCAGGGCTTTGAACTGGTTCATTCTGGTTTGAAGGCCTCTGAGAACTTGCATTTCCACCCCAGATAAAATGAAGCAGAATCTACATTTTAATACAATCTCCGGGAGATTCTTATGTATAACTTCCTGGGAACTTGTTAGAACTGGAAATTCTCAGCAGGGGTTCATACCTGACTGAAAGGGTTCAAAGCCCAACCAGGTGGGCAGACTAGCTCCTGAGGCTGGGGAGTTGGAAGAAAAACAGGACAGGGAACTCTCGAGAAAGAAATTAGGAAGCTGGCTCATGAATGACTAGAAATGTGTCTGAGTTTCACAATGGAGGTAAAGAAGGAGGTGATGTGAAAGCCTGCTGACTCTCGGATGACATTTTCCAAGAAACTTGTGACTTTCAAGATGTTAATAGGTGGTCCAAGGGAAATATGTATTTGTGGCCAAATAAGTGAAATCCATGGGTATTCCTCTTTTTGGAGACGCAAGAACCAAAAACAAACCCATTGCTGTCTACTGGATTCCAATTCCCGGCGACCGCATGTGTGCAGAGTAGAACTGCTCCATAGGGTTTTCAAGGTTTGTGGCCTTTCGAAAGCAGAGTGTCAGGCCGTTCTTCCAAGGCCCCTCTGGGCGTGTTTGAACTGCCAATCTTTCAGTTAATAGTCAGGTGCTTAACCATTTGTGCCACACAGGGATTCCTAACACAAGAATAGGGGTCGGCAAACTTTTCTGTAAAAGACTAGATGGTAAATATTTCCAACTTTACTACTGTGTGGACTCTGTTGCAGCTACTTTACCACTGTAGCAGAAAAACAGCCATAGAGAATATGGACGTGAATGAGTGTGGCTGTGCTCCAATAAAACTTTATTTACAAAAACAGGTGGCAGGTTGGATGTGGCCTTCAGGCTGAAATTTGCTGACTCCTTCACTAGAATGTTAAAGGCTCCAAAAAGTCCTGTATCAAAAAAATATTTAACTTCATTTAATCCAATTTTTCCCCAAACATCATACCCCCATCTTACTTATCTAGTGCTGCTATAACAGAAATATCTCAAGTGGGTAGCTTTAACAAACAGAAATTTATTTTCGCACAGTTTTGGAGGCTTGAAGTCCGAATTCAGAGCACCAGCTCTAGGGGAAGGCTTTCTCTCTCTGTCCACTCTGGAGGAAGGTCCTTGTCTCTTTAGCTTCTGCTTCCTGGTTCCTTGGAGATCTCTATGTGGCTTGGCATCTCTCTTCCCTCATCTCTACTTCTCTCACTTGCTTGTTTAATCTCTTTTGTATCTCAAAAGAGATTGATTCAAGATACACCCTGCACTAATCCTGCCTCATTAACATAGAAAAGACAACCCATTCCCAAATTGGCATAGAGGCATAAAGGTTAGGATCTATAACATATGTTCTTCGGGGACATAAGTCAATCCATAACCGCCCCCCCCCCCCCCCCCGCACAATCGATTGACATCTTAAATTAAACTAGTGTTCCACAGAATAATTTGGGAAGCAATGTCCTGGGAAACGGAGCCCTGGTGGCACAGTGGTTAAGAACTCAGCTACTAACCAAAAGACTGGCAGTTCAAATACACCAGCCACTCCTTGGAAACCCTATGGTGCAGTTCAACTCTGTCCTATAGAGTCACTATGAGTAGGACTCGACTCAATGGCAACGGGTTTGGTTTTGGTTTTTGGTCCTGGGAAATGTGTGGGGAAGAAAAACCCCACTTATGGGGGTGTCTCAAAAAGTTGCTGGTAATCTGAATACCTAATGCTGGAGCAAAAGCTCTGATCACTTACGGAAAAATAATTACCAGTTGCTTTTGAGTCAGTTTCAACTCATGGAAACCCCGCGTGTGTCAGAGTAGAAGTATGCTCCATAGGATTCTCAATAGCTGATTTTTTTCAGAAGTACATCTTCAGGCCTTGCTTCTGAGATACCTCTGGGTGGACTCCAACTTCCAACCTTACAGTTAGCATCTGAGCATTTTAACTGTTTACACAAGGGACTCCTGGCCACCTCTAGACTCCTGGCAGAAAGGAAGCAGCAGCAGGAATAGATCAATAGCCAGAGACCAAGTGAAACTTGAGTGCTAGAACCAGAAATCTCTAACAGTCCTAAGGAGGCCCATGGCACCACCTGGAACACCAGCAAGAGAAAGGCTCAAAGAGCAGGTCCAAAATCCCAAGACCAAGAGTACAGGCTCACAGCCAACATGGTTCTTATAGTCTCTGAAGCTCTTGGTTGTCCCCCAGGCTGCTCAGGGTACAATGGAGACAGATAGGCTAACTGCTTCAACAAACTATCCCAAACCCAACAGACGTTTATTTCTATTCACATAAAGTTCCAACAGATGTTCCTGTTCAGTGGGCCACTCTCTTCCACACAGTAATTCAGAGACCCAGGTCCTTTGTCTTGTGGTTCTGCCATTCCCTGGGGCTCAAGAGTCCTCTGCTATCCCCTCCACATCTGACCAACAGTCAGGAAGGAGAGAGAGGCCCTGAAGATGGACTCCAAGGCCTTTGTGGGCCGAGCAGCTCTGTGAATATCTATGGGTCCTGCAGAGATGCAATACCAGGGGAAATCCCAGATGAAGAGCTTGTGCCCAAAGACAACTCCAAGCCAAATGTATAGGCCTGCACAGTGAGTCTTCACCTACCTTCATTTACTTTCCATTCACCACGTGTTCCCTTTCTCCTTAGTTTATTTCCATGTTACTATCTCAATAAACTAATCAAATCTCTTTTTTTGGAAGGGGAGGAAATCATTAAATAAAATATAATATTAGATCATGTTTCAAGTAGGGAAAAGAAATAGCCATTGCGGTCAGTGTCATTTGAAGAAACAAAACAAAAAAACCTAACTGGTAAGCAGAGTAGAGTTTACAGGAACTCTTGTGAACCTTTTTCTTTTCTGGAACAACACTCAAGCTTGGATGGCTATCTCCAAGATGGACTCCCCAGTGCCTAGAGTTCAGCATCAACTCTGCATCTCTCCCACTAGAGAAACCCAGAACTCTGGCCTGTGCCCAGTAATCTGACTGAAGACATTGACCTCATTCACAAAGAGCCATGTCCTCCTTCCAGAAGGCTTTGTGGATTCTGAACCACAACCATGGCTAGATGCAGCCCATCTTAGGGTGGGCCAGATGTCCCGCTCCCCTCCCCCTCAAGGGCATGAGTGCCACCTTGTGGTTCTTAACTGCACAACCCAGCCAGCCCGTGGCCCTCAAGACTATTTCAACTCATAGCGGCCCTATAGCGCAGAGTAGAACTGCCTCATAGGGCTTCCAAGGCTGTAAATCTTTACAGAAGCAGACTGCCACTAAAAGTTAAATTCTAATTAGAAAAGATAGGCAGGGAAAGATGAAGAATAAATTTGATTTAGGGGAAAAAAGAAATACTTCTTTGGCTGGCTCTGGAATACACTGCCGTCTTTCTGAGGGGTAGGAAGCAGGGAAGGATGACAGGACTATTAGAGGCACCTTGGAGGGGACAGAGTCTTTTGCTTCTTTTAATATTTCTAACTGACTGTTAACAAAATATTTTTTCATCAGGAAAATATCTTGTCTTTAAAGAATTAGATGTCATACAATATTTGTCCTTTTGTGAAACATTGTATGAGACCTCTATTGTAAAAACCCATGAAAAAATTCACATGCAAAATGTAACAATCCTTGTTGGTTACCAGGGATGGGGGGGGGGAATACTAAATAGGTAATAGGTAAGTGGTAACTTGGGTGAGAGATGAGATAGTACATAGTACAGGGGAAACTAACACAACCTGCACAAGGAAAGGTTATGGAGGCCCTATAGACACATCCAAACCCCCCGAGGGACTGAGTTGTTGGACGGAGGGCTCTGGGGACCATGATCTCGGGGAACATCTAGCTCAATTGGCATGACACTACTTATAAAGATAATGCTCTACATTCTACCTTGGTGAGTAGTGTCTGGGGTCTTAAAAGCCTATGAGCGGCCATCTAAGATACTCCACTGATCTCATCCCTTCGGGAACAAGGGAGAACGAAGAGAACAGGATACAAGGAAAAGATTAGTCCGAAGGACTAATTGTCCACAGCTACCAAGGCCTCCACCGGACTGAGTCCAGTACAGGTGGATGGTGCCCGGCTACCACCACTGACTGCTCTGACCAGGATCACAACAGAGGGTTCTGGGCAGAGCTGGAGTAGGATGTAGAGCATAATTTTAACTCCCAAAAAAAAAAAAAAAAAAAAGAAGACCAGATATACTGGCCTAAAGAATACTAGAGAAACCTCGAGAGTGTGGCCCCCAGACACCCTTTCAGCTCAGAGGGGAAGTTACCTTCAAGGTTCGATGTTAAGCCTGGGAATGGACACCCCAGTAAAACTAAATGGGACGAACGATGTACAGGAGTCCGGTGACGAGGGCCAGAAGGCAGAGGGAGAGTAGGAAACTGATGATAAGGAACACAAATTGAATAAGGACACTGTCGATGTATTGTGAGATTGTTGACCACTGCTATAGGGCAACATTTGTAGTAACTATTAAATGGGAGGCTGTTTTGTCCTGTAAGCCTTCATCTTGGGCAAGAATGGCAGCACAATTGGAAGAGCATAGTCAATATCACTTAAATGTGTAAGTAAAAAGTTTTGAAATGGTGTTTAAATAAAATAAAAATAAATAAATAAATAAATAAATAAATAAACAAATGAGACTAAAGAGGTACAATAGTCCACTGACAAGGTCCAGAAGACAGAAGGGGACAAGGAAGTCCCCTGGTGATAGGGAACACAAGGTGGAGTAAGGATATTCTTGATGTGCTGTGAGATTGTTAACCATTGTCATAGGGCAACATGTGTAGTAACTGTTAAATGAGAAACTACTTTGTTCTGTAAGCCTTCATCTTAAGTGAGAATAACAGCACAGTTGGAAGAGCGTAGTCACTGTCACTGAACTGTGAATGTAGAAATTTTTGAAACGGTGTATCTTTGGCCATCTGCAATTTTCATCAAAAAAAAAAGGTTGAGAATTTAGAGGCTTAATACGTTGTGGGGTTGTTAACCAATGTCAAAAAACAACATGTGTACTACTATTTCATGAGAAACTATTTGCTCTGTAAGCTTTCACCTGAAGTACAATAAAATATATATAAAAAATAAATAAATAAATAAATAAATAAATAAATACGCAAAAAAAAAGAATTAGATGTCAAAGAATTTACTTTTGAAAATCAAGGAGAGACAATTTGTAGGCCACAGATACTTAAAACACCACAAATACTGCCTGTACCGACCTCAGATCCTTTTGGAATTTGAATCATAAAATCAGCTTTTTTGTCCTTACTCCCCCATTATTGCCACATTTCACATAAAGTAATGACTAGGAGAAGTAAGAATAATTCATATGTATAAATATGCATAAAAATATCTATACATATACATACACACACAGATCCATACCAAAATAAAAAACAAACAAACAAACCAATTGCCAATGAGTCACCTCTATCTCATGGCCACCCTGTGTTTGTCAGAGTAGAATTGTGCTGCATAAAGTTTTCGGTGACTGATTTTTCAGAAGTAGATCACCAAGCCTTTCTTCCAAGGCACCTCTGGGTGGACTCGAATCTCCAACCTTTTAGTTAGTAGTGAGTGCATTAACCGTTAGCACCACCCAGGCCCCCGACACATGGCAACCTCATGTGTTACAGCTGCTCCACAGCGTTTTCTTGGCTGTAAACTTTAGGGAATCAGATCACCAGGCCTTTCTTCTGTGAAGCCACTAGGTGGGTTTGAACCTCCAATCTTTTGTTTAGCAAGTGATTGCAAACGACTTGCACCACCGGGGGTCCATATAGATGTATATATATATATATATATGCTGCTAACCAAAAAGTCGGCAGTTCAAATTCACCAGGCACTTCTTGGAGACCCTATGAGGCAGTTCTACTCTGTCCTATAAGGTTGCTATGAGTCGGAATCATCAACAACAATGTTTTTTTTTTTTATATATATATATTAATTTATATATATTTATATCAATCTATCTATACATACATACACGTTATACCGTTTCAGAATTACAAATACATCCTTATTTAATCTTCATAACAACCGTGTGAGATAGGCAGAGCAGAAATGTCCCCTCTAACACAGCACGGTGAAGGAGCTCATAGCAAGAAAGCGAGCAGCAGAGCAGGGACCATGACACAGAGCTGTGAAATCTGTTCCCCTCGCCCACTGCCTCTGATAACAAGAGGGTAGGGTAATGGCCCCTTAGGTGCAAACTGCATGCCTTTTGTTCACTTTGTATATCCACACGTACATACACATCCACACTTCAAGTGTGAGTTATTCTTATCTCCCCCTGGTCATTGCTTCACAGGAGTCAGAAGAAAGAAACCAGAACACGGAGACAGCTGGGCTGTCACCTTGCCTGCGGCAGCTGAGGGAAGACAGGCAGTCATCAGTTAAAAGCGGGGTGAGGCTCACCAGAACAGATGACATCTATCATGTTGCCTCCCTGTAGTTCTGTACGTGTCTGCTACCCCTGACAACAGATCTCACCACCCACACGTGTGAAGTCAGGGAGCTGAGGCTGTATCTTTAAATAAAGCTCAAACACACACACACACACACACACACACACACACACACACACAAACTGTAAGAGAATTGAGGTAATTATTTACTTCTTTGGACAAAATATTTTTGGCTCCAAGGGTGTCTGGACAGCCTCAGAGGATATACAGCCCCTCGTTCCTTTACTTCTGGACATTTGTTGGGATGAGGGTCCTGCAGTCAGCTAAGGGGGAGTACTGTAGGAGGAAGCCTTGGGCCACAGCAGTTGCCCAGGCACTGATTGTTGTATCCATTGCCCAGGGACTGGTTCTGGTATCAGTTTATGACAAAGCAACTCGGTCCCCATGCTTCTGTCACATCACTTTCAAATGAGTTATATCTTGATCAAGAACTGCTCTTCTAAAGCTTGCAAGATGAAAAGTTCAGTGGTCTTTCCAGAAGTCCAGAGGCATCTGATACAACAAAGTCTAATGTTTTCTCTAAAATTATTGTTCCTTCTATTCCTTGTCTACAAGCCTGACTTTTCCTGTAAGAAAGCTTATTCCCCTCTCCAAACACCCAAGCACAATTGGACAGTGACATCCAAGAGGTAAAAGGTGGGATCTAAGATTGTCCCTGGGTGGTGCAAATGGTTAACATGCGCTCTGCTAACCAAAAAGTTTGGAGGTTCAAGTCCACTTAGAGCCATCTAGGAAGAAAGGCCTGCCGATCTACTTCTGAAAAATGAGCTATTGAAGACACTATGGAGCACAGTTCTACTCTGACACACATGGGTCGCCATGAGTTGGAGTCAATTCAATGGCAGCTGGTGGTGGGGAAGACTGCACTCAGGCATAACCCTAAATTGCCCTGTGAACAAAGCCTCCTTGGCCTTTGTAAGCACTGTCCCTCTTTGGGGGCATTAAGGAATTTATTACAAATACAGAGGGAAATTGTAACATTCGTTATGTCAAGGATAGACCATTATAAAAAAAATGTTCACGACTCTTGCTCCAAGTGTGTGATCAAAAGCAATTTACATAAACTGTATTCCACCAGGGAAAGAAGAAGGAGGATTATATACAAAACACAGAGAAATTAGGATTCGAAATGAGGCTTCTTCTCTGGAGTATCCCGGAGAATCTTATAGGTTCTCATTTTCCATCTCCCCCAGGCATTTCTAAAGCAAAATCATCACCACTGACACCCCAAATCATGCCCCTGTGGAGTGTGGGTTACCCTCTTAATGCTCAGTGACTGAAAAACAAAATCATCTCCAAGACAAAATAAAGACAGTGGAACAGGCTGGAAATGCTGGAATGTTCATGTCTACATCGAGTCAGTGACTGTACAGAAGCAACAGAAGGTTAGGCTGTGACTCTCCCTCCCAGGCTGCTGGTTTTTTTTTTTGTTTTTTTTTTTTTCTTTTTCCCCTCAATTTTATTGTGGTAAAATATATGTGACAAAACATTTGCCATTTTAACCATTTTTAAGTGTACCATTAAGTGACATTAAATACATTCACCAGGTTGTGCAACCATAACCACTATTCCAAGTTTTTCATCACCCTAAACAGAAACTTGCACCACCTGTCAGCGTGTGGTACTGTGGTAGCTTGTATTTGGCTGTGATGCTGGAAGATATGCTTCAATGGACTCAAGCATATGAGCGATTACGAAGATGGCGCAGGAACAGGCAATGTCTTGTTCTGGTCTACTTGGGGTCACCATGAATTGGAGCCAACTCAATGGTAACGAGCAACAACAAAACAGAAACTCAGTATTCCTTCAGCAGTGGCCCTATCCCCAGTCCCAAGTAACAACTAACAAACTTTTCTCTGTATGCATTTGCCTAATCTAGATATTTCATGTAAGTGAGATCATACAGTATTTGGCCTTTTGTGTCTGACTTATTTCACTCAGCATAATGGTTTCAAGGTTCATCCATGTTGCAGCATGCTTCAGAACTCCGTTTCTCTTTATGGCTGAGTAATATTCCATTATATTATATACATTTTGTTTATCCATCCGTTGATGGACACCCTCCCATGCTCTTGATGTCCCTGTCACAACGCATTAACCCTTAGAGCAGGGCAAGGGAAAGCACTTGGCCTTGGAATCAAGAGGCTTGAGGTTCAAGTTGGGCTTTGCCACTCTGTCAGTTAGGTTCTCAGAAGTTAGTGTTTCTGGGCTTTACTTTCCTCCTGTGGGAAATGTGCGGCTTGGTGGGCCTGGTTGGGAGAGCTCCTCTAACTCTCGCATTCTATGGCTCCACCACCTCTCACAGCACAGAAGTGACAATTGTTCAGCCCTCCGCAAGCAGCACAGCCTCGCTGAGCAGCAAGATTTTCACTCAGTGGCACCACAAGGTACAAACTCAAGGTTCTGGGGACTTCAGATGGGGGGGGCGCTGTGTTCTCTAGTGTCGGTAATTAATGAGTTGGGAAGAAATGACTTGGATTTTGCATTTGTCCCTAATTGGTCCTTGTCCAGGCCAGAAATGCTTTTGCCTGGAAACCTTTGTGATTCCAAACGCTCAGGTATTCCACCTACCCGGCGCCCCATCTTCTCACACACACCTCTCTCCTGGGGACTGCTCTGGCTTGGATTGCAGCCAAACCTCCAGCCAACTCCCAATTAAATATATCATACAAGTCCTGTGCCTGGTGGAGAAAGCCCACCCTTGCCAGGGGGCTTAGATCACCTGACATGTGCTTGCCAATTTTCCCCTCCATATCATGTTTACTGCTTAGCCTTTTCTTTTCCTTTTTTTTGAAAAAAAATTACTGCAACTCATTATTTTTAAAGAAGTCTGGATGAGAGTTGGCTCAGATACAAACCAATATTTCAACTGACGGCAAAGAACACAAATCATCTCAAAGAATAACAGGCAGAGACACCTAAGACCACCTGAGTGAAGGTTTCCTGATAATATTCAGTGTCGCCATATCACGGCATGTCCCAGCTCATCCCCAAGCACCCGCAGAAAGTCAGGCCCATGAACGAAAAGCATCCTAACTGTCAGGGGAAGCTACTGCCTTCTTTTTTTCTTTTTTGCTAATTAACATCAGCCACCACCTGTCAGTTTGTCATTCTGCAGTGGCTTGTGTATTGCTAGGATGCTGGAAGTTTTGCCACCAGTTTTTCAAATACCAGCAGGGTCACACATGGTGAACAGGTTTCAGTGGGGTTTCCAGACTAAGACAGACTAGGAAGAAAGGCTTGGTGAGCTACTTGAGAAAATCAGCCAATGAAAACCCTATAGATCACAACAGAACATTGTCCAATATAGTGTTGGAAGATGAGCCCTCTAGGTTGGAAGGCACTCAAAATACACAGTGGCCGCAACAATGGTCTCAATTTTGATGGTGGCACAGGATCAGGCAACTTTTCGTTCTGTTGTGCATGAGGACACCATGAGTCAGAGCCTACTCAACAGCAGCTAAGAACAACAAATAACATCAGCAACCTAAGTGTATCCAGGGTAGTTCAGTGGTAGAATTCTCCCCTCCCATGCCAGAGACCTGTGTTCAATTCCCAGCTAATGCACCTCATGCACAGCCACCACGCATCTGTCATTGGAAGCTTGCGTGTTGCTATAATGCTCAGCAGGTCTCAGTGGAGCTTCCAGGCTATGACAGACCAGTCATGATGATGGCGAGGACCAGGCAGCGTTTAAGCTTTCTGAGGGGAGGGACTGTATCTTATACATGATTGTACCTCCAGCATTTATCCCAGTGCTTGGCTAATGGTAGACACTCAAAGTTTTGTTGAATAAATAAATCAGTTATTAAAGATCACTCAGTCACAAATAGTATCAGAACCCCAATCATAGATCTCATTAAGCAGGACATGACACTTAAAAGTCATAAGTTGTTTTCTTTTTTTTTTAATGAGGAAAAGATGGACAGGAAAGACCAGATAAAAATTAAAAACTTGTGTAGAGCAAGAGGAGCCCTGATGGCACAGTGGTTAAGACCTGAACTGCTAACCAGAAGGTCGGCAGTTCAAATCCACCAGCTCCTCCTTGGAAACCCAATGGGGCTTTTCTACTCTGTCCCGTAGGGTCGCTATGAATCAAAATCTACTTGACGGCACCAGGTTTATTTGTTTTTAATATAGCAAGAGACATATAAATAAAGTATAAAAGGGAAAGTTGAAACAAAAGATTAAATCCTTTATACATACAAAGAATTCCTAAAATTCAATATTAAAATATGCATGACCCAATAAATAAACAAAAAGATTATAAATAGGCAATTATCAGGTGAACAATTGCAAACAACTAAAATACAAAAATATGTTTAACATCACTAAGAAATAAAGAAATGCAAATTAAAATTAAAATGTCTACTAGTATAGCAAAAATTTTAGAGTTTATTCAGTATTGTTGTTGTTAGGTGCCGTTAAGTCGGTTCCAACTCCCAGCGACCCTAAGTACAACAGAAAAAAACACTGCCTGGTCCTGCACCATCCTCACAATCGCTGCTGTGTTTGAGCCTAGTGTTGCAGCCTCTGTGTCAATTCATCTTGTTGAAGGTCTTCCTCTTTTTCACTGACCCTCTGCTTTACCAACCAAACATGATGTCCTTTTCCAGGCACTGGTCCCTCCTGATAATATGTCCAAAGTACGTGAGGAGAAGTCTCATCCTCACTTCTAAGGAGCATTCTGGTTGTACTTCTTCCAAGACAGATTTGTTCATTCTTCTGGCAGTCCAGAGTATATTCAATATTCTTTGCCAACACCTTAATTCAAATGCATCAATTCTTCTTCAGTCTTCCTTATTCATTGTGCAGCTTTTGCATGCATTTGAGGCGATTAAAAAAAAAAAAACATGGCTTGGGTCAGGCATACCTTAGTCCTCAAAGTGACATCTTCACTTTTTAACAGTTAAAAGAGGTCTTTAGACCAAAGTAATACGTCAGTGCTGTTGCTGATAAAAAGAAATTGACGCTGTTACACAGTATTGGTGGACATGGAAATCAGTATGACCTTCCTGAAGGAAGGGTAATTTGTCGATATGCATCAAAATTTGAAATGTACACTCCCTTAAATTTCATGATTCCACTTTTAGGAACATATACTATAGAAAGGAGCCCTGGTGGTGCAATGGTTAAGCGCTTGGCTGCAAACTGAAAGGTCAGCATTTCAAACCCACCCAGTGGCTCCCCCCAGAGAAAAAACCTGGTGACCTACTCTTTTAAAGATTGTTGTTGTTGTGTGCCGTCAAGTCAATTCCAACTCATAGCAACTCTATATAGGAGCAGAACTGCCCCATAGGTTTTCCTAGGCTGTAATCTTTACAGAAGCAGATCGCCTGGTCTCTACCCCACCACCCCCGCAGAGCTGCTGGGTGGGTTTGAACTGTTGACCTTTCGTTAGCAGCCGAGTACTTAACCATGGCACCACCAGGGCTCCTTCCTATAAAGATTACAGCCTAGAAAACCATTTGAGGCAGTTCTACTCTGTCATAGAGGGTTGATGTGAGTTGGACTAACTCAATGGCACACACAACAACATACAACAGAAATATGACTAGCATTTGTACACAGAGATACATGTACAAAGATATTCTCTGCATTTTTTATAATGGCAAAATAATAGAAAAAAAGTTAATCAATAGTTGAATGGTAAAATAAATTTTGAACATTCCAAACTGTGAATCTATTAAGCTTTATGAGGTTATTCTGGATGTGTTAATATGTCTACATCATAGAATTAATCAAATTAGATTGTTGAACAGTATAATCATCTATTCAATTTTTCAGAAAAAATATGCATACATGTGTTTGGATATTTGCAAAAGCACTCTAAAAGTTCTAGAATGATATACCCCAAGCTGTTAACAGTATTTACTTCTGGGACTAGAAATGAAGAATATAAGAAAGCACTTTACCCTATATATCTGCACTATTTAAATTTGTTGCAATCACTTAAATTGCTTTTGTAAAAGTGTAATAGCATGAAAAAAGTAAGGAAGTTTTGGGTTTTGTTCATTTGTTTTCCATCATATCTTTTCTTGGTTACATTGCTATTCTCCCTGGTTGGTGCAGCTTGCATTCAACTACCAATCTGTTATGGATCGAATTGTGTCCCCCAACTTGGCTAGGCCATGATTTCTAGTATTGTGTGGTTGGCCTCCATTTTGTGATCTGACATAATTATCCTCCATTTTGTGATGTGTTGTAAATCCTAACCTCTATATGCTAATGAGGCAGGATTAGGGTGGGGTGTATCTTGAGTCACCAACTTACAAGACAGTGTGACTCAAGTCACACCCTTACTCATGTCACACCATTACTCTTACTCAAGTCACACGTTTACGTTAATCATACCTTTTGTCTTACAAGAGATAAAATGAGAGAGAAACAAGCAGACAGGGGACCTCATCACCACGAAGAAAGAAAAGCCAGGAGTGGAGCACGTCCTTTGGGCCCTGTGTCCCTGAACTGAGAACCTCCTAGACCCAGAAGACACAGCTGTAATACCAGAGACAGCGCAAGACAGTGAGAAGAAGTGGCAGACAACTAGCAGTAGATGGCACAGTGGGTATGCCAACCCACAGAGCAAGACAGCTGAGTGCCTTTGGGCAGGAGGCTTGCTGGCAGAGTGGGGTGCCCCTGGGCTCTTGTCAGCAGAGCAGAAGAGCTTTGTAACACTTGCCCAAGAGGGGCAGGGGCCAGGTCAGGCTGAGGAGCCAAGGGGCCAAGGGGCCAAGGGCTGAGAGAGAGAGAGAAAGAGAGGTCTGTCTGCAGGCATGGCTATCCTGATCAAAGTACTGTATCCTGAGTCATTTCTGATCCTGAATTGTAACCTGTTATGCCAAGGAACACCAGGCCCACAGATGCTGAAAGGAGACAAGGACCTTCCCCAAGAGCCAACAGAGAGAAAAAGCCTTCCTCTAGAGCTGGTGCCCTGAATTCAGACTTCTAACCACCTAAACTATGAGACAATAAATCTCTGTTTGTTAAAGCCATCCACTTGTGGTATTTTTGTTATAGCAGCACTAGTTAACTAAGACATAATCTAAATGTTGGCAGTTCAAACCCCCACCCCAGCAGCACCACAAAAGAAAGGCCTGGCGATCTGTTTCTGTAAAGATTACAGCTAAGAAAGCCCTATGGGGTAGTTCTACTCTGTAACACACGGGGTCACCATGAGTCTGCAGAGCTAGGCTGAATATAAAAAACAATCTCAGATTGGGTAGAGGGAACTCAGGTTTGAGAAAGATGCACCCCCAGGAACTCCTTCCCCAACGACTCCTTCTCTCCCTTGTACCTCACAGAGGGGGAATTTTCTTTGATAATTGCTTGACCAGTCGTCTATTTTATTGGAGGCCCCAGTGTTTCACAAAATGAAATGACATGGTATCTTCCCCTGAGGAGTTTTCTGTCCAGTGGGGAGATTAATGGTCAATATATAGATTGTATAATCCATAACAGAGGATGGTACACAGTGTAATGGGGCCTGGAAGGTCAAGCAAACGAGTCTGCAGGAAAAGGTGGAGAAGGTTTCACGAAGCAGGAGGTTTGTAAACTGAGACTTAGACAATGAGCAGGAATTTTTCAGGTAATTAAAATGTAATTTTATGTAATTAAAAATAAACAAAATTGTTATAACCATAAACATATTTGAGACAAAGGTAAATAAAATGACAAAAAATGAGGGAGTGATAAGCAATTTCTAAGGTCTCTTCCAGCTTTAAAAATGTCCATTTTGATCATTCAGAGTATTCACTGGGCACTGCAATGTGTTCAGTGCTGAACTGGGTATGGGGGTATGGGAAGGGATGATAAAAGGACATGTTATAGTCTCAAAATCCTTAACAAGCTTACAATTTTAGTTAAAAAAACAAAAAACAAAAACTAATGTAAGCAAAACGTTTACATAGCAGAGTCCAGCCCAGTAGGTCATTGAAATTATTAACTGATTGACATAACTAGGCACTAAATTGTATGGTGTAGACTCCAGAGATCATGGCCAGAAATAAAACAACCAAAAATTAAGACACACTCCAGATTTGTATATTTATATACCAAAAAAACACCAAACCAAACCCATTGCCGTCGAGTTGATTCCAACTCATAGTGACTCTATAGGATGGAGTAGAACTGCCCCATAGAGTTTCCAAGGACCAGCTGGTGGATTCAAACTGCTGACCTTTAGATTAGCAGCCACGCTCTTTAACCACTGTTCCAGGATGCAAAAATTCAGCCACATTTAGTAGGACCTTTAATGAATCTATTTTTTTAAATAATAAAATCTAAAATCTGGCAAAATTTTATATAGACTAATGAAATATGTGAGTGTTTAATTATTGTGGACGCTACAAAGGTTCATCATAAACCAAAGCTCTCCTTGTCAACTGGAGAGGCCAGAAAATGCATGACAGGAGAAGCAGGGCTTGAGTTGGACCAAACAGGTCAGGATGTGGACAACGGAAGATTCGGTAGAACACTCCAGGTAGCAAAAATGCCACCAAATAGGATTCTCTTCCATTCTGAAATATTTCCTGAAAGATTTAATGATCCTGCACTGTTCTTATTACCCTTTTAACTATCCATAAAATGGATAAAGTTTGCTTTTAAAAATCGTGGTAGATGGTATAGAAGGAAATTGACATTTTATGGCTTTTGAAGGCATAAGTATCTGGGAAGCCCATCAAGAATGACAAAAACGTCCATGGATTTTACATTTGAGGGTTCAGTATTTTTGCTTTGCTTCTAGTTAGTCTGAGCTGTATACCCTTTGTTTAAAAAAAATTAAAAAGTATTATGAGAAAAATATTTCCAAAATTCTTAGAGAACATCCACGGTTAGTTTGCAAGGCAAATGGAAGTATAGTGATGTAAGCTAGAACTGTGGAATAGGCAGTGGGGAGGTTGAGGGAAGGGAGGAAAAAATCAGCTCTTATTAAGTTTATGGCCAATTAACATTTGCCATACTTCAGACTCCAATGTTTAGCAAGGGCTTCTCTATATTAAAGGCGGCTCTTTGAACAATAGAGTCCTTTTTTTCTGAAGTTCACAGCTGTCAGAGATCATTTAACTCCCTGTATATTTCCAAAAAGTGATGCCTTTAATAGGCAGCATAAACACTGGGGTTAGGGCACAGTGAGGCTTGACTCAGATGCATGGTGATAGGGCACAGCTTGCATCTGTCGGCATTTGGAAGGGAGGCCTAAGTAAATAATGCAATAAACTACATTTAGAAAAAGAATGAAAAAAAGAAAGCAAGAGAATGGGTGGGGTAGGGGGAGGAAAGACGAAGAAGACACTGAGGGAGAGAATAAGGAAAATAATATAAGGATACGAGAGAGACAGAGGGATTAAACTTCTGCCACGGAAGCTGAAAATGCATTAATTAAAACTTCAACTGCCTTCTTAAAATAGGCACTTCTCATTCAAATGTAAAGCTAGTCTTAAAGAAACACGGTATATCTCACATGTCAGATCTAAACAAATTGCCAGGCTATTAGGAATTCAAGCAGGAGTTCAATCAGGAATTCAAACTCTTATTATCTCAACAAGGTTTATGTTTAATTTCCAATTCGTTTTTCTTCTCTTAAAACAGATCCAGGTATCACATATAATCTGCACTGATTTTTCTGTTTCTCTGGGTGCTTTCAATGGCATTACTGTTCTCCAAGCCCAATAAAGCCAGATGTGTGATGTTGCTCCTTTTGGGGTAGGATGCTGTATGGGAAATATTAAGCCACTACCATATTAAAGAAAATCATGAGACTTAAGAAAAAGGCTCATACTTCTAATTAGGCAAGTATAACCTGTAAGATTAAATGTTTTCTGAGCTCAGTAGTGTTTGTAAAAATATAAGAATCTTAAAAATCTTCCTCTCAAATGGTAGTGGGAAGTAGTCAAATGGCCTTCATAACATGATGTGAAGCACCATTCCAAACGCATTCAGGAATTTTACAACAAATCTTAAGAACTGCAAACCTTAAAAAATGAATTCAGAGAAGAATGTCATCTAACTGTATCTTCTTGGGTAATGCTTGTATTTGTAAATAAAGGCATTAAAAGCTTAGCAATATAGAAAAGTTCCAAGTAGGAAATAACGGACCACTCAAAATCTCACCTCTAATCTTACTACCCAGAAATAGGTGGCTGACAAATATTATCCTAGAGTCTCTCTGACCAACATACAGACAAAAGAATGAAAATTGGATTCAATGGATAGATAGAAAGACAAATAATTTTATTAGAGTAAAGCCATAGAATATGTGCCATTGAAAAATATTTTACTTCAGTTGCGTTTAACATAGGAAAAAGAAACTGAAGTAAAACTGAAGGAATTTCAGAATTTCAGATAAATGTTTCTTCACCATCTAAGATTAAGAAATCGTTAAGTGATTAAAAGCCTCGAGTTATCATTTGTTGCTGAGAGTTTTATCCTTTTTTTTTTTTAATTGTGGTAAAATACACATAACAAAACATTTGCCATCCAACCATTTTTACATGTATAGTTTGGTGACATTAATTACTGTCACCATGTTGTGTGACCATCACTCCTACCCATTTCCAAATGGTTTCTCACCACCCCAAACAGAAACTCAGTACGATAAGCAAGAATTCCCTACTTCCATCTCCCACCTGCCCCTGATAACCATGAATAAACTTCGGTCTGTTCATTTGCTTCTTCTAGATATTTCATATACGTGGAATCATACAATATTTGCCCTTTTGAGACTGACTTATTTCACTTAGCATAATGTTTTCAAGGTTGATCCATGTTTTAGCATGTCAGGACTTCATTTCTCTTTATGGCTGAATAATACTCTTTCTGGAAGTTTTAAAAATAATAACACTATGGATCGATTCTCCACTGGAAAAGATGAGGACCTCATTCACTTCTTCCCATCTCCCTTCCTCCTCCTAATTTTTGTTGCTTTATTATTATTTATTTATTTTGGTTAGGGTTTAAAACATGTGTATAGAGAGAGATAGAGTGAGATCTCTTGTCCCACATTATTCTTTAAAAATGCAGGAAAATACTTTTTAATAAAACATTTTTTAAAGTTTTGTAATTTAAGGCAATAATGGAAATTGGGTAAATGTAATTGTGCATTTACATCACGATAAACAGAGAAAAGTTTGAAGTTGTCAAGGATTTCATTTTACTTGGATCCATAATCAACGCCCACAGAAGCAGCAGTCAAGAAATCAAAGGATGTATTGCATTGGGCAAATCTGCTGCAAAAGATCTCTTTAAAGTGTTAAAAAGCAAAGATGTCACTTTGAGGACTAATGTAGGTGTCGTGGATTGAATTATGTCCCCCAAAAAATGTGTGTATCAATTTGGCTGGGCCATGATTCCCAGTATTGTGTGGTTGTCCTCCATTTTGTGATTGTAATTTTATGTTAAAGAGGATTAGGGTGGGATTGTAACACCTTTACTAAGGTCACATCCCTGATCCAATGTAAAGGGACTTTCCCTGGGGTGTGGCCTGCACCACCTTTTATCTTACAAGAAATAAAAGGAAAGGGAAGCAAGCAGAGAATTGGGGACCTCATACCACCAAGAAAGCAGTGCCGGAAGCAGAACGCATCCTTTGGAGCCAGGGTTCCCTGCACAGAGAAGCTCCTAGTCCAGTGGAAGGTTGACGACAAGGACCTTCCTCCAGAGCCGACAGAGAAAGCCTTCCCCTGAAAGTGACACCCTGAATTTGGACTTGTAGCCTACTAGACTATGAGAGAACAAATTTGTCTTTGTTAAAGCCATCTACTTGTGGTATTTCTGTTATAGCAGCACTAGATGATCAAAACAGTGGGCTTAACCCAAGTCTTGGTATTTTCAATCGCCTCATATGCATGCAAAAGCTACACAATGAATAAGGAAGACCAAAGAAGAGTTGATGCTCTTGAATTATGGTGTTGGTGAAGAATATTGAATATACCATGGACTGCCAGAACAAATCTGTCTTGGAGAAAGTATAGCTGATGCTCCTTAGAAGGGAGGATGGCGAGACTTGGTCTTCGGACAGGTTATCAGGAAGGGCCAGTCCCTGGAGAAGGACCTCATGCTTGTTAAAGTTGTGGGTCATAGAAAAAGAAGAAGACCCTCAATAAGACGGATTGACACAGTGGCTGCAACAATGGGCTCAAACATAGAAACGATTGTGAGGATGATGCAGGACTGGTCAGCATTTTGTTCTGTTGTACATGGGGTTGCTATCAGTCGGAACCGACTCGATGGCACCTAACAACAATTATACATTTAGTGAGAGTTAGAGAAAACATATAACTTCTTGGCACTTCAGACTTTAAAACACAACAGGTCACTGGAGATGCAATTTGTGGGAAATCCTGATGTGCCTCCTAAGAGAAACCATGCAGAAACCTCTAAGGGCTGACAGAAGAGGCCTCGTAAGACAGGATTAAGCTGGCAAATCAGGGAATGGTAGAAGTCCTCTACATCCAGCCTCTTTAGAAGTACCCAATTAGGCAGCAAGTGCCTCTTGAAATAAGAGGGATCTGAGAGTCTGCCTTGGTACCTTAATTATTTAGAGGTAATGAGAGCTATTCTTCAGGATGACTTGTCCACTCCTCATGTCATCTCTGTTTAAATGTCTAAAATTTACCTCAAACTCAGTATGTCAAAAACCAAACACACTATCTTCCCCTATAAATCTGGATCTCCTTGAGTCTCTGTGGCTCAGTGAGGAGGCATTGCCCTCTCTCCAGTTGCACAAGTCAGAAACGTCCTCTCCCATACTCCCACATCTATATCCAACTGTCTTAGGCTGGGTTCTCTAGAGAAGCAAAACCATTAAGGAAATGGCTCATGCAGTTGTAGAGGCTGGAACATGGGTCGGGCTGAAGGCTTCTCCTGATTCACATAGCGATAGGGGCTGGTGAACCCAAGATCAACAAGTCAGACAGCAAGGCTCTGGCTCACAAAGAATCCCAAAATTGGCAGGCAAGACGGCAGGTAAGCTGCTGTCTCAGGAGTCAAGAACCAGAGGTCAGAGGACAGGAGCTAGCTGCAGGATCCAGTGCCAGCAAAAGCCTGAGAGCCAAGTCATGAAGAATCCCGAAATTTTAATGTTTAAATGAAAACAGAAGAAAATGTGAATTTCAGGAAAGCTTTAAGTTTTTCTGGAAAAAGGACATAGATGCATTTTAGAGTTTTGAGCAACTGCTAATAATTGTAGTCCATCTACAAGCAGCCCATGACAATTCTTACAACCAGCTACAGCATATAGTGCTGTCATGAGGATCTTCAGAGACCTCAGACCCCAAGTGCAGCCTTGGGTTACAGCGTCAGTTCCCTAGCTTCCCACTAAACAGCACTCTGAAACACCCAATTGTCTAAGCCAGAAACCTGGGAGACATTCTCAACTCTTCCTTCTCCTTCTTTCCCCTCACCCACTCAATCATCATGTTCTTATACGTCCTTAATCTCTTTTAAAGTTATCAATTTATGGACACACCCCTTGCTATTGTCCAAGTCCAGTACAATTATCCCTCAGCTAGACTGTTGCCAACAGCCCCCGCCTTCATCCTTCTTACTCCAAATTTGCCCCTCCAATGACCAGCTTCAGTGTGTTTTCTAAGACAGACACAAATTTGAGATTTACAATGCAATGGTTAAGACAGACTCTGGAGTAAGACTGGCTGGGGACAATTCTGCCCTCCTCCACTTTCCAGCGATGTAAACTTGTATAGGATACCTCTGCTCTCTGTTGTTGTAAGGTGACATCCAGTCAGTTCCAACTCATAGTGACCCTATGTACAACAGAACAAAACAACACCCTGTGTTGTGCCATCCTCACAATTGTTGCTATGCTTGAGCCCATTGTTGTAGCCACTGTGTCAGTTTGTCAATTCATCTCATTGAGGGTCTTCCTCTTTTCTGATGACCTTCTACCTGTCCTTCTCCAGGTATCCCTCCTGATAACATGTACAAAGTAAATAAGACAAAGTCTCCCAATCCTCACCTCCAAGGAACACTGGCCATACTTCTTCCAAGACAGATTTGCTCATTCTTCTGACAGTCCATGGTATAGTCGATATTCTTCATAAACACCGTAATTCAAAGGAAGGCATCAGTTCTTCTTCGGTCTTCCCTATTCATTGTCCAGCTTTCATATGCATATGAGGTGATTGAAAATATCATGGCTTGCCTCAGGCGCATCTTAGTCCTCAAAGTGATATCTTTGCTTTTCAACTCTTTTAAAGAGGTCTTTTGCAGCAGATTTACCCAATGCAATATGCAGTTTGATTGCTTCACTGATGCTTCTGTGGGCGTTGATTGTAGATCCAAGTAAAATGAAATCCTTGACAACTTCAATATCTTCTCCATTTATCATGATGTTGCTTATTGGTCCAGTTGTAAGGATTTTCGTTTTCTTTATGTTGAGGTGTAATCAATACTGAAGACTGTGGTTTTTGATCTTCATCAGTGCTTCAAGTCCTCTTCACTTTCAGGAAGCGAGGTTGTTCATCTGCATATTGCAGGTAGTCTTCCTCCAATCCTGATGCCACACTCTTCTTCATGTAGTCCAGCTTCTTAGATTATTTGTTCAGCATACAGATTGAATAAGTATCACGAAACAATACAACCCTAATGCACAGCTTTTCCTGATTTTAAACCACGCAGTATCCCCTTGTTCTGTTTGAATGACCGCCTCTTGGTCTATGTACAGGTTCCATGTGAGCACAATTAAATTTTCTGGAATTCCCATTCTTCACAATGTTATCCGTAATTTGTAATGATCCACACAGTCAAATGCTTTTGCATAGTCAGTAAAACATGGGTAAACATCTTTCTGGTATTCTCTGCTTTCAGCCAAGGTCCTTGTGACATCAGCAATGACAGCCCTCATTCCACGTCCTCTTCTGAATCTGGCTTGAATTTCTGGAAGTTCCCTGTTGGTGTACTGCTGCAACCACTTTTAAATTATCTTCAGCAAAAATTTACTTGTGTGTGATATTAATGATATTGTTTGATAATGTCCACATTCTGTTGGATCACTTTTCTTTGGAAAGGACACAAATATGGATTTCTTCCAGATGATGGGCCAGATAGCTGTCTTCAAAATTTCTTGGCATAGACAAGTGAGAAACTCCAGCGCTACATCCGTTTCTTGAAACGCCTCAATTGGTATTCTGTCAATTTCTGGAGCCTTGGTTTTCACCAACACCTTCAGTGCAGCTTGGACTTCTTCCTTCAGTACCATCAGTTCTTGATTATATGCTACCTCCTGAAATGGTTGAACATTGACCAATTCTTTTTGGTACAGTGATTTTGTGTATTCCTTCCATCTTCTTTTGATGTTTCCTACATCGTTCAGTATTTTGCCCAAAGAATCCTTCAAAATTGCATCTCAAGGCTTGAATTTTTCTTCAGTTCTTTCAGGTTGAGAAATGCCGAACGTGTTCTTCCCTTTTGGTTTTCTAACTCCATGTCTTTGCACATTTCATTATAATATTTCACTTTGTCTTCTCGAGCTGCTGTTTGAAATCTTCTATTCCGCTCTTTTACTTCATTATTTCTTCCTTGTGCATTAGCTACTCTACGTTCAAGAGCAAGTTTCAGAGTCTCTTGACATCCATTTTTGTCTTTTCTTTCTTTCCTGTCTTTTTAATGACCTTTTGCTTTCCTTATGTATGACACCCTTGATGTCATCCCACAACTCATCTGGTCTTCAGTCATTAGTGTTCAATGTGTCAAATCTACTCTTGAGATGGTCTCCAAACTCAGGTGGGTTATACTCAAGGTCATATTTTGGCTTTTGTGGAGTTGTTATAATTTTTTTCAGCTTCAACTTGAACTTGCATATGAGCAATTGAATGTCTGTTCCACAGTCGACCCCTGGCCTTGTTCTAATTAAGGATATTGAGCTTTCTCATCATCTCTTTCCACAGATGTAGTTGATTTGATTTCTGTATATTCCCTCCAGTGATGTCCACATGTATAGCCGTCATTTATGTTGTTGAAAAAAAGGAATTTGCAATGAAGAAGTTGTTGGTCTTACAAAATTTTTTCATGCAATCTCTGGCATCATTTCTATCACCCAGGCCATTTTTTCCAAGTACAGGTCCTTCTTCTTTGTTTCCAACTTGCACATTCCAAACACCAGTAATTATTAATGCATCTTGATTGCACGTTTGATCAATTTCAGACTGCAGATGCTGTTAAAAATCTTCAATTTCCTCATCTTTGGCATTGGTGGTTAGTGCATAACTTTGAACAGTATTCTTCCTTTTAGGCATATGGCTATTACTCTATCACTGACAGCGTTGTACTTCAGAATAGATCTCAAAATGTTCTTTTTGACGATAAATGCAATGCCATTCCTCTTCAATTTGTCATTCCCGGCATAGTAGACCTTATGATTGTCTGATTCAAAATGGCCAATACCAGTCCACTTCAGCTCACTAATGCCTTGGATATTGATCTTTATGTGTTCCATTTCATTTTGATGACTTCCAATTTTCCTGGGTTCATACTTCATACATTCCATGTTACAATTATTAATGGATGTTTACAGCTGTTTCTTCTCATTTGAATCATGCCATATCAGCACATGAAGGTCCTGGAAGCTTGATTCCATCCCCATCATTAAGGTCGAGGAGGAGGCAGCTGTTTCCCATTTGTGGTTTGAATGCCTTCCAACCTGAGGGGCTCATCTTTCGACACTATATCAGACAATGTTCCACTGCTAGTCATGATTTTCACTAGCCAATTTTTTCAGAAGTAGACCTCCAGGTCCTTCTTCCTAGATTGTCTTAGTCTGGAAGCTCCACAGAAACCTGCCCACCATGAGTGACCCTGCTGATATTTGAAACACTTGTGGCATAGCTTCCAGAATCACAGCAACACACAAGCCACAGTACAACAAACTGACTGACGTATGGTGGACCTCTACTGTCTAAAATCATCATTTTTGCATTGACAAAATAAAAACAATAACACCATCTATTGGGAGAATCAAATGAGATCATGTATATGTTGTACCTAGCATATTGCCTGTCACATAGTAAGTCATACAAAGAAGTGATAATGGAAGCAATGATGATGCTATTGCTCCTTAAAAGTCTTCACTGGCTCTTCATTGCCCAAAAGAGAAAGTCCAAACCCCTTAGCCTGGCTCACAAGAGGCACCACATGATGTAGACAGTACGTGCCTCTCAAGCTCAGGTCTTACATATGCTTCAGTCATTCTAAATTGCTTAGAGTTCCCCCAGAACACCATGCTTCCCCATGGTTCCAGGTCTTTCTGATGCTGCCCCTTCTTCCTAATGGCCGTTCTCTCTAGAATTGCTTATTCTCCACCCCTCACCCCCCATCTTCAGACCAACTGTTCAGTTCAGACAACATTATCTTTTCAAGAGATCTTTCTCTGCCCACTTTTACCCCCTTCTTGTATAGGTGCCCATCACATTTGCCTCCGCAGCACCCTATATTTAATTCTATTATACCAGTTATCACTCTGTTCTATTTGACTTTCCCAATAGACAAATATTCCTTATCAAATCCCTAGCACAGACCCTGACATGAGTTGTTGTTAGTAGCAGTCAGGTTGATTCCAACTCATGTCAGCTTTACATATAACCGAACGAAACATTGCCCAGTTCTGTGCCATCCTTATGATCATTGGTATGCTCAAATCCATTGTTGCAGTTATTGTCTCAGCCCATCTCATTGAAAGTTCCCCTTATTTTCACTGACCTTCTACTTTTACCAAACATGATGTCCTTTTTAGCAATTGGCCTTTCCTAACAATGCCTCCAAAGTAAGGGAGCAGAAGTCTCACCATCCTCACTTCTAGGGTGCATTCTGGTTGTATTTCTTCTAAGACTGAGTTGTTCATTCTCCTGGCAGTCCACGGTATAGCCCATATTCTTTGCCTGACAAGAGCACCATAAACTACTTGTTAAATACTTATTAAATGTTTGTTGAATAAATGACTCTGACCCTGTATTATCAGTTGTGCTTTTAGTGGGAGCCTTGCCAGCTCTCTCCCACAACACACTCAACAAGAGCTTCACAGAGTGGGACAAAGCACACCCAGGTGCCAGAATTCGGGACTAAGTCTCTGGTGAATAACTACATGTTTCAAAATTATTGCAGGAGGGGGAAAAATATGTTGTATTAGACAAGAGAAAACCCAGTGTGTAAACAATATGCTTATGTAAGCATCAAAGTGGTGACTGCAAGCATTCTTGAAAAAGAGATTGAGATGTGTTCAGTAACTCTAAGGAATTTGTTATTTACAAGCACGTTCCTGACATTTTGGCCATCAGGCATTTTTCTGAAATGAAATGCCAAGAATGTGCCCGAGAACCACAGATGTTTCTTGTTTGCAGCCCATTTCTGTGCTCTTGATGAGAAGGTATGTCCCCTCCAAGGTATGTCCTCCATGTCCCTCACACTCCAGCCCAGAGGCCACTCACCAGGCCCTTCCATTGTTATCTCCACTGCACATACCAACCCTTGGGAGGCAGACCTGGAGGAGTTCATTTTACACTCAGCCTTTCCCCCAAATAAGTGCTGAATCAGCCATCCTGGGAGTGGAGGCTTTATATCCCCCCAAAACACTTGCATAATGTTACTTTTTCAACTCAGTATCAGAAATTTGGGACTGATATGCTTTCAGAGTCCCTGGGTGGCACAAACAGTTAAGTGCTCAGTCACCAACTGAAGAAAGGCCTGTTGATCTACTTCCAAAAGATCACAGCCATTGAAAACCCTAGAAAGCATAGTTCTACTCTGCAATGCATGGGGTCACCATGTGTCAGAATCGACTCAATGGCAACTGCTTTTTTTTTTTTTTTTTTTTTTACTACTTCTTTTCTTAGGCTCAGGTCTCTAGAGAAGCAAAACCAATGAAGCATATATATGTTGTTGTTAGGTGCTGTCGAGTCGGTTACGACTCATAGCAACAGGCACTATGTACAACAGAACAAAACACTGCCCGGTCCTGCACCATTCTCACAATCATTGCTATGTTTGAGCCCATTGTTGTAGCTACTGTGTCAATCCATTTTGTTGAGGGTCTTCCTCTTTTTTACTGATCATCTACTTTACAAAGCATGATGTCTCTCCAGGCACTGGTCCCTCCTAATAACATGTCCCACATATGTAAGACGAAGTCTTGCCATCCTCCCTTCTAAGGAGCATTGTCATGGATTGAATTATGTCCCCCAAAAAATGTGTTATCAATTTGGCTGGGCCATGATTCCTGGTATTGTGTGGTTTTCCTATATGTTGTAAATCCTGCCTCTGTGATGTTAATGAGGGAGGATGGGCAGCAGTTGTGTTAGTAAGGCAGGACTCAGTCTACAAGATTGGATTGTGTCCTGAGGCAATGTCTTGAGATATAAAAGACAGAAGTGGGCAGTGAGACAGGGGGACCTCATACCATCAAGAAAACAGTGCCAGGAACAGAGCGCATCCTTTGGACCGGGGTCCCTGTGCTGAGAAGTTCCTAGTCTGGAGGAAGACTGATGAGAAGGCTGAGAGAGAGAAAGCCTTCCCCTGGAGCTGACACACTGAATTTGGACTTTTAGCTTACTTTACTGTAAGGAAATAAACTTCCCTTTGTTAAAACCATCCACTTGTGGTATTTTTGTTATGGCAGCACTGGATGACTAAGACAAGCATTCTGGTTGTACTTCTTCCAAGATAGATTTGTTAATTTTTCTGGCAGTCCATGGTATATTCAATATTCTTTGCCAACACCATAATTCAAACGCATTAACTCTTTTGTCTTCCTTATTAATTGTCCAGCTTCTGCATGCATATGAGGCTATTGAAAACACCATGGGTTGGGTCAGGTGCACCTTAGTCCTCAATATGTGTGTGTGTGTGTGTGTGTGTGTGTATGTGTGTGTGTGTGTATGTGTATGTGTGTATATATTTACATACATATATGTGTGTGTGTATGTATATATACACATATATACGTGTGTGTGTGTGCGTATAAAGAGATATATCTCCAGGAACTGGCTTATGTGGTTATAGAGGCTGGCAAGGCTCAAATCCATGGGTCAGGCATCCGGCTAGAGGCATCTCCTGACTCGTGGTTGCAGGGGCTGATAAACCCAAATCAGCTGGTCAGACGGCAGACTCCTGGTCCGTGGGGCTGCAGAAGCTGGCAAATCATGTCAGACAATACGCTAATGCTCACAGAGCAGCAGAAGCTGATGAATCCCAGAATCGGCAGGTCAGACAGCAGGATCCTGGTCCACAGGGCTGTGGAAGCTGGTGAATCAAGTCAGACGAGGCTGCTGGCTCACAGGGCTGTGGAAGCTGGCAAATCCCAGAATCAGCAGGTCAGATTGTAGGCTGCTGGCTCAAGTCCCAAGAACCAGAGGTCAGACGATGATGAGCCAGATGCAGGATCCAGAGCAAGAGAGAGCTTTGCCAGAGCATTCATATATATTGGATGCAGGCCACACCCTCAAGGAAACTACCCTTACTTGAAGCAAGGTGGTGACTTGAGTAAGGCAGTGACTTGAGTAAGGTTGTGACTTGAGTCACATCCTTTAGTAAGGGCATGACTCAAGATATACCCCACACTAATCCAGCCTCATTAACATATAGAGGTTTAGGATTTACAACACATCATTATACAATACCACAAAATGGAGGACAATTACACAATACTGGGAATCCTGGCCTAGCCAAGTTGACGCATAACGTTAACCATCACACTTCCTTTTACCGATATGTTTCCATTTTTGCCTTGGCTCTAGGAAGTTGAGAACTACAGTAAATATTCAGTCACAATAACTACATTAACTGTTGCTATAGGTCCATTTCCTTCTCTCCCTCCTGTATGATTTTGAATTGTCAATTTTTATCCTCATATTCAGTGTAGTGTTTGTGAACATGAACACGGACTCTACAGCCAGACTACTTTGGTATGGGTTTGCCTCTTACTACCTATCTGACCTTGGGATAGTTCATTAACCTCTCTGTACCTCATTTTCCTCATTTGTAAAATGGTGAGAGTTAAATGAGTTAATATAGGTAATAATAAAGAACTTAGAATAGTGCCTGGCACAAAGTAATTGCTATGTCAGAATTTGTTATATACAGTTATTAATATGAGTTTCTTCAAATATCTTTGGGAAGCAGTTTCAGTATAAACAGTAAATACATGATAATATTAATAAAATATTTTTGTACTAGTAATTTATAGTCTATAATTTTTATTTTTTATAAAGCACTAGTCTGGAAAAATTTTATCCAGGACCACATGATACACACATACAAAGTTATATTTACCTCGAAAGCAAAACTGTAATAGTATTCTAATCTTAAACATGAGTTTTTCTTCTGTTCCAAATTCCATGATTAGCATTGCTGCAAAATCTATGTTTATCAGATAACTACCAATCCTCTCATTTCACTATGTTTGAATAATCTGGGTTTCAAAGGTGAATTGTGATTTAACAATTAAAATAAAGAGAATGCTATGTCTCAATCTTAACATTATTTGAGGGGTGGCACCTTATGCTATATATGAACTCAGACATTAGATTGTGTAAGCAAAAAGTCATGGATTCCAACATCTGTTTCAAAAACTACTTTTCAGCAACTATCTGGTTGGCAATAAAGATATCAAGAGTTCACAGGTAAATAAAAACTCTTTTTGGTGGGTCAGGTCTTCTTTGCTTTGGAGGTTTTTGACTCATGATTCAAACTGGTTTCAGGGACACTGCTATGTATCCAGTTCTGCAGGCCTTGTACAGGGAAACAGTGGTGAGCAAGATGGGCCCAGATTCAACTCACAGAACTTAGTGATCCAGAGGATGATATTGACAGGTAAGTGGGCAATTACAATGTTGTGTCGCCATGAGTCAGAATCAACTCGATGGCAACTAACAATAACAACAATACAATGTTATGTGGAGTCTCACCTTCCTGGGCTGGGAGCAAGTCGTAAAAGATGTTTGTGTACACCACCGTTCACTGCAGCACTGTTCACAATAAGCCAAAAGGTGAAAGCAACCCATGTGTTCATCAACAGATGAATGGATAAACAAAACGTATTGTATGTATAGATGCATACAATGGACTATTACTCAGCCATAAAGAGAAATGAAGTTCTGATACATGCCACAACATGGATGAACCTTGAAAACATTATGCTGAGTGAAATAAGTCAATCACAAAAGGCCACAGATTGTATGATCTCACTTAGATGGAATAGCGAGAATAGGTAAATGTATAGAGAGCAAGTTTATCGGTGGTTACTGGGGTGGAAGGGCAGGGGAGAGGGGCAGCCATTGTTTAGGAAGCTGTGAGTTTCTGTTCATGATGAGGGGAAATTTGGCATCAATTAAGGGTAACGGTTGCACAATGTGATTAATGGCCTTACCCCTTCAGGCGTGAAGGTTTGGGTCACCCCAACAGGCAACAAACCGTGACCAACTGAGGTACTTGCTGAGGGCAAAGAGAATATGGAATGGGAAGCAGAAATGGTAGTTTAAGTACCAGCTCTCACCAAGTGACCACCTGTAGAAAAGTGTGTATTTCTTTCTTGTTTTGAAGAATGTCTGTGTATATAGTAACCAAATTTTCTTTCTTCTCCTTTTTCATGCCCCTATAAAAAAAACAAAACCCATTGCCTTCATTTGATTCCAACTCATACCAACTCTGTAGGACAGAATAGAACTGCTCCATAGGGTTTCCAAGGCTGTAAATATTTACGGAAGCAGAGTGCTACATCTTTCTCCCATGGAGCTGCTGGTATGTTTGAACCACCACACTTTCAGTTCGCAGCTGAGTGCTTAACCACTGCACCACTAGGATGTCAATGGGTGTCTTAGTTTCCTAAGGCTGCCTTAGTAAAATACCACAAGGTGTATGGCTCTAAAGAACAGAAATTCATTTTCTACAGTTTTGGAGGCTAAAAGTCAAATTCAGGGCATTGACAGGACGATGATCTCTCTCTTGGTAGGCTCTAGGGGAAGATCCTTCCATGTCTCTTTCAGCTTCTGGTAGCCCTGGGGCATTTCTTGAGGTTCCTTGGCTTGTAGACAGATCCTCACATGGTGTCTTCCCCTTGTGTAATTCTCTCTCTAAGTCTGTTCTCCTCTTATATAAGACATCATTCAGAAGAGATTAGTACTAGGACCCACCCTACTCCAGTATGACTTAACTGATAATATCTTTTAAGAAAGACCCTATTTCCCCAAAAAGGTCACATTCACAGGTACAGGGATTAGAATTTCAACATACCTTTTGGGGGGACACAATTCAGTCCATAACACTGGGCAATTCTGATTTAGCTACCAAAAAAGAAGCGAACATCACCCAAAGATGGAAAAGGGACTTTCAATTCTCTTTTAGGGAAAGGGCTAGTGTGTTTTGGGTTGAACAAGGAGCAGTTACATAACGTTAGGCAGATTCATGACTGTATAAGTCTGTTGTCTTTATGGGAATAAAGTATGATTTAAAGTGGTGAATAAAGGGGCCAAGTTGACAAGGGTGTGGTGGCTTTTTTATGTGTCACCATGGCTAGGCTGAACTGCCTTTCCCAGAATTCCCTTCCCTGTACGTTTCTGATTAGGGTTGGACAAAGAGAAATTTTGTGAAAAGACTGGGAAGGTGGAAGTGAAGCAGCAGCCATATTATTATTAGCCTCAAAATGTCGGTTTGGGGATACCAGGTACTATTACAGCTCATTCCTGTCTGCCGGATCACCTCATTGATGATGTGGGGCAGCAGCTAGACCTGCAGCTGCTCCACCTATCCCAGATTCTCCTTCATCTTCTCCAGCTCCTGGGCCAGCTGTATGCTTTGCTTGCAATCATCCAAGTAGTGAAAGACTGACACTGATTCCAGTCCATCCTCGTAGGTTCTAGCTCCTGCTTGTGGGTTCCAGTTTGTTCTTACCTCCCTCTTCCCGCACTTACATCCACCTTCCCTTCCTAACCATCTGCTTTGTGGACTTCAAGGTCCAAATCAGACACAAAAACAGTTAACCAGCTTCCACAATTGCATAAGGTCAAAGCCCTATAATAAATCCATGGTGGTTTTGCTTTTCTAACCAAAGTCTGACTGATGTGCTGATCTAAGCTAATATTTTAAAAATTTACCATGGGCCCATTCTTCTCAGTGGTGTACTCTGAGCCCTGGGAGTATACTTTCTGGTCTAGAAGAACAGCAAATCATTTTGCCACAATGGCATCTGAGTAGTAGAAAACACATCACACTCTCAAAACAGTTTCAGAAAGAACATTCTTCTGAACACCAGTCCAGGGAAAGTCAGTGACCCAAGCCTAGAGCTATGGAAGAGTGATGGTCCATATTTTGAGGGCAAATGGCAAGTGACAAGATGTATTTGCTGCTCTTTAAACCAGATAACACTATTCTCAATGGGATCAATATCCTTCTTTCTTCAAACACTTGGAGTTTTCTATTCTTTTAGAGTTTCTATAATTGTATAATTTTCTGAATGAGGAAAAAAAAGGGTTACATTTTTAAGGAATACTTTGAAAAATGAAGAAAAAATGTTCTCTAACCCATAATTCCTCTTCTCTATTTTGTATGTTTCTAAATGATCTCAAATCCCATAAAGTATAGGTCACTATCACATTTTCAAAATACCTAAGTATAAGCCTCATAATATGAACTTAGAAATAGAACTATATCGACCTTTATAATGTTCTCTTACATATAAGTAATCACTGTAAATCATTAGAAACCTGAAGCATAAGAAAGTTATTTAGAAATTTTCTGAACTTAAATGTAAAAGTATGTGAAGAATGTAGTAAACAACCTTTAATTAAGTTGACTTTGACCTGACATGCTGTGCTAAAAGAAGAAAGAATACATAGCATGTTAAACTTTTTAAACTAGCCTTGAGACATAAGTCTAAACAACCTCCCTAATCTCTATCTAACCTTGAAGAAAAGCTGCGGCATTTGCCTAATCTTTACTACTGGAAAAAATAGACATAACATTTTAGTCTTTGTTATCACACTGGCCCTTTTCATGTTGAACCAAGGTGACAAATTCACATATAAACCCTAAATTTCTGCTCACTCACTGAGAGTGAGGGTCCTTCACCAAGTTCAAGCCATGGGCAAGCTTTCCTCCCAAGACCTCTCGTAAAAGGTAAAACAGCCTTAAGTCTAAATATCTGGACCCTAACCATCGAAGTAACATTTTAATTGTAATTGTTAATTCTGATTTTCCAGTTCTAAATGAATGTTGTGAGGTCTTATTTGCATGGTTTGCCATGACTACCTTCCAATAAACTAAACAAGTTTCTGCATGTCTAACTTGAGTATTTGTCTATTAATTTTCTAAGATAAAATCCTACATGACACTCTCCAACATGCCAAATGATTTGCATATTATTTTATGATCTACAACAGCACATGATGCAGTTTGGGGCTCATAAGTTTTAATGAAGACTTTCTTACAAAAAGTCGCTCCTCACTGTTACCCATGAGAAAAGTTTTGCAACATACTTATAAGTACCCCCGCATGTACAAGGTGGTAATAAATGAGTGACATTTTCATTTGTGCCTTAAAAATAAGTAACAACATTTAAAGCCATATTTCACTAGCTTTATTAGACAGTCTACAGAGAAAGTGCCAACTTATAAATGATTCCATGATGCCAAGTGCCAAATCATTGTTTGTTTAATAAGATCAAACATACAGGATTTGTTTGAAGATTTTGTGTATGCCCTGATCTTACCAAGTTGTCCATATGACAGAATCAAGCTCTATTAAATATGTTTGCTCTGCCCAGATTGTGGTTTTTAAATACCATAATAGGAATGAGGGCTCCTTGGAGAAATGACTCATTCCAGGCCTGGCACAAGAAATGTACAAGAGGAATGTTATAGATTGAATTGTGTCTCCCAAAAATATGTGTTGTAAATCCTAACTCCTGCTAACTAAAATGGTGGTTTGAACCAAACCAACTGCTCCATGAGAGAAAGACAGGCAATCTGCTCCATAAAGATTAAAAACAAAAACAAAAACACCAAACTTGTTGCCGTTGAGTCAATTCCAAGTCATAGCAACCCTATAGGACAGAGTAGAACATCCCCATAGGGTTTCCAAGAAGCAGCTGGTGGATTCGAACTGCTGATCTTTTGGTTAGCAGCCAAGCTCTTAACCACTGTGCCACCAGGGTGCCCCCTGTAAAGATTACAGCCCAGAAAATCCTATGATGCACTTCTACTCTGTCACACGGTGTCACTATGAGTTGAAAATCAACTCCACAGCACCTAACAACAACATGCCTGCGGATATAATACCATTTGCAAACAGGGTTTTCTTTATTATATTAGTGAGGCCATACCAGTGGAGGGTGTGTCTTAAACCAATGACGTTTGTGATACAAATGAGCAGATTATGCACAGAAGAAAACAGACTCATGGGGAACACCCATGAGTGAAAACGAAGGAGGCAGAACAGTCTATAAGCCCAGGAACTCCAAAAAATGGCTTGCTAGAAAAGCTAAGATAAAGATTTTCCCCCAGAGCTGACAGAGAGAGAGAGAGACTTTCCCTGGAGCCAGTGCCCTGAATTTGGACTTCTAGTCTTGAAAACTGTGAGATAGTATATTTCTGTTCTTTAAAACCACCCCTTGTGATATTTCTGTTAACAGCAGCACTAGGAAACTGAGACAAGGAGCCTAGAACCTGTC
This sequence comes from Dugong dugon, assembly GCA_030035585.1. Lineage (NCBI taxonomy): Eukaryota > Metazoa > Chordata > Mammalia > Sirenia > Dugongidae > Dugong > Dugong dugon. The sequence goes on along the minus strand of CM057471.1, from coordinate 98,129,583 downwards.
ATCACACCAGAGATCCAGGAATCTATCAAGACTACTGGGTTCTTTTAAAGGAAACAGGAACCAACTTGAGGCTACTTCCACTGACCAAAGATGAAATCATTGGAGCATCAAAAATAATAATGGGACTTTTGGGCAACATGGCACTGTAGACAGAAGCACCACGCCATCCCTCCACAGGAAAGCTCTGAAAAACTAAGTCAAATGGAGACAAACATCAATCCTGAAACCCTAAGCATCAAATGAAGAGATAAAGAACTCAGCCAAGCACCCAATGGAATAAGAAACAGACAAAGAACAGAGAGTGAAGAGACATACATGCAGATTTCCCCTATCAGATAACCCAGCATGGATCCGCCATCTTGGACTCCTATCAGAGATCAGCAAACAGGGGGCACAAGAAAGCAGCTTCACAGAGCTTCCAGCAGGAGACAGAACAAACGGTAACCAGCGATGTATCTTTCACACCCCCTACTCTTCTTCACCCCCACTCCGCCTCCTCTGCTTCCTTGGCCATAGTCTCTTAAGCCAGGAAGCGCCAGCTTCAACCTGGTGCCGCTTGGATTCCAACCTACCCACACTGGCCCGCTCCCTGAGTGCCATTTGTTGGCCGCTGGTGTTGCTTTTTTCCACTTCTTTTGATTTCTTCCTTCCTCTTACCACTTCCCCCTCTTTCAAATACCTGGCTCTGTGTGCCATTCTTGCTTCTTCCTGAAAGTCTGCGAAACACTGCTCGACTGTGAAACTGCTTCCTGACCCATGCTGCCATGCTAGTGGGATACCTGGTGCTTTTTTGGTTTGTTTGTTTGTTCTGATTTGATTTGTTTGTTTGCTTTCTTTTTCTTTTATCAGCTTGGGAGCCCCTTCTAGCTGGGCAGTACTGCACAGCTTGAAAGCTCCTCCCTAACTCCACACACGCACAGTGGGATTCGTGAGAGCCGTTCTTTTTTCTTGTTTCTTTGTTATGTTTTCTTCTCTCTCTTTTTACCTTTTTGTCATTCTTCATTCCTCAGTTTCTCATCTCTCTATACTTACCTTCTCTTCCTGTCTCCTGAATGCCTGATGCTCTGTGACACCTCTACCCCCATCTAGCCAGGCTATACTTCACTGCCTGGGAGCAACTTTCTCAGTCCTTGCAGCTCCACTGGTGAGATTCCCTGAGGACTCTTTATTTTTTCCAATTTTTATTTAATATATTTTTTCTTTCACACTTTTTCTTCTTTTTTTCTTTTTGTTTTTCTCCATTTCTCAGTCTCTTCTCTCTCCACTCCAACAGCAAGCTCCCTTAGCACTCTTTTCTGTTGTTTGTTTGCATGTTTTTGGCACCTGTTCCTCTCACCTCTCGCTCCTCTTTCCCATACCCATCTTAGCTCCACACACCAGAACCTCCCGCCCCCACCACCTACCTACACCGTGTGCTGAACATCACACTCCCAAGCAACACAGGCACAGCCTACCAGAACCTGCCCTGCACTGATTCCCGACCTGGCCTGTTGGCCCTAGTATGTGCCAGAAACAACCTATCCCAGCAACTTCCCTTCAGCTGGACCTAACCTGCTGTACCATACCTGAGTGACTGACCCTGCCCATTGGAGAAGGAGGCAGAAAGTATCCTGCCCACAGAAGAGAAAACAACAAAGAAAGCACAGCCCACCAGCTCAGACATAACCAAATAAAACAAAAAGGCAGGGAAAAAAAAAACAAATCTGCAATCAATAAAAGAGGAAAATAACTACTGAATGTCCCAAAGACAGCAGACAATATCAAAACATATACAAAAACAGGACAGGATAGTTCCCGTAGGCATCCAATATAAAACACCAGATGACTTTCCAGTAGAAGAAAAGGAACTAGAACTACCTGATAGGGAATTCAAATCTCTAATATTCAGAGCTATCCAAGACTTGAAGCAAAAAACCAGACACAAATGAGGAAAAAATAGACAAATTCATGGAAAAGGCAGACAAATTCACAGAAAATACAGACCAAAAAATGGAAGAATTCAGGAAAATAATACAGGGAAAAAATGCTAAAATAAATTCACAACTAGAAATCATACAAAAACAACAATTAGAAATCCAAAAGATAAAGAAAAAGATTTCAGAAATAGGTAGTGTCATAGAAAGGCTAAGGAACAGGTTTGAAATGATGGAAGACAAGATCACCAAAATTGAAGATAAACACTTGAATACAACTCTAGGAAAAATCAGAAAAAAGAACAAACAAAAATGAAGAAAACCTGAGAAGTATGTGGGATCCAATCAAAAGCAAAAAATTGCAACTGATCGGAGTTCCAGAACAGGGGGACAAAACAGAAAACATGGAGAGGATCATTGAAGAACGTCTGACAGAAAACTACCCCAGTATCATTAAAGATGAAAAGCTGACCATCCAAGAAGCTCAACGAACCCCATTTAGGATAAACCCCAAAACAAAATCACCAAGGCATATCATAATCACGCTCACTAAAACTAAAGACAAACAAAAAAACCTGAGAGCAGCTCAAGAAAAACAAAAAGTCACATAGAAGGACAAACAATAAGACTAAGCTTGGATTATTTGTCAGAAGCCATGCAAGCAAGAAGACAATAGGATGACATATATAAAACTCTGAAAGAAAAAAATTGCCAGCCAAGAATAATATATCCTGCAAAACTCTAATTTAAATATGGTGAAATTAGGACATTTCTAGATGAACAGAAATTAAGGGACTATGTAAAAACCAAACCAAACTTACAAGAATTATTAAAGGGAGTCGTTCTCTCTGAGAACAAACAACATCAGACCACAGGCTGAATCTAGGACAGAAGAACATACCGGCCAGATACCAACCTAGGAAATGAATTCTCAAGGACTATTTGAAACCAAAAGAATTACAACAGTTAATCTGTAAATGACAACAACATCAGAACAATAAAAGAGGGAATAAATGGTGTAGGTATAGAGCCTTCTAATGGAGAGGAAGGCAAGGCGATAATACCAAGTAATAATAGACTGGTTCAAACCTAGGAAGATAAGGGTAAATTTCAAGGTAATCACAAAGAAAGTTAACAAACCTACTCATACAAATAAAGAAGAAAAACATAAAGTCTCAGTAAAAACAAAACCTACAAAAACAAAATAAATGAAAAAAAAGATCCACAAACAAAAGGAATTCAGCACAGAAGAGTAAGAGGAACAAAGAAAATGTCAGCACTACAATAAAGGCACGACAAAATGACAGCAATAAAGTCACATCTATCAATAATTACACTGAATGTAAATGGACTCAATGCACCCATAAAGAGATGGAGAGTGACAGAATGGGTAAAAAAAAAAAAAAAAAAACAAAAACGGATCCATCAATATGCTGTATACTAGAGACACACCTTAGAAACAAAGACTTAAATTTATTAAAAATCAAAGGATGGAAAAAAATACATCAAGCAAACAGATACCAAAAAGGAGCAGGAGTGGCAATAGTAATCTGAGATAAAATAGACTTTGAAACAAAATCCACCATAAAAGACAAAGAAGGACACATATATAATGGTTAAGGGGATGATCCATCATGACATAAAACAAACTAATAGCACTGAAAAGAGAAATTGAAAGTTCCACAATAATAGAAGGAAACTCCAATACACCACTCTCGGTAAGGGACAGAACTCAACAAAGATACAGAAGACCTAAAGGGCACAATCAGCCAACTTGACCTCATAGACATATATAGAACACTCCACCCAACAGCTGCAAAGTACACATTCTTTTCCAGCCCACATGGAACATTCTCCAGAATAGACCACATCTTAGGCCACAGAGCAACTGTCAACAATTCAAAACATTTAGATAATACAAAGTATCTTCTCTGACCACAATGCCATCAAGGTAGAAATTAACAACAGGAAGAGCAAGGAAAAAAAAATCAATTACATGGAAACTGAATAACGCCCTGCTTACAAACCACTGGGTAACAGAAGAAATCAGAGATAGAGTCAAAAAATTCCTGGAATCAAACAAGAATGACAACACATCATACCCAACCTTTGGGACACAGCAAAGGCAGTCCTCATATGACAATTTATAGCAATAGATGCACACATAAAAAAGAAGAAAGGGACAAAATCAAAACATTAACTAAAGAACTCAAACAAATAGGAAGAGAACAGCAAAAAAAGCCCACAGCCACTGGAAGAAAGGAAATAATAAAGATCAGAGCAGAAATAAGTGAAATAGAGAATAGAAAGAATCAACAAAACCAAAAGTTGGTTCTTTGAAAGAATCAACAAAATCGACACGCCACTAGCCAGACTAACAAAAGAAAAACAGGAGAGGACACAAATAACCCAAATAAGAAATGAAATGGGAAACATTACAACAGACCCAACTGAAATAAAGAGGATCATAACAGAATATTATGAAAAACTACACTCCAACAAATTTGAAAACCTAGAGGAACTGGATAAATTTCTAGAAACACACTACCTACCCAAACTAACACAAAGTGATGTTGAAAATCTGAATGGACCCATAACAAGAGAAGAGATTGAAAAGGTAATTAAAAAAAAACTCCCAACAAAAAAAAGCTCTGGCCCAGATGGCTTCACTAGAGAATTCTACCAAACATTCAGAGAAGAACTTATACCGGTACTACTCAAACTACTTTGGAACATAGAAATGGAAGTGACACTTCTGAATTTATTCTATGAAGCCAGGAAAACCCTGATACCAAAATCAGGCAAAGATGCCACAAAAAAGAAAATTACAGACCAATATCTCTCAAAAATATAGATGCAAAAATTCTCAACAAAATTCTCACGAGTAGAATTCAGGATCATATCAAAAAAATAATACACCACGACCAAGTAGGATTCTTACCAGGTATGCAAGAATGGTTCAACATTAGAAAATCAATCAACGTAATCCACCACATAAATAAAAGGAAAGAAAAGAATCACATGATCATCTCAATTGATGCACAAAAGGCATTCTACAAAGTCCAACGCCCATTCCTGATAAAAGCTCTCAATAAAATAGTTATAGAAAGGAAATTTCTCAACATAATAAAGGGCATCTATGCAAAACTAATGGCCAGCATCATTCTTAATAGAGAGAGGCTGAAAACATTCCCCTTGAGAACATGAACAAGATAAGGATGCCCTTTATCACCACTCTTATTTAACATTGTGCTGAAAGTCCTAGCTAGAGAAATAAGGCAAGAAAAAAATAAAGGGCATCCAAATAGGTAATGAAGAAGTTAAACTGTCCCTGTTAGTGGATGATATGACTCTATACATAGAAAACCCTAAAGACTCGGCAAGAAAATTACTGGAACTAATAGAAAGATTCAGCAGAGTAGCAGGATACAAGATAAACATACAAAAATCAGTTGGATTCCTATACACCAATAAAGACAATGATGAAAAGGAAATCAGGAAAACAATACCATTTATAATAGCTGCTAAAAAAATAAAATACTTAGAAATAAATCTAACCAGAGATGTAAAAGACCTATACAAAGAAAACTACAAAACACTACTGAAAGAAACCCAAAGGGATCTACATAAGTGGAAAAACATACCATGTTCATGGACAGGTAGACTTAACATTGTGAAAATGACAATTCTACCCAAAGCAATTTACAAATACAATGCAATCCCAATCCAAATACCAACAACATTCTTTAAAGAGCTGGAATAACTAATCATTCCCTTTACATGGAAAGAGAGGAAGCCATGGATAAGTAAAGCACAACTGAAGAAGAGGAATAAAGTAGGAGGACTCACACTATCTGACCTTAGAACCTACTATACAGCTATGGTAGTCAAAACTGCCTGGTAATGGTACAACTACAGATAACATTGACCAATGGAACAGAATTGAGAACTCAGATGTAAATCCATCCACCTACAGTCACCTGATCTTCGACAAGGGCCCAAAGTCCATCAGATGGGGAAAAGACAGTCTTTTAAACAAATGATCCTGACAAAACTGGATGTCCATCTGCAAAAAATGAAAAGAGGACCCATACCTCACACCATATACAAAAACTAATTCAAAATGGATCAAAGACCTAAATATAAAGCCAAAAACTATAAAGTTCAAAGAAGAAAAAATAGGATCAATGCTAGAGGCCATAATACATGGCATTAACAGGATACAAGCCATAACCAACAACACACAAATCTCAGAAGATAAGCTAGATAACTGGGATCTTCTAAAAATTAAACATTTATGCTCATCAAAAGACTTCACCAAAAGAGTAAAAAGAGGACCTAAAGACTGGGAAAAATTTTTGGATATTACAAGTCAAATAAAGGTCTAATCTCTAAAATTTACAAGAAAATCCAACACCTCTCCAACAAAAAGGAAAACAGTCCTATTAAAAACAGGCAAAGGAAACGAACAGACACTTCACCAAAGAAGACATTCAAGCAGCCAACAGACACATGAGGAAATGCTCGCAATCACTAGCTATTAGAGAAATGCAAATTAAAACCACAGTGAGATACCATCTCACCTGGCATTACTGAGATGAATCAAAAAAACTAGAAATAACAAATGTTGGAGAGGCTGCAGGTAGATCGGGACTCTTATGCGCTGCTGGTGGGAATGCAAAATGGTACAGCCATTTTGGAAAATGATATGGTGCTTCCTTAGAAAGCTAGAAATAGGAATACCATACAATCCTGCAATCCCACTCTTAGGAATATATCCTAGAGAAATAAGAGCTATCACAGGAATAGACATATGCACACCCATGTTCATGGCAGCATTGTTCACAATAGCAAAATGATGGAAACAACCTAGATGCCCATCAACAGATGGATGGATAAACAAACTATTGTACATACACACAATGGAGTATTATGCAACAATAGAGAACAATGATGAATCTGTGAAGCATCTCATAACATGGATGAAACTGGAGGACATGATGCTGAGTGAAATAAGTCAATCACAAAAGGATAAATACTGTATGAGACCTCTACTGTAAAAACTCATGAAAAAGTTTACACACAAAAAGAAACAATCTCTGTTGGTTATGAGGAATGGGAGGGGTGGGAGTGGGAAATACTAAATAGACAATAGATAAATGATAACTCTGGTGAAGTGTAAGACAGTACACAATACTGGGGAAGCCAGCACATCTTGTACAAGGAATGGTCATGGAAGCTCCATAGACATGTCCAAACTCCCTGAGGGACTGAACTGCTGGACAGAGGGCTGTGGGGACCATGGTCTCGAGGAACATTTAGCTCAATTGGCATAACACAGTTTATTAAAAAAATGTTCTACATTCTACCTTGGTGAGAAGCGTCTGGGGTCTTAAAAGCCTGTGAGCAGCCATCTAAGATACTCCACTGGTCTCACCCCTTTGGGAGCAAGCGAGAATGAAGAAAACAAGATACAAAGAAAAGATAAGTGCAAAGGACTAATGGACCACAGCTACCACAGCCTCCACCAGACTGAGTCCAGTACAACTAGATGGTGCCCGGCTACCACCACTGACTGCCCTGACCAGGATCACAACAGGTGGTCCTGGACAGAGCTAGAGAAAATTGTAGAGCAAAATTGTAACTCAAAAAAAAGACCAGACTTACTGGCCTGACAGAGACTGGTGAAACTCCAAGAGTATGGCCCCCGGACACTCTTTTAGCTCAGTAATGAAGTCACTCCTGCTGTTCACTGTTCAGCCAAAGATTAGACAGCCCCATGAAATAAAATGATACTAATGGGGCACAATAGTCCAGTGACAGGGACTGGAAGGCAGGAGGGGACAGAAAAGCTGGTAATAGGGAACCCAAGGTTGAGAGGGGAGAGTGTTGACATGTTGTGGGGTTGTTAACCATTGTCATAAAACAATATGTGTACTAACTGTTTAATGAGAAACTGTTCTGCAAACCTTCATCTAAAGTACAATAAAAGAAAAAAAATCAAATAATAATAAAAAGGCTTATAATGAAAAATAAATAATAATTACTGCAGTGGATTGTGTTAAAAATTGTTAAAAATTCATAAATTCATAATTATACTAAAAGCAATAAACAAAACTCATTGGTCACCTTTGGAGGATGTTAGGGAAGCAACTCATTATTCTGAAAATTTGTAAATAAAGGAAAAGGATCAAGCATTTATACAGCCTTCTTTCTTCAAACTGTTTTTCAAGACAGTCAAATAGTTGATGAGGGAATTCTAGCCAATCCATTTAAAAAGGAATCACAGAATTGGAAAATCGCCATTTGACAGTCCTTAATTATCATCCCAACCAGTTGCCATCACATTAATTCTCACTCATGATGACCTCGTGTGTGTCAAAGTAGAACTGTGCTCCATAGAGTTTTCAATGGCTGATTTTTTGCAAGTGGATCACCAGCCCTTTCTTCCAGGGTACCACTGGGTGGACTGCAACCTCCAACCTTTTAGTTCTCAATCAATCACATTAACCATTTGTACCACCCAGAAACTCTAATAAGAAGCCTTGATGGCACAATGGTTACTCAGCTGCTAACCGAAAGGTCGGCACTTCAAACCCACCAGTCACTTTGAGGGAGAAAAGACCTGACAATCAGCTCCTGTGACGATTTTAGCCTAGAAAACCCTATGGGGCAGTTCTGTTCTGTCATATAGGGCCGCTATGAGTCAGAATCAACTGGATGGCACACAACAACAATAGGATTCTAATCGTCAGCAGCTGCTAAGATCATTAGGTGAAAGACTGTTGAAAACTTCATAAAGGATGAATCAGAATGACAACACCTAAAGCCACTGATCAACATTAACATCACAAAAAGACAGTCAAGCAGTAGATAGCTCCAAGAAGTGAGGCAATGGGAAGTACAGAGTCCCACCCCATGATATAGTCTAGCCACAAAATTGAACCTGAATCTATTCAAGCTTCCAGATTAAAATAACAGTTTGTGGGGAAATACAGGGGCTAGAAGAACATGACAAATGACACCCAAGCATAAAATCAGCAAAACCGGAAGTAGATAATTCAACAGAACATTTTCCTACCAAGCGAGATACACTGGAGTCATTTTGACTGTTCCAGTTCAACTTTTATTCCTAATCTGCCTTGGAAACCATGTTATTAGTCCTTTGATGTTTCTCTTAAATTAACTTTCCCCTTCCTTCCCATGAAATGTCACAAATTTATTCTTGTCCTTATGCACAATTTCTTCATTTGTATACTGTTTATCACACTTTTAAATTAAATATCAATTAAATTTATTGAATTAAATATCCTATCAATCAATGTTTATTTAGTATATCTCGCTTGATTTTGAAAGCTCTATGATGGAAAGGATAGGACCCTTGGTCTCACTTGTTTGCCTGACATATAGTAAGCACACCATAACCTAACCATATGCTCAGTGATGGGAAGATTGACTGAATGAATAAATGAATGCACCAGCCTTCCCTACCACTACCTTGCTTCCAGATTTGTTTTCCTTTCAATTCATTACCACATGAGTTTTCTTTAAAAATTGTTGTTAGTTTGCTGTCAGTTCGGCTCTGACTCATGGAAGCCCCGTACAACAGAACAGAACACTGCTCAGTTCCGTACCATCTTCACGATCCTTGGTGTGCTTCAGTCCATTGTTGTGGTCACTGTGTATTTTGAGTACCCTCCAACCTAGGGGGCTCATCTTCCAGTACTGTATTGAGCAATATTCTGCTGTGATCCATAAGGTTTTTACTGGCTTTTTTGCGGGGGAGCGGGGGATAGATTACTAGGGTTTTCTTCCTAGTCTGTCTTATTTTGGAAGCTCTGCAGAAACCTGTCCACCAGGGGTGACCATACTGGTATTGGAAATACCAGTGGCATAGCTCCAGCATCATAGCAACATGCAAGCTATCACAGTATTACAAACAAAACAAAAAAGTAGTTCGACATACTTTAAAAATTACAATTATCTTATTACTAAAATGACTTACTTCCATCTAAAGCATCAAGCTGAACTTCTCTGTTTCACTTTTTAGGCTCCAGATTTGAGCACTCCTTGTTTACCTACCCAGAGATATTTCCCACCAGTCCCCAACTTTTCTGCTCCAAGCAGAAGTGCTTCCTGGTTTCTGATACTTGCTACCCTCATTGCTGAGTCAGCCCTTTGTTGGAGCTGCCTCCACTGCGGTCGGGAGCCCCCTCCTTCATCTTCTCAGATTATCTGAATCCCACTCATTTGCAAGAACTTCTCCACAGCACCTTCTTCAGCTTCCCCAAGCCTTACTCATCTAACCCAGGGGCCACAGAATTCACCTCTCCAAAAACACACTATATCTGGGTTTCAAGGGACCCCAGAGTGAATTAGGTAAGTTCTGTTTTCATTGGAGAAGATGGAATACAAAAGAAATGAAGTGGTAGCTCCAGGTTGCTTAGTGTCACTGCCAGATCAAAATCCCTGTGAACCAACTGTTGGTCCAATGTTTCTTCAACTCCACATGCAGAGGGTTAGTTTTATACTCCCTGGATAGACTGGGGGTATTCAAGGGCCATATATTTCCCTGTGTTCTCCAGAGCAGTGGACCCTAAAGGAGGATGAGGATACTCCAGTGGTGTACAATTGCATGTAATAAGAAAATATTAGAACTTCTAATATTAAAATTAGAAAATATTACTTTTATTCTTTACTTCATTCTTTTAAATTTTGTATTATTTCTGTATGTGCTTTAATGTACATTATGTATTGGTAAACAAGACATGTACAGGAGTCTCTGAGTGGTACAAACAGTTAACATGCTCAGCTGTTAACCAAAAGGGAGATTTGAGCCTACATGGGGTGCCTGGGAAGAAAGGCCTGGCAATCCACTTTCAAAAAATCAGTCATTAAAAACCCTATGGACTACGGATGTGATAGAACTTATAGAAGTGACATGAACAGACTTATACACACCTCTGTTCATCAAAGCATTATTCACAATAGCAAAAAGATGGAAACAGCCTAAGTGCCCATCAATGCATGGATGAATGGATAAGTAAAATGTGGTAGGTACATACAATGGAATACTACTTAGTGATAGATGAAAATGAGTTCCTGAAACATCTGGGAATGTGGATAAACATGGAGGATATTATGTCGGGCAAAATGAGGCAATTACAAAAGACCAAATATTGTATGTTCTCACTTTTACAAAATGGCATGAACAGGCAAATATACAGAAACTAATGTTTATCAGTGGTTACCAGGGATGAGGTTGGGAGGGGGATTCACTTTCTAGATAGTAAAACAAAAACAAGCAAACAAACAAACCTGTTGCCGTTGATTCAATTCCGACTCGTAGCTACCCTAGACACTTGTTATTTTTGGTGATGGGAAAGGTAACATCGAATGAGGGTGAAGTGTGCACAGCTTGATAAACTATGGTAAGCTTCATAAAGGATGTCACTAAAATCTACACAGGAAATAAGGACCTTTTGGCAATTGCTATGGCATATATGGAGCCCCGCTGGTGCAGTGGTTAACAACTTGGCTGCTCACCCAAAAGTTGGCAGTTTGATCTTGAAACAACAGCAACAACAACCAAAAAAATATAAGCTTGAGTATACATGTAGACATGTAGACATATACGTGTGTAGGTATGTATATGTGAATATATCATATTTTTATGCAAATAATGTGTACCTTCTATGTTTGTTTGCCAACCTTGCCCTCCCCACCGTGAGCTATTTTCCTAAGCACACTATGCTAATTTTTTTTCAGCAACATGTTAAAAAAAAAATTGGCACAGCAGCACTTACAAAAATACCTTACAGGGGGAGGAGAAGTTGGCAAACAAACGTAGAAGGTGCACGTTATTTGAGTAAAAATACAGTATATGTGTGTATATATATGTGTGTGTGCATATGTATATGTTTATGCATCTATGTGACTGCATGCAAGTATATTCATATATACCATAAAGCACATGGGGGCTTAGTTATGAATACTTCTTAGACATAACCAAACACCTTGCAGGATTGGTTTTCGGGGCTTGAAGGATTAGGACCATAGTCTTGTGGGACATCTCAGTCAATTGACATAATATAGTTCATAAAGGTATGTTCTACATCCTAGTTTGGTGAGTAGTGTCTGGGGTCAAACTTGCAAGCAGCCATCTAAGATACAACTATTGGTCTCTACTCATCCAGAGTAAAAGATAAAGAAGGAAAACAAAGACTCAGAGAAGAAACTAGGCTACAGAACAAACAGTCTCAGACTATTTGACAAACCATGGCCTCATCCACTTTGAGATCAGAAGAACTAGATGGTTCCCAGTTGCCACTACTGACCATTCTAATCAAGGCCATAATAGATGGACCCTGACAGGTTGGGAAAAAATGTGGAATAGATCAAATTCCTTAAAAAAAAAAAAAAAAAAAAAACTTACTGGACCAGCTGAGACTAGAGGACTCCTCAAGACTCTTAGCATGACTATTGCCATGTCACAGCATTGTGGAAACAATGGCAAGAGCCTTAGTGGCACACTGGTTAAGCACTTGGCTGCTAACTGAAAGGTCAGTGGTTTGAACCCACCAGCCACTCTGCAGGAGAAAGCTGTGGCAATCTGCTTCCATAAAGATTACAACCTAGGAAACGATACAAGGTGGTTCTACTCTATCATATAGGATTGCTATGAGTTAGAATCAACTCGACAGCAACTAGTTGGAACGAACTCTTTATACCTTGAACTAAAACTAGATAGAGGCCACCCTTTAGTTAAATAACATTGGCTCACAAAATAAAAAATATCACTGTGACTACTGCGTTCATTTAAAAAAATCTCCTAAGTGAGACCAAACAGTCAACAATTACTTTAAAACAACGATGAGACTGTAACAGGGCAGGGAAACTAGATTATTGAAAACAGAACAACCAGAACTGAAATATTGAGAATGTTCATGCACTCTGAAGAATGTAACCAATGTCACTAAAAAATTTGTGTAGAGATTGCTGAATGGGAACCTAAATCGCTATGTAAACCTTCAACCAAAATGCAAGAAAATATTATTTAAAAGAAAGAATATCCTATGGAGCATAGTTCTACTCTAACATACATGTCGTGGCCATGAGTAGGAATTGACTCAATGGGAACTGGTAGAACATGTAAGTGATTTATAAATAAGTGCAATGCAATGCATATAGAAACATGTTTTCATTCATATATATATACTGTTTTTTTTTTTTAACTGACAGGGATGCGCCACCTTAATTTTTTTAAAAAGTTAGGAGCATCTGCTTCTAGGCCGCCAAGCCAACTCCTGAATATCTAGTAGCCCCAAAATATATACCTACTGTCTATTGTTAACAGAGAAACTGTTGAGCCATTTTGAAGGAGGCCTCACTCCTCTGCACACTCCTTTTCGCTCTTTGAAATGCCTATTTTTTAAAGCCATTCAGTAAACCCCATGGCTTCAGGCAGTTTCAATCTGTTCAAATTCCTAAGGACACTTAAAGGCTATAGGTTCATTTAGAGAAGGCTTTCTTGAGGGTTGTAGAGAGGATAAGTCAGTGAGAAGGCTAAAGATCATGACCCCTGCTTGCTAAAGCACCTGGACAATATTTTTCTATGAGCTCACTAATAGTGAGTTTATTTTGGTAACTTTCTGGAGATGAATCAAGTTGTAATTGAAAAGCAAGCATTTGTATATCGGGAGAGAGGAAAGGCCACAACTGGCCGAAACAAGCCACACAGCAGCATTATGACAAACAAGTCCTCTGCTAAAACCAGAACTCACAGATGTCTCGCTCAATATATGTAATTCAAATCAAACATTTGTAGTTCTTTACTAAGTCAAAAATGCGATGTAAAACCTTTTATATAAGAGTTGAAATCAAAGTTTGCACATTTTGGGTAAAAGATTTGAAAGAAAACTAATGGTTGGAATTAAACGCATTTTTGTTTCTGTTCATTACGGAAGCATATTTTAGTTAAAACAACCTAACAGCTCCTTAAAAACAAAAAAAAAAGTGAAGCAAAACACTTCAGTGATTTGCTTGTTGGTCTTACCTTTAAGCTTACATCCCTGGTGATACTGGCTATAAATCATGCCTGACTTTTCAAGGGTAGTCTAGTTAGGAAAATTATTGTTTTCTTCTCCAAAGTTCTGATTGCCTGGAGAATAAAAAGAATAAACTCTGTCACCTTACATTTAAGCAAAAATTTCAAAAACTTAAGAAATTGATTTTTAAAAAAATTATAATTATCCAGCTGCTTTGTTGTTTTAAGATGTCAATTCCGTAAGTGTTTCTCAAGAGAAAAGATTTCTGATTATAGAATTCACCAAAAGAAATTAGTTGCTTTTGGTAATTTATTCGTCTGATCTGGTTCTATTCCATCAATACAGTCAGGTCAGTTGGAAGTGGAATTAATTACGTTTATAAAGCACTGTTCAGAAATCACTGCTGGAGAGCTACAGATGTCCCCACACCTGTTGACTATACCCCAAATCCAGTCTCCATTGCCTGTACAGGAAATTATTATTATTATTTCTCCCTAGTTTCCTTCCTGCAGTCAGAAATGCATCAGACAATGACAGAATGAAGTATGCAACCACATTTGCTCATCTAGAATTGCAGTATGTGGAGAGTGTGTTCCCAGAGGCTCAGCCTTGCCTATGACCTCACAAACATCTGCCAGGTGAGTTAGGGACCAGGACAGCCAAAATACTTTCCTCAAGGGCAGGTGAGTCATACTTTTCTCTGGGGAAAGACTTAGATTTCAAGACAGAAAAGAAAGCATGGAACACATTTTAGCATCTAGTAATAATCCTCACTCACAGCTTATACAGAGTTACATCAATGACTGAATATGGTGAATTCTGTCTTCTCAAATTTATACTTGGAGCCCTGGTAGCGTAGTGGTTAAGAGCTTGGCTGCTAACCAAAATGTCAGCACTTGGAATCCACCAGCCACTCCTTGGAAACACTATGGGGCAGTTCTACTATGTCCTATAGGGGTGCTATGAGTCAGAATCAACTTGATGGCAATGGGCAATGGGGCAAAATTAAAACGAAACTATCTTTCAGTCTAAAAATATGGTTGCTATAATAATCAATCCCATATACAATCGAAAGCAAAAATTTGCAAGTGATTGGGGTTCCAGAACAGGGGGAGAAAACGGAAAACACAGGGAGGATCAATGAAGAACTTTTGACAGAAAACTTCCCCAATATTATGAAAGATAAAAAGCTGGCCATCCAAGAAGCTCAACGAACCTCTTATAGAATAAACCCCAAAAGAAAATCAGCAAGGCATATCATAATCACACTGGCTAAAACCAAAGACAAAGAAAGAATCCTGAGAACAACTCGACAAAAACAAACAAAATTTATAGAGGAGAAAAAATAAGACTAAGCTCTACTTACTCGGCAGAAACCATGCAGGCAAAAAGCAATAGGATGACATACAAAACCTTGAAGGGAAAAAATTGCCAACCAAGAATAATGTATCCTGCCAAACTCTCGTTCAAATATGATGGTGAAATTAGGAATTTCCAGGTAAACAGAAATAAAGAGACTGTGTAAAAACCAAACCAAACTTACAAAAATTATTAAAGAGAGCTCTTCGATTTAAGAACAAACAACATCAGACCACAGACTGAATCTAGGATGCAAGATCATACCAGCCAGATACCAACCTAAGAAATGAACTCTCAAGGACTATCCAAAACCAAAAGAATTACAATAGGGAGCTAGAGAGATTAATCTGTAAATGACAACAACATCAGAACAATAAAAGAGAGAATAAACAGTGTAGGTATAGAACCTTCTAACGGAGAGGAAGGCAAGGTGATACCAAGTAATAATAGACTGGTTCAAACCTAGGAAGATAAGGGTAAATTTCAAGGTAACCACAAAGAAAGTTAACAAATGTACTCATAAAAATAAAGAAGAAAAACATAAAGTCTCAGTAAAAACAAAACCTACAAAAACAAAATAAATGAAAATAAAATCCACAAACAAAAGGAATTCAGCACAGGAGAGTAAGAGGAACAAAGAAAACATCAGCACTACAAAAAAAAGCATTACAAAATGACAGCAAAAAACTCATGCCTATCAATAATTACACTGAATGCAAATGGCGTAAATACACCCATAAAGAGACGGAGAGTGACAGAATCGATAAAAAAACAGGGTCCATCAATACGCTGTTTACAAGAGAAACATCTGAGAAACAAAGACATAAATTTATTAAAAATCAAAGCATGGAAAAAAATATACCAAGCAAACATCTAGCAAAAAAAAGCAGAAGTGGCAATACTAATCTGAGATAAAATAGACTTTAAAACAAAATGCACCATAAAAGACAAAGAAGGGCACTCTATCATGATTAAAGGGATGATCCAGCATGAAGATGTAACCATAATAAATACCTATGCACCCAATGACAGGGCTCCAAAATACATAAAACAAACTCTAACAACACTGAAAAGAGAAATTGACACTTCCACTATAATAGTAGGAGACTTCAAAACACTACTCTCAGTAAAGGACAAAACATCTAAAAAGAAACTCAACAAAGATACAGAAGACCTAAGGGCAAAATCAGCCAACTTGACCTCCTAGACATATATAGAACACTCCACCCAACAGCTGCAAAGTACACATTCTTTTCCAATGCACATGGAACGTTCTCTAGAATAGACTACATCTTAGGTCACAGAGCAACCCTCAACAAAATCCATAACTTTGAGATAATACAAAGTATCTTCTCTGACCACAATGCCATCAAGGTAGAAATCACAACAGGAAGAGCAAGGAAAAAAAATCAAGTACATGGAAACTGAATAACACCCTGTTTACAAACCACTGGGTAATAGAAGAAATCAGAGATGGAATCAAAAAATTCCTGGAATCAAACGAGAATGAAAACACATCATACCAAAACCTTTGGGACACAGCAAAGGCAGTCCTCAGAGGACAATTTATAGCAAAAGATGCACACATAAAAAAGAAGAAAGGGACAAAAATCAAAACATTAACCACAGAACTTGAACAAATAGAAAGAGAACAGCAAAAAAAGCCCATCTGAAATAATACAGATCAAAGCAGAAATAAATGAAATAGAGAATAGAAAAGCAACAGAAAGAATCAACAAAACCAAAAGTTGGTTCTTTGAAAGGATCAAC
Source organism: Dugong dugon (assembly GCA_030035585.1). Lineage (NCBI taxonomy): Eukaryota > Metazoa > Chordata > Mammalia > Sirenia > Dugongidae > Dugong > Dugong dugon. The sequence continues at coordinate 98,112,494 of CM057471.1, read as the reverse complement.
AAAATCAACACACCTCTGGCCAGACTGACAAAAAAAAAAAAACAGGAGAGGACACAAATAACCCAAATAAGAAATGAAATGGGGGACATTACAACAGACCCAAATGAACTAAAAGGATCATAACAGAATATTATGAAAAACTATACTCCAACAAATTTGAAAACCCAGAGGAAATGGACTAATTTCTAGAAACACACTGTCATGGATTGAATTGTGTCCCCCAAAAATATCTGTCAACTTGGCTGGGTCATGATTCCCAGTATTGTATGATTGTGTACATTTTGTAAATCTGATGTGATTTCCTTATGTGCTGTAAACTCTATCACTATGATGAGGTTATACTGATGAGTTTTAAGATTATATAGTGTCTTAATCCAATCTCTTTTTAGATATAAAAGAGAGAAGCGAGCAGAGACATGTGGGAACCTCATACCACCAAGAAAGCAGCACCAGGAGTAGAGCGCATCCTTTGGACCTGAGGTTCCTGTGCTGAGATGCTCCCAGACCAAGGGAAGACTGATGCATCAAAAGGACGTTTCTCCAGAGCCGATAGAGAGAGAAAGCCTTCTCCTGGAGCTGATGCCCTGAATTTGGATTTGTAGCCTACTGGACTGTGAGAGAATAAACTTCTCTTTGTTAAAGCCATCCACCTGTGGTATTTCTGTTAGAGTAACAAGAGATGACTAAGACACACACTATCTACTCAAACTAACACAAAGTGATGTTGAAAATCTGAACAGACCTATAACAAGAGAAGAAATTGAAGAGGTAATTTAAAAACTCCCAATAAAAATAGTCCTGTCCCAGATGCCTTCACTGGAGAATTCTACCAAACATTCAGAGAAGAACTTATACCAGTACTACTCAAACTACTTCAGAACATAGAAATGGAAGCAACACTTCTGGATTCATTCTGTGAAGCCAGCACAACCCTGATACCATAATCAAGCAAAGAAGCCACAAAAAAAAAGAAAATTACAGACGAATATCTCTCATGAATATAGATGCAAAAATTCTCAACAAAATTCTAACCAATAGAACTCAGCATCATATCAAAAAAATAATACACCACATCCAAGTAGGATTCATACCAGGTATGCAAGTATGGTTCAGCATTAGAAAATCAATCAACGTAATCCACCACATAAATAAAAGGAAAGAAAAGAATCACATTATCATCTCAATTGACGCAGAAAAGGCATTCGACTAAGTCCAACACCCATTCCTGATAAGAACTCTCAGCAAAATCAGTATAGAAGGGAAATTTCTCAACATAATAAAGGGCATCTATGCAAAACCAATGGTCAACATCATTCTCAATGCAGAGAGGCTGAACACATTCCCCTTAAGAACAGGAACAAGATAAGAATGCCCTTTATCACCACTCCTGTTTAACATTGTGCTGGAAGTCCTAGCTAGACCAATAAGGCAAGAAAAAAAACAAAGGGCATCCAAATTGGTAATGAAGAAGTTAAACTGTCCCTGTTTGCAGATGATATGATACGATACATAGAAAACCCTAAAGACTCAGCAAGAAAACTACTGGAACTAATAGAAAGATTCAGCAGAGTAGGAGGATACAAGATAAACATACAAAAATCAGTTGGATTCCTATACACCAATAAAGAGAACAATGAAAAGGAAATCAGGAAAACAATACCATTTATAATAGTCCCTAAAAAAATAAAATACTTAGAAATAAATCTAACCAAGGATGTAAAGACCTATACAAAGAAAACTGCAAAACTCTACTGCAAGAAACCCAAAGGGATCTACATAAATGGAAATACATGCAATGCTCATGGATAGGTAGACTCAACACCATGAAAATGACAATTCTACCCAAAGCAATTTACAAATACAATGCAATCCCAATCAAAATACCAACAACATTCTTTAAAGAGATTGAAAAACTAATCATTAACTTTATGTGGAAAGGGAAGAAGCCCCAGATAAGTAAAACACTATTGAAGAAGAAGAATAAAGTAGAAGTCCCACTATCTGACCTCAGAACCTACTATACAGCTACGGTAGTCAAACAGCCTCGTACTGGTACAATGACAGATACATTGACCGATGGAACAGAATTGAAAACCCAAATAAAAATCCATTCACCTACGGTCACCAGATCTTCCGCAAGGGCCCAAAGCCCATCAAATGGAGAGCAGTCTTTTTAACAAACGGTGCTGACAAAACTGGATGTCCATCTGCAAAAAAATGAAACAGGGCCCATACCTCACACCATATACAAAAATTTATTCAAAATGGATCAAAGACCTAAATATAAAGCCACAAACTATAAAGTTCGTAGAAGGAAAAATAGGATCAGTGCTAGAGGCCCTAATACACGGCATTAACAGGATACAAACTATAACCAACAACACAAAAACTCCAGAAGATAAGCTAGGTAACTGGGATCTTCTAAAAATTAAACACCTATACCCGTCAAAAGACTTCACCAAAAGAGTAAAAAGACAACCTAGAGAGTGGGAAAAAATTTTTGGGCATTACAAGTCAGACAAAGTTCTAATCTCTAAAATCTACAAGAAAATCCAACACCTCTACAACAAAAAGATAAATAATGCAATCAAAAAATGGGCAAAGGAAATGAACAGACAATCATCAGAGAAGACATTCAAGCAGCCAAGAGACACATGAGGAAATAATTTCTCTAACTAGCCATTAGAGAAATACAAATCAACACCACAATGAGATACCATCTCACCCCGGCATTACTGGCACAAATCAAAAAAACTGGAAATAATTAATGTTGGAGAGGCTGCGGGGAGATCGGAAAAATGAAAATGAAAAATTTCCTTGAAGAAGCCTAAATAAATCCACTCTATGAAAAGTGTGTCCCTAGGTGGCACAAAAAGTTAACCTAATTCAGCTGCTAACCAAAAAGTTGGTGGTTTTGAATCCATCCAAACGGTCTTTGAAAGAAAGTCCTGGTAATCTACTTCCAGAAAACCAGTCACTGAAAATCCTACAGACGTAATTCTATTCTGACACACATATAGTCACCAAGAGTCGGACAGCAATTGGTTTGGTATTTTGGTTTTATGAAAACTGAAGGAATTTTGCAAAGAAACCTTATTGAAGACTCACTTGATTAATACTAAGAACTTTATGTGATCTAGAATCACATTTTAGATGTTTGGACTTTTCTTGAGGCAGAGAGGTGGTGGTAAGAATCAGAGTCTCTCCCATCTTGGAGACAAAGGAATTACCTTTGCAGAAAGATGCCTTTTGCTACAGCTCAAGCTAAAAACAGTTCACATTTGTGTGGTATGAGATTATAGGTGGAAAGATGAAATACACAAGCCTGAAGAGAGAAAAAAAAAGTTGCCTTAGAGTCTATTCTGACTCATGGCTATCCCATGTGTATCAGAGCAGACCTGTGCTCCTTAGGGTTTTTGATGGCTGATTTTTCAGAAATAGAACACCAAGCCTTTCTCCCAAGGAGTCTGTGGGCAGACTAGAATAGCAGTGAGTCCATTACCATTTGAGCCACCTAGGTACTCCGAAGAGAAAGAGATCTGCCTAAAAAATATAAATTTGCACCAAAGTGTTTCCCTAGGATTCCGGTCCTTCTCAGAAGTGGGCTCTTGATTGTGGGGAGGTGTTGGGGTGGGTGGGGGTAGTTGGGGTTGTTGCTGAATTGGCTGATGGGATCAGAAGCTAAGTAAACTTCCTCTGCAACAATAAAGACCTGCTAAACAAAGGATTATCCCCAAGTGGGAAAAAAAGGATGTCTTTTGCTGTCACTCATTGTTCCCTTCAGGGAAAAAAACCTCAGTGAAAGCCAGCCTCAGATGCTTACAAATAGAGCAGCTTTCCCAAATCTGATTATGAGCCCTTTGGGCTTTGAAAATTATGGCAGCTTATGATAAGTAACCACAGAGTCCTCTGTGGGTGTGGACTAGGGCCCAGGGGTAGCTTCCAGGGAGGGGAATAAATTCCCATCCAGGCCCTCAGGTCTATCTACCAAATAAAAATAAAGAGTAGTCTATCAATACGGAGCCATTTGTAGCTTTGACCTGAAAAAAAAAGGAGTAAGTTCTTTCTGTTGTTGTTTTGCTTTGCTTTGCTTTGCTTTGCTTTGCTTTGCTTTGCTTTGCTTTGCTTTGCTTTGCTTTGCTTTGCTTTGCGTTACTCATGCAGGTATTGTGGTTAATACAAAATAAGATCTCTCCTAACATGACAAAGGTTGCGAACACAATACAAAATAGTACAAACTAAGGACAATTTAAGTGTCTCCCTTCATAACATAGTCATAAAGAAAATGTGGTGTGTGTTTTTTTTTTAAATCACAAATTATGGCAGAGAACTAAAGGCTAAGGTAGGGATGACAAGCCCATAGCACTGCTTCTCTCTCCCATGACAGACCTTGCTAATCAATCAAGGTACTGTTTCTTTAAAACAAAACATTCCAGGCATTTACCCATCCATCAGAGATGACATGGAAGTGGAGACCAAGTTATGAAGGTGTCCGGGAATCACTGAATGAACTCTAAAGGAAAATATTTATAAAAGAGTACTTTAGACCAGGCAAAGTCCCTGGGTAGTACAAATGGTTAATGTGCTTGGTTGCTAATCGAAAAGTTGGAGGTTCCAGTTCACCCAGAGGCACCTCGAAAGAAAGGCCTGGTGATCTACTTTGGAAAAATCAGCCATTGAAAAGTCTGTGGAGCACAGTTCTACTCTGACACACATTGGGGTGCCATGAGTCAGTGTTGACTCCATGGTCCTGGCTTTTTTCAGACCAGGGACCACGGTACTAAGCAAAGAACACTAGTTTAAGATCTGGCTGTCAAACTTAAGCATGCATCAGAATCACCTGGAGGGCTTATTAAAACACAGCTTCCTGGGCCCCACCCCTAGGATTTCTGATTGAGTAGATAATATGGGGCTGCCAATTGAGAATGTGCATTTCTAACAAGCTGATGCTGCTGGTACAGGGGCCACAATTTGAGGACCACCAATGTAGGTTTAAGAACATTATGGTAGGCTGATAATGGCTTCCAAAGACATGTTTACTTCCTAATCCCTGGAACCTGTGAATATTACCACATATGTAAAGTTTTTGCAGATGTGATTAAATTAAGTCTCTTGAGATGAGGAGATTATCCCGGATTATCTGGATTGGCCCTAACCGCCATCACAAGTGTCCTTATAACAGAAAATGTCTTCGTTTCCTAGTGCTGCTGTAACAAAGAATACCATCAGTGAGCAGCTTTAAAGAATAAGAATTTATAGTCTCACAGTTTTGGAGCTAGAAGTCCAAATCAGGGCATCGGCTCTAGGGGAGGGTCCCTCCTTGTGGTAGCTCTGGGCTTTCCTTGGCGTTCCTTGGCTTATAGATGGTTCCTCACATGGCCTCTTTCTCCTGTGTGTGTCTATGTGTCTATTCTGCTTTTTTTTGCAAGACACCACTTAGAAAGAATTAGGTTTAGGACCCACCTACTCCAGAGTTACCTCATTAACATTACATAAGAAAGCCCCTATTTCTAAACAGGGCCATATATACAGGTCCAGAGCTTAGGACTTCCACATGACTTTTGTGGGGACACAATTCAATCCATAAGAGAGAGGCAGAGGAAGACTTGAAGACAGGAGAGATGGATGCAACGTGACCATGGAGGCAGAGATTGGAGTGATGCAGCCACAAGCCAAGGAATGCTAGCAGTCACCAAACGCTGAAAGAGGCAAGGAATGGATTCTCCCCTAGAGCTTCCAGAAGAGCGCAGCCCTGCGGACACCCAGATTCCAGCCCTGTGAAGCTGACTTCAGACTTCGGACCTCCAGAGCTGTGAGAGAATAAATGTGCATTGTTTTAAGCCACTAAGTTTGTGATAATTTGTTATTAGTTTGTAACCTCAGGAAAGCCACCTCATCTCTCCAGGCCTTAATGTCTTCATCTGTCAAGTAATCCCCATGGTGCCTTCCATTCTTTCTACAATTTAATTCTTACTGTTATGGCGTAAGCCACAGAAAGTGAAAATAATTTTGAAAAGTGCAAGATCCCAATACTTTTCAATAATAATAATAATAATAATGGCTAATATTTATTGAGCTCTTACTATGTGCCAGGTAGAGTGCTGACCATTTTACATGAAATTACCCTCATCCATGAGTAAGTACCATTATTATCCACCTTCTTCTTAGGAACTTGAGCCTCTAAGAAACTTGTAACTAGGTATATGTCTAAATTGCAGAGGCCCAGTGTCTTCATGCCCTAGAGCTGTGACTAACAAAAATACCATAAATTGGGCAGCTTTAAATTTATTTTCTCCCAGTTCTGGAGGCTGTAAGTCCAAATTCAGGGTGTTGGCAAAACTATGCTCTCTCTCTACAGCTCTAGGGAAAGATCCTTCCTTGTCCCGTCCAGCTTCCAGCAGCCCCGAGCGTTCGCTGGTGTTCCTGGGCTTGTAGATGGATCCTCACATGCTGTCTTCCCCTGTGTGTGACTCTGTTCTTCTCTTTTATAAAATGCCACTCCAAGGGGGTTAGGGTTAGGACCCACCTTACTTCCATATGACTGTTAATTTAACTGATAACATCTGCAAAGAAAAACTCTATTTCCCCAAACAAGGTTACAATCACTCGTGTAGGAGTTAGGACTTCAACATATTAGGGCAATCCATAATACTGAGATTATAATCACCACACTATTCCTCCCTCCCAAATGTTCTAATACCAGACAATCAACTAAATGGCATTCCACTACAGGATCCTAAATTCAATCCCCTCAATTCTCTGAAACACATCTGCAAAACCATGCCCATCTACTTTAGAAGGATGTATAGGATACAGTAACAAGACACTGAACTGGAGAGATTCCAAGCCATCTGTGGCCTTTTTTCAAATTAAAAACAACACTTTAAACTACATTGAGGAGAGACTAGCTTCTAATGCTAAAAATAGAGTTTAAGGACCAACATTGGGATGTCGATTTGGAAAACCTGCAGTCGTTTGCACCAAGCTTCAATCTCCAAAGCCAAAAATAACCTGAGCAAGTTAGGGTTAATAATGTTTCACTATCTCACCATATTATTTTGATCGAAGTTGCCATAAAGAAGAGAAAACACACCATGTAAAGTTAGAGTGAAGCCAAGGAAAATAAAAATTAACAATAACAACAGCAACAAAACAAAACACCTTAGCCAAAGGAAATTCACCAACTCTGTTATCCATTTTAAATGCAAAATAGTGCAATTTGTTTTCTATGTAAAACATGCTCTCCCACCAACTCTGGGAATGTTTCCAGGGAAGAGGAGGGGAAGCTGGATTTTACATACCATAGCTCGTCACCACCCGTTCCCATCGAGTCGATTCCAACTCATAGCAAACTTAAAGGACAGAGTAGATCTGCCCCACAGGGCTTCCAAGGAGTGGCTGGTGAATTCAAACTGCTTAGCAACCAAACTCTTAACCACTGCACCACCAGAGTTCCTGGGTTATGTGAGTGGGTCCTAAACACAATCACAAGTGTCCTTATAAAATGGAAGCAGGAGATTTGACCATAGAGAAGGAGGCAGAGATTGGAGTGAAGCAGCCACTCGCTAAGGAATGCTGGCAGCCACCAGAAGCTGGAATAGGCAGGAATGTTTGTGGTAATTTGTTACAGCAGTCACAGAAAATTAATACACTCTATTCTTCTGAGAGACTGAGTATACAAATAGACAATGGCCAGACCATAGATGAAAATAGAACTCTGTCCCAGATCTTTTCAATATAAGCTCCTTTCAGACTCCGGCTGCCATGGCTAAGGGACAACATCCTTAAGCTTCCTGGTGGTGGTGGTGTGCCATAGAGTCAACTCATAGCAACCCTATATGACACAGTAGAGCTGCCTCATAGGGTTTTCAAGGCTGTGATCCTTATAGGAACAGATCGCCAGGTCTTTTCTCCCATGGAGCCGCTTCCTAGAAGCCACATACTTTGATTCAAGATATGTGCGGCTCACCTGTAAACTCTCGAAACGGCCCTTTGTGTGACTAACTACTCTGACCTTTTGACCTTTCTGAGGTTTTAGCAGAAGGTTGTACAGTTATGTTGTTCTTAGCTGTTGTCGAGTCAGCCCCTGACTCATGCAGACCCCATGCACGAAGGAACAAAACGCTGCCCAGTCCTATGCCATCCCCATGAGCGTAGGGATTGGACCATTGTGATCTGCATGGTTTTCACTGGATGATTTTTGGAAGTAGATCACCAGGCCTTTCTTCCTAGCCTGTCTTAGTCTGAAAGCTCTGCTGAAAGCTGTTCAGCATCACAGCAACACACTGACAGCCTCCACTGACAGCCGGGAGTTGGCTGTGCATGATGTGCATTGTCCGGGAGTCGAACCTGGGTCTCCTTCATGGAAGGCAAGAATTCTACCACTGAACTATCAGTGCCTCCAATGTACACCCATGCCTTTCACTTTTCTCTAGAGGATGCTTTTGTGATGTTAATTCTCATAGTTTTAGCATCTTTTGTTATCTGGAAAAGTGGAAACTTTTCAAAATCGTCAGGTTCTGGTTCTTTTTTGTTTAGCAGCTCTTTCCTCAATTTATCTCTCTCCTCTTGCATTTCATTATAAGCAGCAAAAAGAATCCAGCCAGCACCTTGAACGTGTTGCTTGGAAACCTCCTTAACTATATAACCGTGTCCATCACTTACAACTTCTGTTTCCTTTCTAACTGTAAGAAACAATTTCACGAAGTTTTCTGCCACTCCATAACAAAGAATCTCCCTTCCTCCAGTTTCCAGTACCATGTTCCTCATTGCCTTTTGAACCCTGACTGGCAGCATTCTTAAAGTACAGATGTCTACCAACAAAGCCTGATAGGCTTTCTGTATCATGCTCCTCAAAATACCTCCAGCCTCCACCCACTGCCTGGCTCCAAGGCCATTCCTACATTGCTAGGTATTTGTTACTGCAACATCCTCCTCTCAGTTTCAAAATCAGTATCTTTTCCTGAATAAAAAATTGCCACCTATTTAGCAGCTTGCAGTAACACACATTTATTCTTTCATTGCTCCTGTGGGTCAGAGGCCTGGGCACAGCTTAGCTGGATCTCCTGCTTAGAATCTCACAGGCTGCAAGCAAGACTTCAGCCAGGGCTGGGTCCTCATCGGCAACTCAACAGAAGAAGCAGCCAACTCCCCACTTGCCTGGGTTTTGGAAGCATTCAGTTCTTTGCAGTTTGTAGGATTCATGGCAGCTTGCTTCTTCAAAGCCAACAAAGGAAGAGAGAGAATGTGCTAGCAAGAGAGTTGTATATATAACATATGGTAATCAATATTATCAATTATATGTAATCAATGCCAATGGAAGCAGCAGTCAATAAATCAAACAATGTATTGCATTGGGCAAATCTGCTGCAAAAGAACTCTTTAAAGTTTTAAAAATCACAGTGTCATTTTGATGACTAAGGAGCACCTGAGCCAAGCCATGATCTTCAATTGCCTCATATGCATGTGAAACCTGGACAATAAAAAAGGAGACGGAAGAAGAATTGATACATTGGTTCCAACTGTGGTGTTGCTGAAGAATATTGAATATACCATGGGCTACCAGAAGAATGAACAGATTAGTCTTAAAAGAAATACAGCCAGACGCTCCTTAGAAGTGAGGATGGTGAGACATTGGCTTGCTTACTTTGGACACATCAGGGAAGACCAATCACTAGAAAAGGGCATCCGGTTTGGTAGAGGATCAGTGAAAACAAGGAAAACCCTCAATGACACAGATTGACACAAGAGCCACAACAATGAACTCAAACGTATCAATGATCATAAAGATGGCACAGGACCGGGCAGTGTTTTATTCTTTTATACGTAAGTTCTCCATGAGTCGGAGCCAATCTGATGGCAACTAACAACAGCAACAGACTAGTGGGAGAGCAAAATAGTAAACTAATTACAGAAGGAAATGTATAAATAACTTGCTTAAATGTGCAATAATGCAAAGATACAGGATGCTATCTTTAAGACTGTTTAGTGGGGTTATCTGACCAAGTTTATTGTGGGGTCTTAGAAGACTGTTTACATTGGTCCCTAAATGTTTTACAAGCTCCTTGTGGGTATGACACCATCATATTTATCTTTGCCTCCCCACAGCCCTAGCTAGTGGCATATAGTAGCAGTTCAATAAATGCTGCAATAAAGAAGTTACCAGACCAATTCAGTATATAAGATCTTACTCCCACCAGAGTCAATAAAAAGCTCTGGTTACACGCTTCTAAAAAACATAAACTGTGATGTTTGCTTTTCTTCATTTTCAAAGAAGAAGTTCTAGAGTTCCACATATTTAAGAGAGGGCTCTAGGGAGAAAGTTTGTATAGCTAATGATCCGACTTGGGATGGTTTATCTAAAGCCGGGGGAGTATTTACTGCCTTCACCCTGTCAGCGGGGAACTGGCTCTGAAGATATGGGAGATTACAGGAGCTTTCAAGACAAAGGAACATAAATCAAAAAGAATTAAAAGAAAGCAAGATCCTTTATCCTCCTCCTGTTAATGTTCTTTTAAAGTGTTTTGCAAGAGAGTGGGGAGGGGAGGGTAAACAAAAGCTAAAAAAGAGAATTAAGTCAGAAGTTAAATGGTTGAAGCCAGGGTCGAGGTTGGGTCTCTTCTCTCCCTCCGCTTCCCCTCCCCTCCCCTCCCCTCCCCTCCCCTCCCCTCCCCTCCCCTCCCTTCCCCTTCTCTCTTCCTCCTTTTCCTCCTCATCCTTCTCCTTGTTCTCCTCTTATCTGTCTCTTTGGTTTTTTCTGTCTTACCAGTTCCAACTCAAAATGATTAGTACTTAGGAAAAAAAAAAGTCAAAGACATGAGCCATTTCCTCTCTCATTTCAGTTGCAAACAGTTAAGCGCTTGACTACTAACTGAAAGGTTGGCAATGTTAACCCACCCAGAGGCGCCTGGGAAGAACAGCTTAGCAATCTGCTTCCCAAAGGTCACAGCCCAGAAAACCCTATGGAGCACAGTTCTACACATGGGATCCCCATGAGTTGGAATCAACGCAATGGCAACTGGTTTGGTTTTGGTTTTCTGGTTCCGAAACTGAGAGATACAGATATCCTTTAATGATGAAATAGTTAGGGCTCTATTTAACAAATCAAGAGCAGAGTGCAATGCGGTGATGAGGAAATGGGACAGAATATCTGGGAAAGAATTGCTCGATTCTGAAAGACACCAAGTATATCTGATTTGGATTTGAATATTAACTCTTCAACAAAGGTGTTTAATTTCTGTGGAAGTCCCATCCCCTCTATAAAGAGGGGAACAAGCCCAACACTTGCCAGATCCCCAAGAGGAAAACATCTCAGTCAGGGCGTTTGCAGGCTTCTGGCCTTCTCTGAGATGCATTACCAGAACTTCAGAGAGGAGCATTAATTCATCAAGTATTCCTCATGCCTTCAAACCTCTGTAGGCAGTCTACTCTCATATACTAATAGAATAGACGATTAATCCCTGGGCTGATAAACTCCATACTCACGACGCTCCCTTCCCAATCCCTATAGGCTAATACATCACCGTCCACCTAGGTGTTCATGGACCGCTGCACACTCCTCTACTCTAGCACTTAATTACTCAACAAATATTTGTTGTGCATCTGCTTTGGAGAGGGCACATTCTAGGCATCCAGGACACATCAGTGAACAAAACAATCGAAAACACATGCCCTCAAAGAGTTACCCCTGCTAGCAGGGGGAGGCACACAATAAACAAACTAAATAGGGAAATTATGTATTTCAAAGTGGTTAATGGTGCTATAAAGAAAATAAAGCAGGGAAGGGGGTTTAAAAAAAAAAAACAACCCGTACCCCTTGAGTCAATTCTGACTCATAGCAACCTTACAGGACAGAGTAGAACTGTCCCATAGAATTTTCAAGGAGCACCTGGTGGATTCGAACAGCTGACCTTTTGGTTAGCAGCCGTAGCTCTTCACCACTGTGCCACAAGCATTTCTGGAAGAGGGTAGAGGTGTCATAATGGGGGTCATTTGCAGTTCTAAACAGGGTGGGTAGAAGAGACTTGGCTGAGAAGATGGCATTTGAGCAAAAACTTGAGGGATGTGAGAAAGGGAGCCATGCATATTCCAGGGGAAAGGAAACAGCAAATGCTCCTCAAGGGAGCAGCCTGGTGTGTCCTGGAGCAGGTGGAGGCGAGCACAGCTGCAGGAGAAGGAGCGAGGAGCCAGTTGCAGGAGATGAAGGCAGAGCACTAATGGGATCCTGCGAGCAAGGCCTTGCCACATTGAGTTGTACAGGACTGTGAACAACCCCCCTCCCCGCCCCCTGCCAGCAGGGACACCGTTTCAACTGTTTCATCCAGTTTGGTGTCCTGGCACCTCACACAGTGCTGAGCATGTTGTTGCTGTTGTTAGCTGCTGTCAGGTAGCCCCAACTCATGGCAACCCCATGCAAAACAGAACAATACACTATGCCATTTCCATGATAGGTCACAAATCCAACAGTTGTGATCCATAGGGTTTTCACCAGCTCGTTTTTGGAAGCAGATCTCCAGGCCTTTCTTCCTAGTCCCTCTTAGTCTGGAAGCTCTGCTGAAACCTGTTCAGCATCATAGCAACAGAGAAGCTTCACTGACAGATGGGTGATGGCTGCACATGAGGTGCACTGGCCGGGAATCGAACCCAGGTCGCCTGCACAAAAGGCAAGAATTTTACCACTGAACTACTACTGCCCACCTCTGAGCATACTGTTAGCACTTAAGAGATCTGGCTGAAAGCATGAACCTAGGTTCAGTTTTCCACTGGACAAAGAAACGAGACATGATTTTCTCTCTTCAACTTGACTGTGCACTTCTCCTTCCTTTCTGTATTTAAGACAGCTGGGATCTCTGTCCCTGGGCTTCCAGGAGGCCCAGGCACACAGCATGGGGCCACCTTACCCCTCAGGCCAAAGAAGTAAGAGTTGCAGTCGCCAGAATCTTGCGCTGTCTCTTGCTTCTCTGCTCGCACACCCTCTGCTGACCATCTGCCTGTCCTCTCACTCTAAGAATCCTCCCCACCTCATCCCACCTCCCCTGCCAAAAGCCCTGGCAAGGCCTCCCCCCTTTCATTACCTGCTGGTGCACAAGCCTTTGAAATCTGGAGAGAGGGGAAGAATGTGGGGTAGGGAAGGGAGGTGCAAGAAATTGGGGGTGGGGGAGAAAAGTTGAGAAGCAGACCAGGACTGTTGGAGGGGAATGGGAATGAGAGAGGGGACATTTTGAAGCCTGTTTGTTCCAGGGGGTGGAGAGTAACAAAGGGTTAAGCCATTTGCATTACTGTATTTGTGTGCAGGCCTCGGAGGGCCGTCCCAGAGCTGCGCTTGGGTGGTCCGGTACAGTCTCGGGCAGCAACCTATTAGTGGTATCACGGCGTGATTTATGCAGCTGTCAAGCGGCCTTCAGCAGGACAAGTGAATTGTGGGCACCGGCCTGCGGCCCATGCTCCTTCGGAGAGGATAAGTAAATGAAGGCCAAAGAGAAAGGAAAACAGCCCAAGGTGCCCCCCACTCATCCTCGGGGTTCCCTAATGACGAGTCCCCTCTATAGAAAAACAGCCGGCTGCCCACAGGAGACAGTGCGCACAGAGCCCTACTGTCTGAGGCCGCTGCGTGCCGAGCCGCCAGGAGGCCCGAGGCTGGCAGGGAGCCACCAACATAAGCACTCTGAGACACGAGGGGGGACACAGCCCCTCAGCGTACCCACGGGGTGCTCTTTATACGGGACCACCTGTCTCAGCCCGAGGGGGACGGCGACGTCACGTGTGACTGTCATCCAGAAGCTCTGTCACGCAGACACCACTCCGGCCCGCGACCCTCAGTCCAGCGACCGCTCCACTCATGAATTGTGAAGCCTCCACATGCCCAGCCTCCTCCCAGTCACATCCACACCTCTTTTTCCATTCCACACAGGCGTGGGCCTCCCCACGCAGGGGCCTCTGAGAGCCTCAAAGGCTGGGAACACCGACTGTGGACTCAGCGTCATTCCACAGTGGAAGGTGAGAGCCTCCACCCAGTGTCTGAAACTCCTGAGTATGGTCCCCACTGTGGTCTGTCCTTCCTCTGACCCCACCATGGTCTGTCCACTGGTAACCACCAAACGCCCCCCACCACTACACACACACCCAATAAATCAGTTGTCTTCCAGTCTCTACCATGTGTGCAAAGTAGAACTGCTCCATAGGGTTTTCAAGGCTGTGATCTTTCAGAAGCAGATTGCCAGGCCTTTCTTCTGAGGCACCTCAGGGTAGACTCTAACCTCTAACTTTCAGTCAGCAGCCACGCACTTTAACTGTTTGCACCACCCAGGGACTACACACACACACACACCCCTACGTATACACCTGTTATCCTTAGAGGTCTAGCCCCCAAGGAGTGTGGCCTGCCTCTTTTATTCAGTTTGATTGACAGTGAGCTGCAATGAACATGGGCAAATCTTTAGAGTCCAGTGTGTGTGTGTGTGTGTGTGTGTGTGTGTGTGTGTGTGTGTGTGGGCGGGTGGCTGGGTGGGTGGGTGTGTGTGTCAGAGACTGAGAGAGAGAGAGAAAACAAGCAATGGGCAGGACTTCACTTCTTAATAATGTTAATAATGTTGGGGACTTTTCTTTAATGGGCCCCTTTTCTCTGCCTTGCCAAGTGACATGGGGTATATTGTGTTTGTGGGACAGCAGTGGAAGGCAGGTGTTTCATAGTGGATTTGATTTCCAGCCAGAACATTTCAGAGGTTGGGGGTGGGGCAGAGATGCATTCCTGATTGTTGCTGAAGCGGAGGGAGAAGGGGAAGGCGCTGCCTACTTTCCACAAATGATAACTGTGAACTGTACTTCCCTCTCCCTTCCTGCTCAACACGTTGCTTCCTCTTTACTCTGCAGGCTCCTGGGATCCAGCACGTGGGTGCCCTGGAGAGGAAATCGCTTAGCTGGCCTCAGATAGACACAGGTGGGAGCAGCAGCTGCACGTTCCCTGAGTTTCTTGACTTGGCAGGAGCCACTTGGACTTGGTCTTTTAACAGCCCTTTCAGCGCGGGCAGGAAGGGACAATGGGCATTTTTAATAGGCTTCCTGTTTGCTCAGATAGGAAACTGCTAATGCCTCACTTCAAAATGGTGCCTGGAGGTAATTGTGCCAACTCGGACTTCAAGCACCTGATCTCCTCTTTGCAAGAAGCCTTGAGTGTGCATTCAGCCGGAAGCTTGCAAGTTTGACGGTTTAGTTCAGGCCATGGCAGGGCTTGTGTTTCCCACTGCCAGGGGCCTTTTAAGGACCCTGTGCCCTTCTGTTTTTCAGGCACTATTCTTCTGCTCTGGGCCTGGGTATAAAAAGAACAGCTGCACTGAAGTTCCTTTTCATAATTCCCATCTTGGCCCTCTCACCACGCCCCCCATGTCCGGTCATTATAGACAACTCTTGATTCCTTGAGCTTGCTTCCAATTTTGAATCTGTAACGTTGACCTTCTGTGATGTCCCCAAAAGGCCTGTGCTAGTTAGCTGCCCTCGTGGATATCCCTCATGCCCCATACCTCACAGGGGTCACACAACACAAGGAGCCTTTTTGGATTTCTTTTCCGGAGAGTTCTCTGGAGACCCTAGACAGAGGAAGTCACAAAGAGGTGGAAAGGAGCCCTTCTCTTTTTGGGTTGCTCTTTAGGAAGAAAAGGGCTGGCAACAGAAGGCACCAACTGCTGTTGTGTGCCTGGTGCTTTTCCACACCCAGGGTTGAGGAGGCCATGCTCAGAAAGACACAGGGCCCGGAGTGATTTCTCCCGCTGATGTTTTAGTTAGGGTCCTTCCTAACAAATTTGGAATCCCGGGATGGCACAGTTAAGTGCTGAACTGCTAGTCAAAAAGTTGGCAGTTCGGATCCACCTAGATGTGCATCGGAAGAAAGCCCTGGCAATATGCTTCCGAAAGGTCACAGCTTGAAAACTCTGTGGAGCAGTTCTACCCTGCACACATGGGTTTGCCATTAAGTTGGAATCGACTTGACAACAGCTAACAACAACAAACAAATTTCTGTCCAAATTACTCTCTTCCATCAAACTGAGAGAAAGCAAAATTTCAAAGCAGAGACCCATGCTTTCTTCTGCAGGAGATGTTAAGCCCACCGACCATCATCATGTCCCTGCGCCAGCTCAGCCCTATTGTGTCTCATCTAGGTCATTGCAAAGGCTTCCCCCAAATCCACCCTTTCTGCTTTCACCATAATCCTCTTCGTAAAATACAAATCAGATCTCATTTTCCCCTCCTCTAAAATCTTCGCTAGCCCCCCTACTTGCCTAAATCCCAAGTTTTAGTGAGGCGTTCAAGTAACAAATAACAACATCACGTCTATAAAGACATAGAGATAATGTATGTAATCAATAACCAAAACAAAAAAAAAAGAGGAGCCCTGGTGGCTCATTGGTTACACGCTGAGCTGCTAACCAAAAGGTCGGCGATTCAAACCCACCAGCCACACCTCGGGAGAAAGATGTGGCAGCCTGCTTTCCTGAAGATCACAGCCTCAGAATTTTCATAATAATTCTTTCTGACTTCTGTTGTTTTGCTCTTATTCTTTATCCTTGCCCACTCCTGAGTGATTAGATAAATTATGTATACTGAAGAAGACATACAGAAACTTACAAACTCATAAATAAGAAAAAAAAATAGAATCCAGATCCTCTGGCAATGTCATCATGTCGTCATAAGCACTGTGCACATATGTGAAGCCTATGTGCCATTGGGTTATTGGGGCCCAGTAATGAGAGGCTAGAGCTTGGGTCCTCCAGCTGCTTACCCAGGATGACATGCTTAAAAACTGAGGGAAAATACATTGACATTTCTTGGGACCAGATTTGTTGCAAATTCATCCTTGCATCCCTTTTGTTGTTTTTGTTGTGTGCCATCAAGTCGATTCCAACTCATAGCAACCCTATAGGACAGAGTAGAACCGCCCATAGGGTTTCCTAGCTTGTAATCTTTACACGAGCAGATTGCCAGATCTTTTCTCCTGTGGAGTCATTGGTGGGTTTGACCCACTGACCTCTCAGTTAACAGCTGAGTGCGTATCCACTGTGCCACCAGAGCTCCTTTGCAACCCGTTTTAGAATCCATGAATGAATGAATAAGCAACTGAATGAATGAGTGAATGGATGATACAGGACATCAGTAAAAGACCTGGAGAGAACAAATACACAAGGTGGCCCGGCCGTGGCTTCTAAAACCAGAAATACAGCCATCTGCATGCAACCGGTTAGCTCATTTTAATGTTGACACAGGGCAGGAACTGAGGAGTTCTAGTTTTCAGTCCTCTTCATTCTCATTATGTTTTACTGCTCTCCATCTTTTTTGTCATTTCTGGCAAATACCAGTATTTCCAGCCAAGCCTCGGTTTAGTCGGGGAATTACAAACAGAAATACAGAACACGCAGAGGCACCTCTGTGTCGAATTAGCTTCTGGTTCTCATTCTCTTTCTTTTTCCCTCTTCCTCCTTCTCTTTCTTCTCCTTCTGCTTTTCTTTCCTCTACCCCTTCTTCTCCTCCTCCTCCCTGTTTTTCTCTGTTCAAACTCTTAGGTGATCTCAGCCCTCACTAGAACCTCCACCAAAAGCAGAAACAGACACGTATGTGGTGAAGCTTATAGTAACCAGGTTTATAACTTGTTTGCAGTTCTAGAGAAGGGACTAAAATGACCTCCCTCATATCCTTCAAGGTACTGTATAAGTTTATGCTGTTGTTCATTGTCATCGTGTTGATTCTGACTCACATCAACCCCATGTGTGCAGAGTCTAACTGCTCCATAGCTTTTAAAGGCTGTGACCTTTTAGAAGCAGACTGCCTGGCCTGTCTTCAAGGCACCTCTGGGTGAGTTTGAATTGCCAACCTTTCGGCTAGAAGTGGAGCACTTAACCATTTGCGCCACCCAAGGATCTGGCCTTATTTATGTCATTGGTCCCTCTGAATGAGATACGACACTTGTTCCTTCCAAGCACTACCTATGGAGCAGTGTGTGATCCCTTTTTGGTCTAGATCACAGATCTTAAAGATTTCATAAAATGGGACCAAGAGAACGTGGATGACTCAGCTCCAGAGAACAGAAGGAAAAAGGCACACAGATCCTTGGAGCTCAAAAGTAACTTTCTCCTCTAAGACAAACTTTCCTTATAAAACCAAAGGAAGCCTCACAAAGTAATTTCCTTTGGTGACTCAAAAGTAGCATCACTATAACACACACGTGTATCTAGCAGGCTTACCTTTTGTAATCACCTCATATGATAAGGCAGGCAATATATATTTTTAAACCACCTCATGTCTCTCCCGTGTAGTTACAGTCTGAGTCACTCCACCTGGTGGTCTATGCACTAATAAAATACTGAAGAAGAAACGTAAGAAAAAGGCTTCTCCGTCTCCTAGGCCTCTCCCTGTGCATAGCCTGTTCCCACCACGTCTAGGATGCCTGCCCCTCGGCTGCCCCTTCGTTACAACTCTGTGATGGGAGAACCCAGACAAAGCCTAGACTTTCAAGTCATTTAACATCTTAACCTATTTTTGAAATACTTTCCTATTTTCCAGACTCTGGTTTTGATCCCTTTTCTCCTAATTATGCCAGTTTGCAATTTAAACCAAAAAAAAAAAAAAAACAAACCAGTTGTTGTAGAGTCTATTCCAACTTACGGCAACCCGATGTGTGTCAGACTAGAACAGTGCTCCACAGGGTTTTTAGTAGCTGAATTTTCAGAAGTAGATCACCAGACCTTTCTTTCGAGGCACCTCTGGACAGACTCAAACCTCCAAACTTTTGGTTAGCAAACAAGCCCATTAACCATTTGCACCACCCAAGGACTCCATCTCTAAGTTAGAGAGGGATAAAAATGACTTCAGGAATCCTGTCATCGTTATAAACAAAAAAACAAAGGAGTTTTGTTTATTCATTTGTTTTAATTTTTTCCTGCCCTCCTCTATTTCTTTCCCCCTAAAGTTTGGATCTGCTCAGGAAGGATTTCATAGTTCCCTGTAACAAAATTCTTTCCTACTTTACTATATTGTTCAAACACATTTTTTTGCATTTTAAAAGATGAGTTTGCAAAAAGTGGACTAAACGAATCTACACCGTTTGAGCTCAGTTTTACTTTAAAAAGTAATGGTAAGCAACAGGTTAATTAGCTCAATAGAATCTAGAAGGAAACAACAGCTTGCTAGAGCTCGGTCTGTCGTTCTCCAGTAGCCCCTCCATTTCTGCTCCACAGACACTGTTTGTGTCTCTGTTGACTTTGGGAACTATCAGCTCCCAAAAAGGAAGAATTCTCAGAGTATTGGGGCCTGAATTCTATCTGTGTTGCAGGACTTCCTGCAAGTCCTGCTGCAGGCCTTCCTTCCTCAAAGCATTGCCCTCGGCCAGGCCTGGGTCTGCCTTCAGCTCTGCAGCTCCCAAGGGAGGAGGGGGCAGGAGTCTTCCAGGCCTACTGAGAACACTCCTCAGATTTCTCTTCCTGCATCCAGTACCCCTAATCTCAGCTCCCAAGCACAAGATTCTGCAATGCCAATGGGATTAATATCTTTCTGGATTTAAGGAAGGATGGGGGAGGGTGGGAGTGGAGTTAGGGGAGGTAGGGGGATGTTTCCCATTTAGGGAAAAGACGTAGAGGTTTTAGAGTTAGAAGGAATCTCCGGGTACTGCAAACTGTTATTGTGCTCAACTGCTAACCAAAGGTTAGAGATTCAAGTCCATCCAGAGGCACCTTGGAAGAAAGGCCCGGTGATCTACTTCTGAAAAATCAGCCATTGGAAACCTTATGGAGCACAGTACTACTCTGACATACATGGGGTCACCATGAGTCTGAGTCAACTCAACAGCAACTGTTTTTTTGGGTTTTTCTGTTTATTTGTTTGTTTGTTAATCATCCATGGGATTGATCAGATAAGAAAAGCACCTTATTTCTCCACAACTACAATGGCCTCCACCAGACTGAGCCCAGCATAACTAGATGGTGCCCGACTACTACCACTGACTGCTCTGACAAGGATCACAATAGAGGGTCCTGGACAGAGCTGGAGATAAATGTAGAACAAAATTTTAACCCACAAAAAAAGACCAGACTTACTAGCTTGACAGATACTGGCGAAACCCCAAGAGCATGGCCCCCAGATAACCGTTTAACTCAATACTGAAGTCACTCCTGAGGTTCACCCTTCAGCCAGAGATTAGACAGGCCCGTAAAACAAACAATAAAACACATAGTTCAGCCATATATACAAGACTAAATGGGCACACTAGCCCAGGGGCAAAGACGGGAAGGCAGGAGGGGACAGGAAAGTTGGACAAATGGAAATGGGAAACCCAAGGTCAAGAAGCAGAGAGTGTTGACCTGTCACAGTGCTGGCAACTAATGTCACAAAAACAATACGTGTATTAATTGTTTAATGAGAAACTAATTTGCTCTGTAAACTCTCACCTAAAATGTAATAAAAAAATTTTTTTTAAGTACATTATTTCTCATTTGTTGAGGCTGTTCAAATTCAAACCAACCTCTTTCCCATCCTGAAGCAAGAAAGAAGGAAGCACAGACAGAAAGTGAATGCTTCCCATCATGTGATCGGCAGATGCCAAAGAGCGTATGGAGATCTGACCCTGAAGTTGAATATCTACTACCCTTGCATGTGGCACCAAGTCCTGCAGGTTCGGTTTGCTTTGTGTTATCAAGAAATACAGTAACTGTGTCTTCCCATTATGACGGGCTTTTCTGCTTCATATGAAACTCCCAAAGGACTTCTGCCTTAGATTTTGGAGTCTAAAAGATTCAGGGGAGCACAAATAATTTGCAAAAATGTATCCAGTGACTCAATAGGATCACTCACTTTTCTTTCTTCTTTACTTTAACAAAAATCCTCTGAGATTTTCATTGACCTTGAGATTTGGAGAGGTATCTTGACAGAAATGAATTGATTGATTCAGATGCAATGACAACCAAGGCAGTCGGCATCCTAAGGAGGCATTACAATGATGCAGAGAGGGTCCTAACCAACAGAGATGTTCATATTACACCCCTCAGTGTCTAAAAAATTGTTAACTTCAATTCTTTCTTGTAGAGTTTTCTTGCCTTTTACACAATAGATTGCATCAAGTTTTTCTTCCATGCTTCTTTTTGAAAATAGACTACAACAAGAAGTCTTGGTTGTTGGCTTCTTTATAGACTCAATGACACTCATTCAATCTTGAATAGTCATCATGGTGTAAGTATGGGCTGTTGGGAGCTCATTATTCTGCACTGCTTACACTGACAGTCAGCAAAACAGTCTTCTTCTCCTTGTATGTTATGGATTGAATTGTATCCTTCAAAAAGTTATGTTGAAGTCCTGGCACCTGAACCTGTGACTGCGACTGTTATGGACTGAATTTTGTCCCCCAAAAATATCTGTCAAATTGGCTGGGCCATGATTCCCAGTATTGTGTGATTATCCACCATTTTGTCATCTGATATGATTTCCTATGTGTTGTAAATCCTATCTCTGTGATGTTAATGAGGTGGGATTAGCAGCAGTTGTGTTAATGAGGCAGGACTCAATCTACAAGATTAGATTTTGTTTTAAGCCAATCTCTTTTGAGACATAAAAGAGAGAAGCAAGCAGAGAGATAGGGGGACCTCATACCACCAAGAAAGAAACACCGGAAGCATAGTGCGTCCTTTGGACCCAGGGTCCCTGCGCTGAGAAGCTCCTCGACCAGGGGAAAATTGATGACAAGGACCTTCCTCCAGAGCCAACAGGAAGAGAAAGACTTCCCCTGGAGATGGTACCCTGAATTTGGACTTCTAGCCTCCTAGAATATGAGAGAATAAACTTCTGTTTGTTAAACCATTCGCTTGTGGTATTTCTGTTATAGCAGCATTAGAAAACTAAAACAATGACCCTTTTTTGGAAATACGAGTTTTCTTTTCTTATGTAAATGAGGTCACAACGAAGTAGAGTGGGTCCTAAACCTAATCCCTTCTGAGCGGTGTCTTTTAAAAAGAGCAGATGCAGACACAAAGACAGGGGGAAGAGACCACATAAAGAAACTATCTGTGGGCCAAGGAACACCAAGAAACACCCAGGGCTACCCACAAGGAAGGACCCTCTCCTAGAACCAATGCCATGATTTGGATTTCTAGCCTCCAAAACTGTGAGACAATACATCTCTGTTCCTTAAAGCCACCCACTTGTGGTATTTTCTGTTATGGCAGCATTAGGAAACTAAGATATTATATTTAATGTAGCATACAATTGATAAACTCCCCATGTCTGGTGTTATTTCAATTCTTCTTGCTTTCTAGGTGCTGACCCTATCATTTATTCTTACTTTCACAGTTGCCAGATGTATGAGACTGATGTGATACAGGCAAGGGGCACAGCTCCTTTAATGTACTTAAAGGACCCAATGAAGAACACACAGTGGGCTTCCCAGAGCTGGGGCAGTGGGGGGGTGGGTTGGAGGAGTGTGTAGCAGCAGTTTCCCCAATGGCAAGATAGGCTTCCCTGACTTTCAAGTCCCTAAGAAGGTATTCTGCTGCCAAAAGTATCATTGGACAAGGTAAGTATTCCATCAGGTTGCTTGACAGGCTCACCTTAGCCATTCCCAAGGGAGAGATTATACTCTCCTAGCCCTCACCTTGTATTTACGTTACATTACATTCTTGTATGTTTACAACATTTGACAATGACTCTACTGTAAAGGGGAAAGGGATGTTTGAGAGAGAGCAATGCTGTAAATGACCGTTATGGACTGAGTTGTGTCACTCAAAAATATGTGTTGAAGTCCTAAACCCCACTACCTGTGAACATGACCTTACTTGAAAATAGAGTCTTTGAAGACATTAAGGTAACATGAGATCATCCTGGAGTAGGGCAGGTCCTAATCCAATCTGAGTGGTGTCCTTGTGAAAGAGAAAAAGAGAATGAAGAGGCGCACAGAGAAAAGATAGCCATATGAAGAAGGTGGTAGAGGCTCGAGTGATGTCACTAAGGATCACGGCTGTCACCAAAAGCTAGGAGAGAGGCATGGAACAGATTCTCCCTCAGAGCCCTCAGAAGGAATCAACAGAACTGACATCCACGTATTTTTCCTGAACTTTCTTATCTCTCATCTAGTCAAGTACCCGACAACTTCCTCTCTCCTCTCTTTCTCATTCTGTTCCCTCTAACTCTTGGGGCCTCAGACATCCCATGTTCTGATTCTGTCTTCTCTCTACTTCTCTCAAACAGGCAAAAGATCATCGGTGCTGTGATGGTTAATTTAATGTGTCACCTTGATGAGGCCCAGTTGTTTGCAGTTGTTTGGTCAAACACTAGTCTAGATGGTTTCTGTGAAAGTACTTTCTAGATGTGATTAACATTTACAATCAGTTGACTCTAAGTAAAGCAGATTACCCTCAATAATGTGGGTGGGCCTCATCCAATTAGTTGAAGACTTTAGAGCACAAACTGAGGTTTCCCAGAGAAGAAGAAATTCTGCCTCAAGACTGTAAGATAGAAATTCTGCCTGAGTTTCCAGCCCACTGCCTGATCTATGGATTTGTCAGCTCATATAATTAGCCAATTCCTTAAAATGAATCTCTTCATATATATGTGGGTACGTGTGTGTGTTCTGTTTCTCTGGAGAACCTTGACCAAGACGTGAGATTCCTACTCAGGCTTTTGTTTTTCACTGATCTGTAACAGACCAATCATTACATTGCAATGATTGTAGCTTCCATAATGCCTTGAGAAACAAGATCTGTGGCATCTTCCGTATCAGTCTACCTTTGCATAAGCCTGAAGCCCTGGAGACACAGTGGTTAAGAGCTCTCAAGGCTAACCAAAAGGTCAGCAGTTTGAATCCACCAGCTGTGCCTTGGAAACCTTATGGGGCAGTTCTACTCTGTTCTATAGGGTTGCTATGAGTCGGGATCAACTCCACGGCAATGGGTTTGGGTTTGGTTTGCATTTAAGTCTGGATATTTATATATTGCTTATATATTCTTTAAGGTTGCAAAGCCCTTTCCCATCTTCAATAGAAAACTGTATCTTGGCAAAAAGAAAAATGCCTGAAGCCCTAGAAGTTCAAGTTCAATTTCTGTTAGAAACAGACTCCTCGCAGTATTTGAGTGGAGGCTAACCTTGGGCAGGCCAGTCCCCCCATCACAACCATTTACACCATGGACACTTGAAACAATGAATGCTCTGGGACACAGGGCAGTTCCCAGATGGGCTGGGTTTTTTGTTGCTAGGCCATATTGGATCTATGCCCAGATCCCTGTGTTCTCTCAGCAACCTCTTCTTAGTCGGACTTGCTCAGAGAGAAATCCCCTGGATCCCTTGTACAGGGCCGACTTGCCCATTAGGCACAGGAAGCACACTGCCTCGGACCCACAGTACTTTCAAGGGGTCCACGAAAATGTTTTATTTTAAAATCAGAAGAAAAAAAATTAACTTCTGGGTCAAATAAAGTATTTTAGAGTATAACATTAATATATTCATATTTGTACCAACAGAGTCATAAAATTTAATCTTTAATATTTGTGTGTGTGTGGAGGCAGTGGCCCACAAGAACAAAAGTGCCTAGCCAAGAATAAAAGTTATAACATGACCCTGCTTCTCTCCCTGTAGGAAAGGGCATGTCACCCCACCATCATCTTCCAGGACATGCTCTACTTGCTATTACCCCAAAACTTGGTGGCTTAAAACAACCATGTTCTTATGCTCACAGATTCAGTGGGTCAGGAACTTGGATAGGGAATAGCACGGATGGCTTGTCTCTGCTCCATGATATCTGGGGCCTCAGCTGGAAGGACTTGAAGGTGGGGGTTACTCAACAGCTGGGTCTGGAATCATCTAGAAGTTCCTTCACTCACACGTCTGGGTCCTGGACTGAGGGGACTAGGACTGCCCGCCAGAGGCCGTCCTAAGGGCTCCCTGTGCAGCTTGGCTTCCCCAAAGCATGGCGGCCACAGGTAAGCTGCACAGGCAGCTCAGGGCTCCAAGCACAAGGGTCCCAGAGGAAAAGGTAGAAGCTACATCATGTTTTATTACCCAGCATTGTGGGTCTTATAACATCACTTCAGCTGTATTGGTAGACCCAGTTACAAGCCCACATAGATGCAAGGGGAGGAGACATGGATTGCAACAAAGCCCAGAGAACTTGGATTCAGAAATACTTGAAAGACGTTTTGCTCAATAGCTTCTTATTATGGGCTTTTACACAAACTTATATGAATGCATACATGTGCGCACACACATATACAACATACACACAACGAAGCCTGATGTTTTTGCATTTTTCATCTATCCTATTTTAGCATAAAAATTTTAAAGTTCTCTTTGTATGGCTATTCCATAGACATTGACTACTAACAAATGACTCCTTTGTCTCCATTCCAGCTTAGCAAGCCCAAGTTGTATTGAACATTAACATGATTATCTACGTGTATACATGTGTTTTTGTTCTAAATACTACCTGTCCATGGAAAACAATATAGTTTTCCATGGAGCCCTGGTGGTGCAGTGGTTAACAGCTCAGCTGCTAACCAAAAGAATGGACGTTCAAATCCACCAGCTGCTCCTTGGAAACCCTATGGGGCAGTTCTACTCTGTCCTATAGGATTGTTATGAGTTGGAATAGACTCGACAGCAACAGGTTTTTGATTTTGGGAAGTAATAGAGTATATTTACCTTTCAGACTTTTGCTTATATGAAGATTTTTTTTTCCTATAAAGGATTTTTCCATTTCCTTGCTTTTGAAGGTAAAGCAGTTTCCAGAGAGCTCATGAAAAAATTGCGCCATACTGCCTGGGTGCATGCACAGACACCTCCCCTGAGGCCCTGGGAACTGCCTGGCAGAGTCCACTGTCAGTGGGCACATGGCACGGGTTCGTGACGGAAGATGAAGCAAGGCTGATGCATCGCATCGTTATCTCTGTTGTGCCCAGAGGCCGTGGCAACCAGGCATGTCTGCACATTGCAGAATAAATATAATCCACAGCCTTTGAGTCAGCAGTTGGCTTGGCCCAGCCTGAACTAAGCACCTCTCACATGGTGCTGATCCTTAATTCCCCAGGGCTTAGCCAGGTCTTGGTTACACCAGTGGTTTTTCCCACTGGGAAGAAGCCAGGCTCTCTTCTGCTTTTCTCCCACCATTGCCTGATCCTTTGCTCAACTCACACGGTTTGTTCCTGCCTCCATGGAAATGTAAAAAGGCCAGCGTGGAGGA
This sequence comes from Dugong dugon, assembly GCA_030035585.1. Lineage (NCBI taxonomy): Eukaryota > Metazoa > Chordata > Mammalia > Sirenia > Dugongidae > Dugong > Dugong dugon. Next base: position 98,086,300 of record CM057471.1, on the reverse strand, counting down.
CTTTAAACTGGCCAGGCTTGCTGCTTGTTAAGATGCCTTCCCACCTCACATAGCATACTCTTGCATTTCTTCCTTCCCTCTATATTTATGCATCATTTTCTCCACAGGAATTGCTTTGCAACTGTTCCCACTTTGCTTAGTAGATGATATTGAGTTTGTCTGAAAAGAAGTATTACAGATAGGAAAGTATTTGGTATATATATTATCCCAATTGGTAAACTGAGGGAGATTAGAACCAGACCTGTTATGAATGAGCGTTTTCTTGAGTGAAGGTGAATGCTTTGTCTGGGTTCATAAAAAACAGAAGTGACAACCCAACTCTGATTCCAAATCTACACAGCACAGTGTTTTACTTTGTCTTTACTCAAAGTACCTAGATTAGCACTATGCACTTAGTTGTTGTTCTGTGCCATCACCATGCTCCTGCACCATCCCCATGATCAGTTGCAGATCAGACCATTGTGATCCATAGGGTTTTCATTGGCTGATTTTCAGAAGTAGATCACCAGGTCTTTCTTCCTAGTCCATCTTAGTCTGAAAGCTCCATTGAAACCTGTTCAGCAGGTTTCATAGCAACACCGAAGCCTCCGCTGATAGGTGGATGGTGGCTGTGTATGAGGTTCACTGGCTGGGAATTGAACTCGAGGTCCCCCCCACCCACAAAAGGCAAGAATTCTACCACTGAACCACCACCGGCCCCTAAGAAGTCAATAAATGTTTGTCCAATGGGTTACTGTAGTCTATGTGGCTGAAGAGAATGATCTTGAACTCCCCAACAAACTCCAACATTCTAGGACTCTAAGGTAGTTTGCAATCATATTTCAGATTATATCCTAATTTTCCCAAACTGATAGATTGTTTGTCATCAGACTCTTACAAAAATCGTAAGGATTTAAATTAGTTTTGCTCTACATATCTTTTCCTTTCTGAGAAAGAAATGGCAACTTACTAATCTTCCACTTGGGAATCTTAGATGTCTTTTTTGTTGTTCTTGGCTACTCGACAGCTCTGAACTCCTTTTAAAAATACAGACCTTTAGGAACACTTTTTCCAGCCATAAATCATGAGTGGGAGGGAGTGAATGGAATGTTTAATTGTGTTATAATTACTCTCTGGCTGCCACACCACCTCTTGCTTGTTCTTCCCAAGGAAATGATACCATCTCAATCTTTCTGGGGTGATTTATGATTACACTTTGTAGAAAAGTAATTTATCTGGCTCATAAATCCAAGACAAATTTCCCAGATACATGAGAGAGAGGACTGTCAACGTTTGCTTCATCCTTTGTTATGCCCCATCCTAAAGTGGATGAAGTGGACGGTATGGGCGACTCTTATTACAGCCAAGAATAAACCCTACTCTCTGTTGTACCTTCCTTCACTTCCTAACCAAAGCTTTACAAGAGTCTCTAGCAAATTCTTACGCAGATTGTGGTTAAACACGCTCAGAGCCAGTGCCTTCTAATCTAGAGGCCGGTTTGGAAGGCTCACATTTATATCTACTAGTTCTTTAAAAAATGGTTTCTCAATTATTTGTTCAAGCCAATTCAAATAATATACTCATTCAGCTTCCAGGAAAAATGCACATCACAGACCTACACTATTACCACACATTTGACTGAATATCTTCAGTCCTATTACGTGCTTTAATAAGCTCCCTTCATTTTTATAACTGGTCTCACCAATGCACAATTGTAATCTTTTTCTTTATTTGTCAAAATCCTCAAAGCATGAAAATGTCAATACTACCCAAAGCGATCTCTAGATATAATGCAATCCCCATCCAAATTCCAACAGCTTTCTTTAACAAGATGGAAAAACTAGTGGCTGATTTTATATGGAAAGGAAATTGGCCCTGGATAGGTAAAGCATTACTGAAGAAAAAGAACAAAGTAGGAGACCTCACACTACCTGATCTCAGAACCTGCAATACAGCCACAGTAGTCAAAACAACCTGGTACTGGTACAACAATACATAGACCAACTGAACAGAATTGAGAACCCAGATGTAAACCCATCCATCTATGGACAGTTGATCTTCCACAAAGGGCCAAAGTCCAAAAAGGAGAAGAGACGGTCTCTTTAACAAACGGTACTGGCAAAACTGGGTGTATATCTTTAAAAAAATGAAACTGGGCTCATATCTCACACCATATACAAAAACTAATTCAAAATGAATCAAAGACCTAAACATCAAACCTAAAACTATAAAGATAATGGAAGAAAAAATAGGGACAATGCTAGGGTCCCTAACATATGGCTTAAAAATAGAATACCAACATAACAAAAAATGCACAAACAGCAAAAGATGAACTAGATAAGTGGAACCTCCTAAAAATTAAATACTTATGCTCATCAAAAGACTTCACCAAAAGAGTAAAAAGTACCTACGGATTGGGGGGAAAAAATTGGCTACAACATATCCGACAAGAGTCTAATCTCTAAAATTTATAGAAAACTTCAATAGCTCAACAACAAAAAGACAAAAAATTCAGTTTAAAAAATGGGCAAAGGATATGAACAGACACTTCACCAAAGAAGACATTCAGGCAGCCAACAGACACAGAAAGATATGCTTGCAGCTGTAGTGCCACCAGGTCTCTAGCACTCTCATTAACTAAAAAAATAAATACAAAAACCCATTGCCATTGAGTCTATTCTGACTCATAGCAACCCTATAGGATGGAGCAGAACTGTCCTGTAGGGTTTCCAAGGAGGATCTGGTGGATTCGAACTGCCAGCCTTTTGGTTAGCAGCCATAGCTCTTAACACTGTGCCACCTGCACTGAGTTATAGACTTAAAAATGATTAAAATAACAAGTTTTTTGTTATATATTTGTTGTATATTTTGCATATATTTTACCACAATAAGACACAACCACTATGGAAAACGGTATGGCGCTTCCTTAAAAAGCTAGAAATAGAAATACCATATGATCCAGCAATCCCACTCCTAGGTATATACCTTAGAGAAATAAGAGCCATCACACGAATAGACATATGCACACCCATGTTCATTGCAGCATTATTCACAACAGCAGAAAGATGGAAACAGCCTAAATTCCCACCAATGGTTGAATGGATAAACAAACTGTGGTACATACACACAATGGAGTACTATGCAACAATAAAGAATAACAACAAATCTGTGAAACATCTCACAGCATGGATGAATTTGGAACACATTATGCTGAGTAAAATAAGTCAATTACAAAAGGACAAATATTGTATGAGATCACTATAATTAAAAAGAAAAAGAAAAGGTTTACACACAGAAAAGAAAAATTCTTTGATGGTTGGATAGAAGGGGAGGGGAGGGAAAATTATTAACCGGATAGAAGACGTATGCTAATATCTGTGAAGGTATAGGAAATACACAAGATGGGGGAAGTCAGCACAACATGACTAAGACAAAGGAAGACACTGAGAGGAATGCAAGAATAAAGGGCAACTACGGTAATGACTATAACACAGACAATCCTGCAACAATGGTGTTAGCAAACAATAATTTATAAATGGATACATAGGTAGATGGGCATGCTGAAGAGGTGTGGGAGGGTGTAAGGGAGTGCACCCACCTGCAGTTATAGGTTTGGTTGTGTATATTTCTACATGCATAATTGTAGATGCTGTATGTATAATCATATAGACAATAGAGGACACAAGGGGCACAGTCACGGAAACTTCTTAGACACGATCAAACACCTCACAGGATGAAGTTCCTAGGATTAAGGGCAGATTACCCAATAAGCAAAGTACACATGGGCTTACAGTAAGCAAGGTACACACGGGCTTAATTGTGTTTACTTACTAATCCATACTGCACAATTTCACATGGGTGATGTGCATACTTTGCTTACTAGTTAATCAGCCCCTGCCTAGGCTCAAAGGAGGACTACAGACTTGGGGGACATCTACATCAATTGGCACAACATAGTTCATAAAGACAATGTTCTGCAGCCTACTTCGGTGAATAGAGTCTGGGGTCTTAAAAGCTTGTGAGTGGCCATCTAAGATACAACTATTGGTTTCTTCCCGTCCAAAGCAAAGGAGAGTGAAGAAAACCAAAGACTCAAGGCAACAATTAGTCCAAAGGACTAATGGACCACATGAACCACAGTCTACACAACCCTGGGACCAGAAGAACTAGATGGTGCCCGGCTACCACTACTGACCACACTGACTGGGATCACAACAGGGGGTCCCAGAAGAGTGGGAGAAACGTAGAACAAAAATCAAATTCACAAAAAGACCAGACCTACTGGTCTGACAGAGACTGGAGGCGCCTCCAAGACTATGGCACTAAGACACCCGTCTGACCTGGAACTGAAGACATTCCCGGAGACCACCTTTCAGCCAGATAATAGACAGGCCTATAAAATAAACAATAACACCTGAGAGAAATGTGTTTCTTAGAGCAATCAATTTTACAAGATTAAAAGAACAACATTTGCCCAAAAGCAAATATGAGATGGCAGGAAGGGCTAGAAAATCCAGAGGAAAGGAAACAGGGAACCCAGGGTGGAAATGAGGAGAGTGCTGACACATTGAGGGGAATGCAACCAATGTCATGGAACACTTGATGTACAAACTATCAAATGAGGAACTAATTTGCTATGTAAACTTTCACCTAAAGGACAATAAAAAAAATTTTTTTTTAAATCCTCAAAGAACCAACTCAGTAAATTACTATAGCATTTACATGGTGTATTCAGCTAAGAAAAATGAATGGTAACTCACAAGTGGAAGAACATACTGGCTGCAGTATTATCCTTATTTAAAAAACAATGAAATCGGTTTCCACTTTGATGAAGAAACAAGAGCTTTAAAACTCAAAGCATCTTTGTAGATATAACGTAGATATAACAAAGAGCAGTGACGACAACAGCAACAAAAAAATCCAAGACTTCAACAAGCATCTGGATCACTTTCAATCAGATGAAGAATCACCCACTGGAGATAGAATTGCCAGATTTAGCAAATAAACATACAGGTTACCCAGTGAAATTTGAATTTCAGATAAGCAATGAATAATTTTTAGTCCCAAATATTGCATGGGGCATACTTATACTAACAAATGATCCATTGTATTTCTGAAATTCAAAGTTAACTTGATGTCCTTTAATTTATCTGGCACTTCATACAGTTGGGCAGTGGCCTCCTCTGAATTCCCTGTGCCCGGAAACATACTCCTCTATTGAGAAAGTGCCATAGAACAAACATGCAGTCTCAGGAAGGAAAACCCTACAGCAATTAGCGAAGAACAGGAGAACTGCCTAGTCAACAAGATCACCTCTTCCACCCCAGGCAGCCAGTGGGGTGATGGCCAAGTCTTTCCACCCATCTTCCCTTCCATTTGTGAAAGTTGCATAAAACATGTGCATTCTTTATGTCCCGGATGAGTTCTTAAATCTAGTATAAATGAAATCAAATTTTAACTGAAATGGGAAAACATGTTTAGTGAAAAAAAAAAATCAAACCAATAACTGTCAAGTCAATTTTGACTTATGGAGACACCATGTTGTGTCAGAGTAGAACTGTTCTCTGTAGAGTTTTCAATGGCTGTGACCTGTCAGAAGTAGATAGCCAGACCTTTCTTCTGAGGCACCTCTGGGTGAACATGATCCACTAACCTTTCGGTTAGTAGTCGAGCACTCAACCATTTGTGCCACCCAGGCAGCCTTCTTTATTTAAAACAACCTTTGAAATAAACTAACACACACACACACACACACACACACACACACACAAACACAGAGACTCACAAACAAAATCCCACTCTTTCTTACCGCAAAAGACCATTCTCTAATTAAAACTACATTGCATACGTATATATATGTAAGTGTATATATATATCTTAATCACAGCCTGGCACAAAAGACCACAAATATTTTTAACTGTTTTCAATGAAAAAAAGAAATCTACATTCCTTCCTCACATCTCACTTCCACGGAACATTCCATTACCACCTGCTTCTGTTTAAGCAACGAGTTGCCCAATTTTTTTTTTTTTTCCTCCAAACTGGGTTCAATTTAATTATGGCTTTTGTTTTAACTCACACCACTTGGTGATTAAGGCAACAACAGACACCCAAAAAACCCTAGAAGCTGGCATAAAGCTTTATTGCAAACAATTTGAGAAGTATCTTCATTTCCATATATTTTTGTCCCTGCAATCCATCCAACTGTGACATTAAATACCCTCCAGGGAAAATATCCCTGTCATGACCACTTCCAGATAAGTTAATATAGTGTCTTCTCTTGGGAAACTTGAAAGAACCCTCAAAGATCTCTTTAAATCAGGCTCTGGCTCTTCCTGATTACTTACAAATTACATCAGAACTATCTAAAGTTCCATGGCAAAGAGATGCAATGGAAATGCCCCTTTGCACGCAGCTGGTTACTGTTCATGGATTATTCATGAAGCACCACCATTCCAAATTGGTCTAAAGGAAACAACAGGACAAAGGGCTCAGAGACCAGCCTGACTAACTGGAAATCTGATCAGATGAAGTTAGTGTAGTCATCAGAACTAAGACCCCCATCAGATCTGATTTCCCATGAGTTTCAGCTGAATCTGGCAGCAAATACAAAGCAGCTGTCATTGATGCTGCGATGGTAGGAGCTAAGGCTGCTCTGCCTGAGAACCAGGACTATAAGTCTTGGGCATTATTATTAAAGGACATTCAGTGACATGCCATAAAAAAATCCATGGATATGAGCTCTGCCCCAAGCTGGCCCCTAATAAGTAGCTAGCTCATTTTTGGTAGGGCCAAAGACTAGAAACAAGGCGATATGACAGAGGGTTTCATTCCAACAGAAACTTGGGCAGAAGATATTCCTCAAGGGAAATGGCAAAGCTAAGCATCAAGGACAGAAAATGGGCTTTGGGTTGCTGCCTTATTTCAAACCCAAGCAGGTTCTGGGTGTTCTCTTTTTGCAAGAGGAGGCTGAGATACTGAGAAAGGGTGATGGCCTGTGTCAGAGGATGATGTTGGTGCAGCATGACCTCCTGAACAAACACATGGTCTCGGGAAGGAAAACTCCAGAGTACTTAAGGAAGAACAGGAGACCTTTCTTGTCAATCAGATGAGCTCTCCCCTCCCAGGCAGTCAATGAAGTAATGGCCAAATCTCCTCATCCATCCTCCTCCCTACCATTTGTGAAAGCTAGCTACATGGAAGATGCGCATTCTTTATGCCACAGACGAGTTCCTGAGTGAAATATTCAGGAGAGTGCTGAGATTTGGGTCAGTGCTCAAAACCCAACTCTCAAACCAGGGTCCAACATGGATGGAATCGTTGAATGCTAATCCAGACAATAACAATTCTGTGTTCACCTAGTTAAAAGCTAGGTGGAAAATTACCTTGAATGGAAGCAGAAAGAAAAAGGCAAAGAGCTGAAGAGTTCCTGAAAGAAATCAGACTTTAATAAATAGAAAGGAAGCCATGTTCATGAATTGGAAAACTTAATATTGTTAACATGTCAATGCCACTTAAAGCAATCTACAGATTCAATGTAATCTCTGTAAAAATTCTAACAGTTGTTTTGTTTTTGGCTGTTTTTTGTTGTTGTTTTGTTTTTTGCACAAATGGAAAACCAATCCTCAAATTCATATGGAATTGCAAGTGGCCCAAAATAACCAAAACAATCTTGAAAAAGAACACAGCAGGAACTCATACTTCCCAATTTCAAAACATACTATAAAGCTACAGTAATCAAAACAGTGTGGTACTGGTAAAAGGACACACATATAGACCAATGGAATAGAATTGAGAGTCCAGAAATAAACCCATACATCTATGGTCAATTGATTTTCACAAAGAGTGCCAAGTTCATTCAATGAGGAAAAATAGTCTCTTCAACAAATGGGGTTGGGACAACTGGATCTCCACACGGAAAAGAATGAAGTTTGCTCTGTATCTCATACCATATATAAAAATTAACTCAAAATGTATCAATGACCTAAATATAAGAACTAAAACCATAAAGCTTTTAGAAGAAAACATAAGGGTAAAGTTTCAGGACATTGTTTTTGGCAATGGATTCTTAAATATAATAAGGAAAGCATAGCAACAAAAGAAAAAACTAGATAAATTGGACTTTGTCAAAGGACTTTATCAAGAAAGCAAAGAGGCAACCTATGGAATGGGAGAAAATATTTGGGAACCATGTATCTGTTAAGGGCTTAATATCCAGAATATATTTTTTAAAATCTCCTACAACTCAATAACAAAAAGACAAACAACCCAATTAAAAACTGAACAAAAGACTTGAGTAGACATTTATATATTCGAAGAAGATATATAAGTGATCAATAAGCACTCTGGGGCAGTTCTACTCTGTAGGAGTAGGGTCGTTACGAGTCTGTCGGAATTGACTTGACAGCAACGGGTTTGGTTTTTTTGTTTTTAAGCACATGAAAAGATGCTCAATGCCATTAATCATCAGGGTAACACCAAAACCACTACGAGATACCATTTCACACCCATTAGGATGGCTGCTATAAGAAAAAACAGAAAATAACAAGTGTTGGTGGAATTAGAACCATCGTGTATTGCTGGTGGGCATGTAAAATGGTGCAGCTGTTGTGACAGGCAGTTTAGGGGTTCCTCAGAAAGTTAAACATAAAATTACAATATACCTATCAATTTCCCTCCTATATATACATCCAAAAGACTTAAAAACAGGGACTCAAACACACGTGCATCCGTGTTCATTGCAGCATTATTCACGATAGCCAAAAGGTGGAAACAACACAAGAGTCCATCAACAGAGGAATGGATAAACAAAATGTGGTATATCCATACAATGGAATATTATTCAGCCATAAAGAGAAATGAAGTTCTGATCATGCTATGATGTGGATGAACCTAGAAGACATTATGCTGAGTAAAATAAGTCAGACACAAAAAGGACAAATATTGTATGACCCCACTTACATGAAATATCTAGAATAGGCAAATGCACAGAGACAAAAGCAGATTAGTGGTTATTGCGGGGGTTGGGTGGTGAGAATGAGGAGTTATTGCCTAATGGACACTTAGTTTCTCTTTGGGATGATGAAAACGTTTTGGAAACAGAGAGTGGTGATGGTTGTACAACATGGTAAATGTAATTAATTTAACTGAATTATACACTTAAAAATGATTAAAGGGCAAGTTTTTTGTTATATACTTTCATATATATTTTACCACAATAAGATTTTTTTTAAAGAGAGCACTGAAGAGGATAAGAGGGAGAGAAAGAGGGTGATAGTGCAAAGTGGGGAGTGATGTAAAATCACTCTTTATGGGTTTCTCGCAGGCCTGTGTTATGGACTCATGGGATGCCATCTGTGGTAGACATAATGATGTGCCAACCAGAAGCCCCTCCAGTGAAGGACTCATCATCTCAGCTGCTGGAAGTGCTGTTGGCATACACGCTTCAGCTGTGAGCCCCCTTGCCACCGCAGCTGCAGAAAGGCACCCATCCAAGGCCATGTTCCTTCCCGGGGCAGCCAATATCCAATTACTGATGTATCTCAGCCCAAAGCGGGACAATTCTGAAGGGCCATTCTAACTCCAGAGCTCCCTGTGGGTTTCACTGAGGCTACCATGGGCTCCATCCTGCCCGCTCCTGCACTCTTGATTCTTTTTCTTCCCTTACAGCATTTCCCCTTCCTAACCAAAAAAACCCCACCAAACCAGTTACCACTGGGTCAATTCTGATTCATCATTGCCATGTCATGTTTGTCAGAGTAGAATGTGCTCCAGAGGGTTTTCAGTGGTTGATTTTTCAGAAGTAGGTCACCAGGCCTTTCTTCCAAGGTACTTCTGACTTCTGGGTGAACTCGAACCACCAATCTTTGGAATTGCATCAAAGCACTTAACCATTTGCCCCACTCAGGGACTCTTCCCCTCCCTAAGGGCACCCTTTAATAAACATCCTGCACACCAAACTCCATTGCAGAGTCTGCCCCAGAAACCCAACCTGCAACACCAGCTGAACCGCTGAATTATACTTGGACAATTAATTTCTCATACCTGAAAAATAACCCACAGGAAATTGGGGTTATCAATTTGTTGAGGCATTCGACTCAAGAATGACAAGGATACAAAAGTTATTAACATTAGGATAAACTGTTATCAAATAAAAAGGAGCAGCATTAAGAGCCAGCCTGGATAAGTGTGGGGGGCAGGGAGATGGGGGACCCTGTTGGTTTTCTTGAATTGTGTGAATCATCTTGGCCATGAAGACCGGGTGATTGGTCATAGATCTGAGGAATATTGTTAAAAATTTATTTGCTGTGTATCAGTCTTTGTCCCTACTTAGAGAAGGCAGGGAAGCTCGAACCTGTGAGTCTAGATGAGGGCAGAACCTTATTCCCCTTTGCTATTGCTAGCTGCCATCAAGTTAGCCCCCATGCACAATGAAACAAAAGGCTGCTCGGTCGTGTGCCATCCCCATGATTGGTTGCAGGTCAGATCATAGTAATCCATAGCATTTTCATTGGCTGATTTTCAGAAGTATTTTGCCAGGCCATTCTTCCTCGTCTGTCTTAGTCTGTAAGTTCCACTGAAACCTGTTCAGCATCATAGCAGCACGCAACACTCCACTGACAGATGGGTGGTAGCTGCACATGAGGTGCATTGGCCAGGATTTGAATCTAGGTCTCCCGCATGGAAGGCAAGAATTTTACCACTGAACCACCAGCGCTCCTTCTTTCCCTTTAATCCCCTTGTTTTCTCTTAGAGGTACAAACCTGAGTACTAACTTCAGAGTCACTCCTGAGTTCGAAGAAGCTCAGCCCATCATTTATTCGGATCTCTCTTAGCAAGCTTGGGAGGGACCTTCCTTGACCACTGCCCAATACACATAGGCATGGAAGAGGCAAAGCTCCAACTCTGGGCTTGAACCTACTCTCACCTCTCAGTTATTGGCCAGAACAGAGGCACAGGAGCCTGTTTGGAAAGTAACACGGACTCTTGAAGACCATTCACAGACAAGCCAAACACTCCTGAAATTAGGACAAGTCTGGAATCTGAGGTGCTCCCTATGTTCAGACGCTGAGATCATCCCTGGGAAACTGAGAGGCTAGGAGGGACACAATCTGGTACTTGTTCTTGGAATATTCAGGCATCTCTGGGCTCAGTCCACTTACCACCTGTCACTTCTGTGGAGCAGCCCTCAGGACATGCTGTTCTTCCAGCGTTTTGTCTTAAGGGATCATGTTTCTTACACAACTTTCAGTAAAGGTGGTCTTCTTGGCCAACACTCCCAGGAGGACCAGTGTCAACCCGAGATGACACAACTGAACAGTTGTGCACAAATCACAGCCCTCGCTGGCAGAAGAGGGGGTGGAGGAAGACCACGAAAGAAGGGTTATGTAGACCAGAAGGCAGAGCAGGAAATGCTAGATCAGATTTCTCTTCCGCTCCAGCTGGAAGGCCTGCTTCTCTGAATGTCCAAGGGTGCGGCACAGTTGAGCAAGGGCAGTGGAGCCAGAGTAACAAAGAATCCTACCAGGAAGGATTCTGAGCAATGAGTCTGTTACAGGACAGACATTTGAACGTCAGGGCCAATTCTGGGGTCTCTATGGAGGAAGAACCTTCTGAATATTAAAAGCCCCTTCTCTATGCCTCTCAATGGTAGGATATATATGGATTGCTCAGAGTACTTGTTTGAAAAGCTGATCTACCCCTAGAGTTTCTGATTCAATAGATATAAGCAGGAATGGATATATTTACTTTTTCAAAGCAAGCCATAGTTGATTAGATGCATGGACCACAGTTTGAGAAATAGGGCTCTGATCTGCAAGGAGTTTTCTCCTCTCATATTTTTGCCACATGGTCCCCTTCCAGAAGGCCAGTCTGGACTATTTGCATGATGAGTAATCTTAAATTCCTTAAAAACTCAGTAGGATTTAAACATACATAGTCTCCCTAAAGGGAGAAGGACTGGAAGTAACAATTATTAAGCTCTGACTATATGTTGGGACCACGCAATCAGCTTAACCTACTATTGTTGTTAACTGCCATCAAGTCAGCCTCATGGTGACCTCACGTACAAGGGAACAAAACGTTGCCTGGTCCTGCACCATACCCATGATCAGTTACGGATTGGACTGTTGTGATCCATAGAGTTATCACTGGCTGATTTTTAGAAATAGATTGCCAGTCCTTTCTTCCTAGTCCATCTTAGTCTGGAAACTCCACCAAAACGTGCTCAGCATCATAGCAACATGCAAGCCCCCACTGGCAGATGGGTGGTAGCTGCACATGAGGTTCATTGGCCGGGAATCGAACCTGGGTCTTTTGCATGGAAGGCAAGGATTTTACCACTGAATCATCACTGCCTCATAACCCACTATTAGTTTGTTTAATTCTTACAAAATCTCTGATGGAAGAAGCATCCCAGTTTTACAAAGAGAAACTGAGGCTTTGAGAAGCTGAGTAAGTCGTTTGCCAAGGATCACCAAGCTAAAGTGACAGGGAGAAGGTTTAAGCCCCAGTATATCTGACTCCAAAAGTAAACTTGTCTGAGCAGAAGAATCTTCCCGGGTGTTGGTTTGTATTCCAGATTCTCGGTCTGCTCTCCTGGAGAGTCTGATTCAGCCTTTTTGTGGCAGAGCTGTGGGATCTGTAGCTTTAATAATCACTCCAGGCGATTCTTATTGTGTAAGTTAGGCAGAGACTCTACTACCCATACTGCCCCTCATAAAGTACACGTATCTGTGGGCTCCTTCCAGTGGAATTAGGTGGCTCAGAAGATCCAAGTCTTTACCCTTTGCTTTTACGGTAAAAGGGTTCCCTGTGAAATCACCTAACAGTTTCCTTCCAAACTTGTCTTGAAAACAAAATGTGTGTTCTATTCAGATATTCTCTTTCCCTGCATTGTTTCTTTTCATACAGAAAAATCATTGGATTGGGATGAAGGAATTTCCAAAGCTATGCAACAACATTTGATGGTGGCAACATTTTTTGCATTACTCCCAGTAATAAAGAACAGCACATGGCTGAAGAAATGGCAGCAGAATTAGAACGACTGCTGTGCTCAATTCAGAGATTAATTAACTTCATTGGAAGATCAGCGTTCTACACTCTACCATCTCAATATCAGCTAGTGGTTCTCAAACTTAAGATGAATCAGAATCACTTGGGTGTGGAGAGGACTGTTAAAAATACAGGTGCTCGGGCCCCACCTCTAGTGATTCCAGTTTAGTGGGTTCATGGTGGGGCTCCAGAATCAGCACTTTGAAAGAGCATTTGGGGTGATTTGGATGCAAATGCCTACAAGCCATACATCAAAAAATTTTATGAGTATATCAAGGCTGCCCCCAGTTCTTTGTGGGAGTAGGTAGGAAATAGATGGATGGATGAGTGGGTGGATAGATGAGAGATGGATGAGTAACAGGATATCAGCAAACACAAACAAACCATAAGATTTAGTGGAAAACATTACCATAGTATCAGTACTAATTAATAATCCTATTAATTAATATAAATAATTTCACTGTAGAGTCATGATAAATACTGAATATACAAGAAATATGACTGTATATATCTCAGAAAAATAAGTGTGCTACCCCTTCCAGGTGTGCGTATCTCTCACTTATGCAATAGTACTCCAAGAAACTGTCTTTATAAAATAGTTATCTGAAGAAAATTCTATTTTGCCATCAATGTCCGTGATGAAATTGGAGCTGTGCTTTGAGGGGAATAATTGTATTCTTAGAATATAATGAAATAACAATGACTAATACAATAAACATTTATAATTTGAAAGTTCAAATGTTTGAATGATACAACAATAGTATTTAATAATTTCACAGTAACCCTGCTTTATGTTATTTCATACTGAAAGTGAAAGTAGGGTCATTTGCTCAATAAGTTGTATGATAAAGTAGGCATCCCACGTTGGGAATGAAAGAAGTATGTAAGAGATGTAACAAATGGTTAGCAATTTAGGGGAAAAATCAGTCTGGCTTGTCTTCTCATAGCATATATCAAAATAAATTCTAGATAGATGTTTTTAAAACTAGAGAAGATGCAAATAAAATGAATTTGCTGTTTATCAAAGTAGATATTCCAGTTATTTGACTAAAATATGAACTTGTCAATGACAGGGAATGTTTCTTATTCACCGTTATAGCCACAGTGCCTGGAACTGTGTCTAGCATTTTGTTGATGTACAATAAATAAATGTCTGAAGAATGAACCAATGGATCTAATTTCTTAAGGGGAAAAGGACTTTATAATTTAAAAATAATAGAAAAATCACAATCTATTTAAAAAATCAACAAATTTGGAGAGTTGATACTTATAAACGTTAAGAATATTAAAAGTCAGAAAACAAATTAGTGACATAGTATGACATTTCTGGAAGAGAATCTGATGACACATACCAAACCCATTGTCTTAGTCATCTAGTGCTGCTATAACAGAAATACCACAAGTGGATGGCTTTAACAAAGAGAAGTTTATTCTCTCACAGTCCAGTAGCCTGCCAGTCCAAATTCAGGGCACTGGCTCCAGGGGAAGTCTTTCTCTCTCTGTCGGCTCTGGAGGAAGGTCCTTGTCAACAGTCTTCCCTTGGTCTGGGAGGATCTCAGTGCAGGAACCTCAGGTCCAAAGGACACTCTCTGCTCCTGGTACTGCTTTCTTGGTCGTATGAGGTTCCCATGTCTCTCTGCTCATCTGTCTCTTATATCTCAAAAGAGATTGGCTTAAGACACTATCTAATCTTGTAGATCTCATCAGTATAACTTCCCTTAATCCATCTTATTACATCATAGTGATAGCATTTACAACACATAGGGAAATCACATCAGATGATGTCTCAGTCATCTAGTGCTGCTCTAACAGAAATAACCATGAGTAGATGGCTTTAACAAAGAGAAGTTTAATATCTCACTGTCCAGTAGGCTACGAGTCCAAATTCAGGGCATCAGCTCCAAGTGAAGGCTCTCTCTCTTTGTTGGCTCTGGAGGAAGGTCCTTGTGATGCCTCAGTCTTTCCTTGGTCTGGGAGCATCTCAGCACAGGAACCTCAGGTCCAAAGGACGCGCTCTGCTCCCAGCACTGCTTTCTTGGTGGTGTGAGGTTCCCACATGTCTCTGCTTGCTTCTCTCTTTTATATCTCAAAAGAGATTGCATTAAGACACTAATCTTGTCAACCTCATCAGTATAACCTCATCATAGTGACAGAGTTTACAACACATAAGGAAATTACATATAACCTCATCATAGTGATAGAGTTTACAGCACATAAGGAAATCACATCAGATTTACAAAATGGTACACAATCATACAATACTGAGAATCACAACCTAGCCAAGTTGACAGATATTTTTGGGGGACACAATTCAATCCATGACACCCGCTATAAATATAAAATTTAAAAAAACCATTGCCGTAGAGTTGATTCCGACTCATAGTAACTCTGTAAATACGAGTATTGTTAATTCTAGCCATTCACCCTTTAGGAATTCATCTGAAGGTAAACAGACAGATCTGCAAAAATGTATGTATAAGGACATAAGAATGGTCATCAGAGCATGGCTGTTTTGTTTTTTAATTGTGGTGGAAATACATACACCAAAACATTCACCAGTACAACTTCAACATTTACAATTCAATGACATTGATCACATTCTTCGCGATTTGCCACCTTTTTCAAAATATTCCACCACCACTAACATAAGCTCACTGCCCCCCAAACAAAAACTTGCCCTTCCTCCCACCCTGGTGACCATCTTTGGTTTCTATATATTTACTTATTTCATGTAAGCGAGATCATACACTATTTGTCCTTTTGCAACTGACTGATTTAACTCAGTATAATGTTTTCAAGGTTCATCCATGTTGTGGCATAAGTCAGAACTTCATTTCTCTTTATGGCTGTGTAACATTCCATTTTGTGTATATACCACATTTTGTGTATCCATTCATCTGTTGATGGACATTTCATTTGGCTATTGTGAAACACGCTGCAATGAACATCAACGCACAGGTTTCTGTTTGCATGCCTGCCTTCCCTTCATTTGGGTATATACCCAGGATTGGGATTGCTGGGTCATATGGTAGTTCTATGTGCAACTTTTTGGGGAACTGCCAGAGTGTTTTCCACAGCAGCTGCACCATTTTACATTACCACCAGCAGTGGATGAGGGTTCCAGTTTCTCCACTACCTCGCCAACACCTGTTGTTATCCATTTTATTGATCACTGCCATTCTAATGGTGGTGAAACAGTATCTCATTGAGGTTTTGACTTGCATCTCCCTAATGGCTAATGATGTTGAACATTTTTCGTGTGTTTGTTGGCCATTTGAATATTCTGTTTGGTGAACTTTTTACTCAAGTCCTTTGCTCATTTTTTGATTGGGTTGTTTGTCTTTCTACTGTTAAGCTATAGATGTTTATTTTGGATATTAGGAGCTTATCCAATAAAAATCAAAGATATTACCTTGAGGAATAAGGTGTGTCTGACCCAAGCCCTGGTGTTTTCAATCTCCTTATATGCATGTGAAAGCTGTACAATGAATAAAGAAGACCAAAGAAGAACTGATGCCTTTGAATTGTGATGTTGGTGAAGAATATGGAATACTCCATGAACTGCCAGAAGAATTAGCAAATCTGTCTTGGAAGAAGTACAGCCAGAATGCTCCTTAGAAGCAAGGATGGCCAGACTACATCTTACATACTTTGGACATGTTGTCAGGAGGCATCAGTCCCTGGAGAAGGACATCATGCTTGATAAAGTGGAGGGTCTGTGAAAAAGAGGAAGACTCTCAATGAGATGGACTGACCTAGTAACTGCAACAATGGACTCAAGCATAGCAACAATTGTGAGGATGGCACAGGACCGGGCAGTGTTTCGTTCTGTTGTGCATAGGGTCACTATAAGTCAGAACCAACTCAACAACACCTAACAACAACAACAACATCCAATATATGGTTCCCGAAAATTTTCTCCCAATCAATAGGTTGTCTTTTCACTTTGTGGATAAAGTCCTTTAATATATGTGATGGTTAATGTTATGTGTCTACTTGGCTGAGCTATGATTCTCAGTGGTAATCTGATGTGAGCAGTCGATCAATTGAAAAGGGAGTTTCCTTGGAGGAGTGGCCTGCATTCAGTATATAAATGGATGTTCTGGCAAAGCTCCCTTTCTCTCACAGACCCTGCATTGCTCTGGTCTTCTAACCTCTGGTTCCTGGGATGTAAGCCTGCGGAAGAGTCCAATCTGCTGCCTGACTTGCAGACCTTGGATTCTCCAGCCCCAGCCCCCACAACCCTGTGATCCAGCAGAGGCCTCCAGCCTGCCCTCTGACCTGCAGATTTTGGATTTTCCAGCCCCTACAACCCCGTGAGCTAGCAGAGGTCTCCAGCCTGCCATTGGACCCACAGATTTGGAGTTGCCAGCTCCCATAATTGTGTGAGCAATTTCCTTGAAGTAAATCTCTCTATATATACTTATATACATTTCTCTAGTTTTGCTTCTCTAGAGAACCCAGACTAAGACAATGTACAAAAGTACTTCATTTTTATGAGGTCTTGTGTATCTATATAACCCATATAGGGTTGCTATGAGTCAGAATTGACTCAACGGCACACAACAACAACAACATATGTCTATTATTATACTAGTGCGAGCCTGTTTTAATTACTGTAGCTTTATAGCATGTTTTGAAATACAATATGGTTTTTAACAGCTAAAAACATTGAAAACAACAAATGCTTATCAATAGGGGAACCAGGGCTGGGTCCACAATGGAACCCTGTAGTTGTTGTTAGCTGCTGTCGAGTCAGCCCTGTGTCATCACCATGATTGTTGCAGATTGGACCATTGTGATCCATAGGGTATTCTTTGGCTGATTGTCAGAAGTAGATTGTCAGGTCTTTCTTCCTTTTCTGTCTTAGTCTGGAAACTTTGCTGAAACCTGTTCAGCATCATAGCAACATGCAAGCCCCCTTTGACAGACAGGTGGTGGCTAAGCATTAGGTGCACCGGGCAGGAATCGAACCCTAGTGTACCGAGCGGAAGGAGAAAATTCTACCACTGAACCACCAGTGTCGCCATAATGGAACCCTAACCCATGACCATCAAGTCGATTGCAACTCATAGCAACCTTATAAGGAACTTTTAAAGGATCATGCCTGTATTTTATACATGAGAAACTACCAATGTAAGTAAAACAATTCAAACTAAAAACAGCATGTTTGGTATGATTGAATTTTCATATAAATTAATGAAATATTTATCCATAAAAGTAACAATATAATCATAGTATTTATTAGGAAAATATTCTAAGTGATAGACTGATGGGTGATTTTCACTTTCTTCTTTATCCTTTGAATGTCTGAATTTTTTACTGAGTGCATGCATCATGTTAATTATTTTATTTATTTTCAGCAAAGGCAATAAAGCTAATTTCATTTTGGAAAATGATTTGCACAGTAAATGCTGAAAATAAGCATATAAAAATGATAGATAATTCACACACACACAAAAATAAACAAATATATGGGAAAATGTTCAGCCTCAAAACTAATCAAATCTGTGTATACAAAGCAAAAATAAATGCCATTTTCATCTGCCACTTTACTGCTTTTTTTTTAAGATAATACCTAGTCCTGGTAAACTATGCCTTGAGTTACTGGTACCTCTGTAATATATTAACACACATTTGAAAAGCAATGGTCAATTAACATCTATCTAACCCACTGCTGTTCAGTGAACTCCATCTCGTGGTAACCCCATGTGTTACAGAGTAGAATTGCTCCATAGGGTTTTCTTGGTTGTAATCTTTATGGAAGCAGGTGGCCAGGCCTTTCTTTCACAGCCCTGCTGGGTGAGCTTGAACCACCAACCTTTTGATTAGTAGTCAAGCGCAAACTTTTCGCACTACCCAGGGAATATCTATCTAGTTCTACCATTTCCTTTACTCCATCAAACCCAATTCTGTTCCCTGCTGTCAGTGCCACATTAAGAGCCATCTCTCTCTGCCCCTAAACCCCAGCATCATTCTGGCACAATTATTCCTGCTCCATTTAGAACTACTCTCCCTATCTGCCTCACGCTCTACCCACCATTCAAGCTTGGTTTCCCTCACTTTTGGCCTCAGGATTCCTTTTCCTACTTATGACCTCACCTCATTCCTATAACTGAATGAACTGTCTTCCTATCACCCCCTTTTTCTTCCCATGAAGCATGGCAAGCCCTCATTCGCACATTCCAAGAGACAGATCATTGTAATCTTCCATTCTTTCTAGCATATTGTTTTCTACTAATTCATAGATTTTGCACCACATGTATATTTCACAACTAAATTTGATGTGAAAGCCAGAAACTTAAAAATGTCTTAAAGCCATCCTTCCCTAACACATAGGCCGTTTTTCACTAACGGACTATGTAATGTTGTGATAATTCATACTTTCAAACTGTTGTTTTGTTTGATTTCTGAATCAACCCCACTCACATGGGTCCCTGTGCACCTCAAGCCAAGATCATTCTTTCCTCTACACAGACACACGCAGAATTGCACACAACTAACTCCAGACATGTCACAATGGGGATGGAATTAAGGAAGGAAACAAATTAAGACCTGTGTCCTGTCTGAGAACTGACAGAACCCAACTTCTCAAGGCCATTCTGTCAAAACGTGGCCAATTTTCCTTGGCCATACATTTACTAAGGACAAGGGAAATGCAGGGACAAGAGTTTGCATTCTTAATGCATCGTTTTTTTTGGTTTTTGTTTTTTTTGAGTTTTGGAAATTCTGTGCATTTGACATGGAAAATAGAAAATGTATCCGAATTGTCCCTTTATTGCAAAAACCTCAGTAAATACTTTTTCCTTTGTCCATTTTCCAGCCTGTAAGCAAAAGAGTTTAAGTGGAGGAAAAAAACCATAGTGAAATTTAGGGAACCTGGACACATATTTAGCACTCACAGCAGATGCCTGAAGAGGCAACTGCACCAGCTTCGGTGCTAGCTTTAACTACCTTCATAATCTTTAAAATATTCTTTAAAAAAAAAAAAACATTTTTTAAGACTGAAAACAATTCAGTATGTGGTCTCATATTCTTTTTTTTTTTTTTTTTAATTTATTTATTTATTTATTTTTTTTTTTATATTTTATTGTACTTCAGGTGAAGGCTTACAGAACAAATAGTTTCTCATGAAACAGTAGTACACATGTTGTTTTATGACATTGGTTAACAACCCCACAACATATTAAGCCTCTAAATTCTCAACCGTTTTTTTTTTTTTTTTGATGAAAATACAGATAGCCAAAGATACACTGTTTCAAAAATTTCTACATACACACTTCAGTGACATTGACTACGCTCTTCCAACTGTGCTGTTATTCTCACTTAAGATGAAGGCTTACAGAACAAAATAGTTTCTCATTTAACAGTTACTACACATGTTGCCCTATGACAATGGTTAACAAGCTCACAACACATCAAGAATATCCTTACTCCACCTTGTGTTCCCTATCACCAGGGGACTTCCTTGTCCCCTTCTGTCTTCTGGCCCTTGTCACTGGACTACTGTACCTCATTAGTCTCATTTGGTTTTTTTTTTTAACACCATTTCAAAACTTTTTACTTACACATTTAAGTGATATTGACTATGCTCTTCCAATTATGCTGCCATTCTCGCCCAAGATAAAGGCTTACAGGACAAAACAGCCTCCCATTTAATAGTTACTACAAATGTTGCCCTATAACAGTGGTCAACAATCTCACAACACATCGACAGTGTCCTTACTCAACTTGTGTTCCTTATCATCAGTTTCCTACTCTCCCTCTGCCTTGTGGCCTTTGTCACCGGACTCCTGTACCTCGTTAGTCCCATTTAGTTTTACTGGGCTGTCCACTCCCAGGCTTAACATCGAACCTCGAAGATAACTTCACCTCTGAGCTGAAAGGGTGACTGGGGGCCACACTCTTGAGGTTTCTCCAGTATTCTTTAGGCCAGTAAATCTGGTCTTTTTTTGGGGGGGGGGGAGTTAAAATTATGCTCTACATCCTTCTCCAGCTCTGTCCAGAACCCTCTGTTGTGATCCTGGTCAGAGCAGTCAGTGGTGGTAGCCGGGCACCATCTAGCTGTACTGGACTCAGTCCGGTGGAGGCCTTGGTAGCTGTGGACAATTAGTCCTTTGGACTAATCTTTTTGTTGTATCCTGTTCTCTTCATTCTCCCTTGCTCCCGAAGGGATGAGTGTGGTCTCATATTCTTAACAGAGTATGAGAGTGTCAGAGTTAGATCAAGAGCTATTTACATAACCAGCACATCCTGCCAACAGGGTTTACCTTAGTTTTCTAACAAACCCAAGTTCTACATGGCAACCAAGAGAGTTTAGCTCAACGGAAAGCTTGTCAGGCCAACTGCCTTTCTCAAGGGCATCAGAATCATTTGGTTTTAGGAAACCAATTTGTTCATCCACAAACATCTACTGAACCACTCTTAGGACAATCACTGGTATACTGTAAGTAGGTCATGCCTTTTAGCCATGTTGGTAACCAACAACTCCAAGTTTCCTTTCTATATTGAAAAAAAATGAGGCTGATTTATAGTTACAATCTTGTAAATTATGAAAAAAGAATCTAACGCTTTTTAAGCCTGTTGTTGTTGTTAGGTGCCATCAAATAGGTTCCAACTCATAGTGAGCCTATGTGCAACAGAATGAAATATTGCCCGGTCTCTGCACTATCCTCACTATCTTTGTTACGCTTGAGCCCATTGTTGCATCCTCATTGAGGATGTTCTTCTTTTTCACTGACCCTCTACTTTACCAAGCATGATGTCCTTCTCCAGGGACTGGTCCTTCCTGAATACATGTCCAAGGAATGTAAGATGAAGTCTTGCCATCCTCACTTCTAAGGAGGATTCTAGCTGTACTTCTTCCCAGACGGATTTGTTCATTCTTCTGGCAGACCATGGTATATTCAATATTCTTTGCAAGACTGTAATTCAAAAGCATAAATTCTTCTTTGGTCTTCCTTATTCATTGTCCAGCTTTCACATGCATATGAGGTGATTGAAAACACCATGGCCTGGGTCAGGAGTACCTTAGTCCTCAAGGTGACATCCTTGCTTTTTAACATTTTAAAGAAGTCTTTTGCAGCAGATTTGCCCAATGCAATGTAACTTTTGATTTCTTGACTTCTGCTTCCATGGGCATTGATTGTGGATCCAGGTAAAATGAAATCCTTGACAACTTCAATTTTTTTCTCCATTTATCATGATGTTGCTTACTGGTTTAGTTGTGAGAATTTGTTTTCTTTATGTTGAGGTGTGATCCGTACTGAAGGCTGTGGTCTTTAAGCTTATCACCTTTCAACCTTATTCTCGGCATCATTCAGTACAACTAAGCCTTTCTTCCCTCAGGAAACACTTTTCTCTCCGGCTTCTGGAATAGTGTTCGCTCTTGGTTTTAGCCCTAACTTACTGGTGGTCTCCTTGGTTTCCATCTTGGTTTCCTTGGCTGGCTGCTCTTATCTACCTTCAGTGACTTTTCCGTAGGGCTGCTCAGTCCCAGACCTTCCTCCTCTCTTCTCTCTGCACTCTCTTCCTACGTGACTGTTTCTATCCCTATGGCTTTAAATATCATCTATGTGGTGACAATCCCTCAGTATATATCTTCAGTTCAGAACTCTCCTCTGACCTCCAGATTTGCATATAAAATAGCCTTTTATGTTTACTGTTGGAGTTCTTCAAGGCATTCAAAAATTGACATATCCCTACTGAATTCCTAATTCCACCTTCTCCCCACCACGCCTTTTCTTTCCCCAGGGTTCATCAGCTCACAAAATGGCACCACCATCTGTCAAATTCTTCAAACCAAACCTGGGAGTCAATATTGATTTCTTTCTTTGACTCACTCCCTACATCCAATCAATCACCTGTTGTTGCTACCTCAAAAACATATCTTGTCACCAGGTATGATGTTCAAAATATTTAACAACTTGTATGGATGGGCATTTGTGAATGGTGCTGCCATGGGTACTGTCTTCGTCACTGGGCCCCTGAGGGTGGGAGGCTGGCACATTGGAGCCTCGGGGGGCTGGCAAGAGGGCCAGTGGGTGCTAGAGTGGCCGTCAACAGAGTTCACTGGAGGCAAAAGGGAAGCACAGTTAAGAGTGCAAGGAAAGCCAGCATGGGCCTGGAGGCCCTCTGATGGCCCAGGTCTTACCACTAAGTTGCTGGATCATAGGCAGGTGGAGGAATCCCAAAGACAGACCTATGAAGCCTGGAGCAATGGGGGCTAAGAGACTCTGAACGAACCAGAAAGAGCACCTAATTACCAATTGCTACAGAACATTTTCAATACTTTAATAATGAGTGCTACCATCCCCTCATACTCTAACTGTACATCAGCCCTGCTGGAATCCACCCATTTCTCTTGACCCCACTGACATCACATAGCCCAAACCACCTCACCTCTAGCCTGAATTACTGCCATGCCCTCCTAACTCTCTGTCTTAGGCTGGGTTCTCTAGAGAAGCAAAACCAGTGAATATATATAAGCACACATATATGAGAGAGAGATTTATGTATATATATATATATATATATATATATATATATATATATATATACACACACACACACTTATGAGAGAGAGAGATTTATGTCAAGGAAATGGCTCACATGGTTGTAGAGGCTGGCAAGTCCCAAGTCTGTGGGTCAGGCATCAGGCTGGAGGCTTCTCCTGACTCACTTAACTGCAGCAGCTGACAAACCCAAGATCGACAGGTCAGACAGCAGGCTGCTGGCTCACAGGCTGCTGGCTCACAGGCTGCAGAGGCCAATGAATTCCAAGACTGGCAGCAGTGTCGCAGGCCACTGGCTCAAGTCCCAAGAACAAGAGGTCAGATGATGATGAGCTAGATGCAGGATTCAGAGCAAGCAAAAGCCAGCGAGCCTTGCCAAAGCATGCTTATATATTGGATCCAGGCCACACTCCCAAGGAAAATCCCCTTACAACTGATTGGCTGATAACATCAGATCACATCATGAAAGTGATTGCATTATATCACAAAATGAAGGATAACTACATCATTTCATAACTGCCAAACTACTGAGAATCATAGCCCAGCCAAGCTGACACACAACCTTAATCATCACACTCTCCTTCCCACTTCCATTTCTACTGTCCTCTGATCCCAGACCTAGAATTCCAAATTGGTTAATAATGTGAGTTCTGGAGTCACTCTCAGTGGGCCAGTGCCTGGCTCCATCACTTACTAGCAGTGCATCCATGCCTCAAGTGTTGACCCTTCCATCCATGCCTTAACTCTGCCCTGTAGACAGGCACCTGGTGCCCAAGGGTATTGTATCCTGCAGAACATTGGCTAGGGTGAGAGCGGGAGGCATTTGCTTTGGGTACAAAATTTAAGGACAAGACAAAAAGCTCAGTGATCTAGAGAAATAATATTTTAATGCCATATTTTAAACAATTGAAAGTAATAAAAAATATCCATGATGAACAAACTATAAAATTTTAGATAAAGACAGGATTAGGGTGGGATGACTAACGTGAGTCATACAAGTGCTGGGTTGAATTGTGTCATAATGTTGACATTTTGCTATGGATTTTTGCGTTAATTTTGATTATGTAGAATATTGCATTAAAATATTATTTCTCCTAATTACTGAGATTTTTAGCCCCCTGTTAAATTTTGCGCCCCATGCCAATGCCTCACTTGCCTCACCCTAGCCAAAGCCCAGCAGGATACAATATCTTCAGCAGAATAAACCTTGGTGACTGGTCCTTTACCTCTGCTTATCTGAAAGCCGTGACTTCCTACAGTGGGAAGTCAGCCCCAGTTCACTGAGTTCCACGTGGTTGATCGCGGCCTCCTCCCTCGGGGTGATAGAATCTTCCTGCTGTGCTAATCTCTGGATTGCCTCACCAGCCCCTAACTGGCTTCTTAGCTCTTTCGGCACTTGAAAAACTAATTCCTTACATTAAAATCCCTGTGGTCAAGACCTAGCTATCCCATTCATAGGTATTTACCCAGGAGAAATGAAAATACATGTCCATACAAAGACTTGTACACAAATGTTCATAGCTGCTTTATTCACAATAACTAGAAACAGTTCAAAAGTCCTTCAATAGGTGAATGGATAAATTGTCAACATCCATATAGTGCAGTACTACTCAGCAATACAAAGGAATGATAGAAATATGCAAGAATATGGACAAATCTCAAAAAATTATGCCTAGTGAGAAAAGTACCTACTGTTTGTGTCCATTTACATGAAACTTTAGAAAAGACCAATGTAATCTAGAGTTACAGAAAGCAGACCAATTATTGCCAGGGGTTTGGGGTGGCAGAGTGGGCTGCAAAGGAGCACAAGGGAGCCTTTGGGGGTGATGGAAATGTTCTGTATTTTGATTGTGGTGAAAGTTACAGTGCTGTATATATTTGTCAAAAATCATTGAACTTTACACTTTAAGAAGGTCCATTTTATTATCTATAAATTATACCACAATAAAGTTGATTTTCATAAACCTCAGTTCCCTCATCTGTAAAATGAGGATAAAATATATTTGTTTGTGATAATTAAATGAGGTTATCACAGTGCCTGGCATGTAGTAAAAACTCAGTAAATGATAGATTTTATTATAGGAGCCATTGTCATCTTTTTGAAACTATGAATCAACATCGTGTCACTTCCCTTCCTAAAAATCTTCATGGCTTCCCGTTGCCTTTTTTTACTATTATTTTTATGGTAGTAAAAAATATATATAACAAAAACATCTACCAATTCGACAATGTTCACGTGCACAATTCAGTGACGCTGATTATGTTCATCGTACTGTGCAACTATTACCACTATCATTTTCCAAGTTATTCCACCACCATTACCATTGCTTTAAAAATAAAATCCAAATTCTATCTTTAAAAGCCTGCAGTATCTGACTCCTGCCCACTTCTCCCGCTTCAATTCATCCTGTTCCCCACTCATCAAGCCCCGACCCTCTGACAACATCCATTCATCAGATGTGCCAAAAGCTCCTTCCTGCCCATGGGACCTCTGCATGTGCGGCCCCACACCCTGGAAGCTTCCTCTTCCGACTCCCTCTTATCTTTACGTAGCAGACCACACCTGTACTTCTGTGCTCCCCCCAGATCCCCTCAGATCTCTCCTACCCTTTTGTGCACACACCAGCCAGCCACACACCCCTCTCCCCTTACCCGCACCTCCACCCTGCTTTAGCTTCTGACACCTATCCTCCACTAAAAGGGCAAATCCTTGAAGAGATTTCCTCTGTCTCTCCCTTTCTGAAGTAGGGGACCCCAACACCTCCTGTTTGTTTTTTCCACAGAACTTACGTCAATGTCTAAACCTTTATTTACTTATTGTCTACCTCACCATGAGGCTGTGCCCTCCATAAGGACCAGGACCATGTCCCTACGACAGTTTCTGGTACATGTCATTGTTGTTGTTAGGTGCTGTTGAGTCAGTTCTGACTCATAGTGACCCTATGTACGACCCAAAATACTTCCAAGGAGCATTCTGGTTGTACTTCTTCCAAGACAGATTTGTTCCTTCTTTTGGCAGTCCATAGCAAACCAAAAACCAAACCCACTGCCGTGGGGTTGATTCCGATTCACGGTGACCCCATGTGTTACAGAGTAGAACTGTGCTCCATGGGGTTTTCTTGGCTGTCATCTTAATGGAAACAGTTGCCAGGCTGGACGTGGTACAGGGAAGCACTTAAAATATATTTGTTGAATGAATGCATTTATTCTCTGAATGTCGAAAAAAGTTCAAGGAGGATGGTTTTTATTCCTTGAGAAAATTGAGATTCCAAAAAACTAGTTGCCATCCAGTTGATTCAAACTCACGGAGTTTATTTCAGAGTAGAACTGCACATAGGGTTTTCAACAGCTGTGACCTTTAGGAAATCGATCACCAGGGCTTTCTTCTGATGCACCTCTGGGTAGACTCAAACAACCAACCTTTCAGTTACTAGCTGAGTGCTTAACCACTTGCACCACCCAGGACTTCAAACATCATAATAAAGCTTAATAAACAAAACAATGTATCAAAAATTGGCTTTTTAAATGCATTCAGATACAATGCTATGAGGAAAAATATTATTCCTGAAGCTCATTCCTTATTGTCAAATCCACCCATCCCGTCTGGATTTGATTTAGTTGGACTTCTGCTGCTGCTATTTTCTCTTTTCCTTTTTTTTTTCCACGTAGATATTCCTACATGTTTCCATTATGTCATATATTTTGTAATTTTAGCTTAAATGTCTGGTTTGTTAAAAAATCTTTGAGACAGCAAATCTGTTTTGCCTTAGCGAATTCCCAGATTTGTAACACAATGATATTTTGGATGTACCTAGGGACTCCCTTTTTTCTGTCCTACTCTTCATATAAAGAAAACTTTCTGCAAGTTTCCAGGACACCAAGACTCCTTTTTCCCAAAATATTATGCAAATAGTAAAGATGCCTTCTCCCCCAAGTCCTATAAATGTTTGCAGACATTGGAGATTCCCACAATGTTCTTTGTAGCAAGCAAAAGCTAGAGACTGTAGAGAGGAATGGGGGTGTAGACAGCCTCCAGCCCCAGGAACAAATTGCACTGAGGAAAACACTCAGAGGACAGTGCCTCCAAACAAAGCAGCTTCTCCCAGTGTGCATGAGGCTATGCTCGTCCCCTGAGCCAAGAGGAAGGTGCCCAGTAGGTCTTTTGTGTGTGACTATCTCTGCATCCAAAACCAAAAACCAAACCCATTGCCGGCAAGTCGATTTCGACTCATAGTGACCCTAGAGGGCAGAGTAGAACTGCCTCACAGGGTTTCCAAGGAGCAGCTAGTGGATTCAAACTGCTGACATTTTGGTTAGCAGTCGAGCCCTTAACCACTGCGCCACCAGGGCTCCATGCCTGTATAGATGTGTACTTTTCACCATCATGGTCTTTGCACAGTTGTTTAAGCGTTTGCTTTAGAATTGGTGTCAACATACTTTTTCTTTAAAGGGCCAGACAGTAAATATTTTAGACTTTGCAGGCCACATAATGGTGTCTGTTGAATCTCCTTCTTTGTTTGCTTGTTTTTTGTTGTTGTTAGTTGTTACCAAGTCGGCTCCGACTCATGATGACCCCAACTCAAGTCGACCTCATTATAACATAATGAAACGTTGCCCGTCCTGTACCATCTTCTAATCGTTGGTATATTTGAGTCCATTGCTATGGTTATTGTGTCAATCCATCTCAACCAGGATTTCCCCATTTTTGCTGGCCCTCTACTTTAAGAAACATGATGTCCTTTTTGTTTTTTTACAACCTTTTAGAAACACAGGGAACCCCTGAGTGGTGCAAACAGTTAACACACTCAGCTACTAACCAAGAGGTTGAAGATTGGAGTCCATGCCACAGCCTCCACCAGACTGAGTCCAGTACAACTACATGGTGCCCAGCTACCACCACTGACTGCTCTGACAGGGATCACAACAGAGGGTCCCGGACAGAGCTGGAAAAAAATGTAGAACAAAATTCTAACTCACAAAAAAAGACTAGACTTACTGGCCTGACAGAGACTGGAGAAACCCTGAGAGTATGGCACCCGGACACCCTTTTAGCTCAGTAATGAAGTCACTCCTGAGGTTCACCCTTCAGCCAAAGATTAGACAGCCCCATAAAACAAAACGAGACTAATGGGGCACAATAGTCCAGGGACAAGGACTAGAAAGCGGGAGGGGATGGGAAAGCTGGTAATAGGGAACCCAAGGTTGAGAGGGGAGAGTGTTGACATGTCGTGGGGTTGTTAACCATTGTCATAAAACAATATGTGTACTAACTGTTTAATGAGAAACTGTTTGTTCTGTAAACTTCATCTAAAGTACAATTAAAAAAAAAGAAGATTGGAGTCCACTCAGAGGCACCTTGGAAGAAAGGCCTGGCAATCTACTTTCAAAAAAAAATCAGTCATTGAAAATTCTATAGAGCACAGTTCTACTCTGACACCACGAGTTGGACTCAACTCAACTCAGTGGCAACTGGTCATCTCCCAGGTCTTGCCAAACTGCTATCTCCTTCAAGAAGCCCACCAAGTGGGACTTGGATCTCTTGGTGTGGCTATGGCCCTTTGCTTGCACCTTCATTCTGGTAGTTAAACTTGGAAGAGGTGTCTTTCCTCCCCAAGGTCCAAGAGGTGTCTGAGGGAGTGTGGCATGGGCATCTGGTTCATGCCCCTTGAAGACGGGGAAGCCCAGCAGTCACAGTCCCCTTCTAGTGGATCATCTTTCAAGCTGCCCTCCACTGGGGTTATTATACCCAGCAGTGTTGGCACCTGCCTCCACTAGGACCCCCCAGTGTTCTTGAGGGCTCACTGTCTCAGGGACCTGGCTTTGCTTTGTTTGATAGTCTATTGTTTATCTTGAGAACGTAACTGTGCTTTAGCTAGAGTTTCAATTTGACAGACACTCCAATCGTTTATCACTTAGATAGAGTCTTATAAGATAGAGCATTGAGTTTGGCCAACTCTGAAAGTCCCCCTCAGATTCCATCTTCACTTAGGCCTGCAGCACTCTTGCTCACTCTCGGAGTCATATATATCATTCTATACCCATGTTTTTAAGGTATTTCATACTTGGTACTTTATTTTCAAGGAGCCCTGGTGGCACAAATGGTTAAGTGCTCAGCTGCTAATCGAAAGGTTGTCAGCTCAAACTCACCAAGTAGCTCCACGGAAGAAAGACCTGGTGACCTGCTTTTGTAAACATTACAGTCAAGAAAACCCTACAGTACAGTTCCACTCTGTCACTTGGGGTCGCTATGAGTCAAAATCAACTCAGTGGCGTCTAACAACAACAACAACACTATTTTCAAATACGTCATCACATTTAATCTTCATAAAAATTCTGTAAGGCAAGTAGTACATGCTCATTTCACAGATGAGTACACTGAGGCTGAAAGGAGTTGAAGAACTTGTCCAAGGGTCACAGTGTATCCTAACCAAGCTCAAACAGTTCCCACAAATGCCGCCTCAGCAATAAGAAGCATCAGCTCCAGACCCCTAGTCTTTCATATCCAGATGAATTTTATTCTGGCACATTTATGTAAATGTCTATAGCCAAAATCTCCAGGAAGGGAGGGAAGGGGCAGGCATAAGGAGGACAAGAAGTATCTGAAGGCATCTGTCATGAATTGAGTTGTGTCCCCCAAAAATATCTGTCAACTTGGCTAGGTCATGATTCCCAGTATTGTATGATTGTCTATCGTTCGGTAATCTGATGTGATTTCCCTATGTGTTGTAAATCCTATCACCATGATGTAATAAGATGGATTAGTGGCAGGTATACTGATGAGGTCTACAAGATTAGACAGTGTCTTAAGCCAATCTCTTTTGAGATATAAAAGAGAGAAGCAAGCAGAGAGACAGAGGGACCTCATACCATCAAGAAAGCAGCACCAGGAGCAGAGTGCGTCCTTTGGACCTGAGGTTCCTGTGCTGAGATGCTCCCAGACCAAGGGAAGACTGATGACAAGTACCTTCCTCCAGAGCCAAAAGAGAGAGAAAGACTTCCCCTGGAGCTGACTCCTTGAATTTGGACTTGTAGCTTACTAGACTGTGAGAGAATAAATTTCTCTTTTTTGAAGCCATCCACTTGTGGTATTTCTATTAGAGCAACACTAGATGTCTAAGACAGCATCTCTCCCAGGAACTCTCTTGCCAGCTTCTATGAGGCTCAAATCTTCTGTGGTATGAAGAAAATTTTTTTCCTTATCCTAACGTTTTAACTTCTGCCTCTCCAAGGTCATCCCAGTCTCCTCTGGGGGCTTGCAATGCTAAAATTTCATTCTGAATCCGCTAGATCTGAATCCACTATTTCCTTGGGGCAGAAATATATATATTTAATAGTCCATGGGAAAATCCCATAAAGTTACCAGCAAAGTACATGTAATTTTCACATGATGTTGATCACACATACCAAGGGTAAAATTAAAAAAGATATGGCTATAAGAATAAACACAAACCCAAAGTTTAAACAAAAAAGGAATGAGGTAAGGACTGAAATTGCTTAAATGCTCTTTCAGACAGGAGATTAGCTCAATCTCCAGGCCCACCAGCAAGAGGTGAGACAGGTCTGGGGTTGGGGGATTGACATGAACTGCCTGGTCACCGTGGTCTCCAGCCAAGGACTTTCCTCCAGGCAAATCATAAAGCAGATTTGCAACCTCTGAAAGGCTTGTCCTAAATCAGAATTATCAAGTGGATAAATTATGTCTTTGGGGAAATTTTCTCTTGTCATTTCTGATGCTGTTTCACTCATTCATTTCTCTCATTCAAGAAACATTTATTGAGCCCCTGCCGTGAGCCAAGCTGTCTGTCAGTGGCTGTGGAGCTATAAAGATAAAACAGAGAGCTAATCTTGGAGGAGAGATTGAGCCTCCCAGTGGGTAACAGCAGCAACAACTCTCATTTGTTAAGTGCTCCCCATGTGCCATTAATTATCCTATTAATATGCATAAGTATCCCACAAGGTGTGGTTCTTATTTATACCTACTATAGAAATGAGGGGGAACCCTGGTGGCATAGGGGTTAAGAGCTACAGCTGCTAACCAAAAGGTCAGCAGTTCAAATCGACCAGGAGCTCCCTGGAAATGCTATGGGGCAGTTCTACTCTGTCCTATAGGGTCCCTGTGAGTGAGAACCCACTCGATGGCAATGGGTTTTATAGAAATGGGAGGAGCCCTGGTGGCGCAGTGGTTAAGAGCTGTTCCTTGGAAACCCTATAGGGCAGTTCTACTCTGTCCCATAGGGTTGCTAAGAGTCGGAACCGACTGGAGGGCAGCAGGGGAGGGGAGGATAGAAATGAGGACTTTCAGGAGTTTGCCTAGCATCATGCCCAGTTCTCTCTGCCTCCAGGGCCCAGGCTCTACCTGCTATGCTCTACCCCAGCACAGTCTTCTAGAAATATAATGAGAGCCACATAAATAATTTTTAATTTTCTAAGAGCCATATCTGAAAAGTAAAAAGAAATAGATGAATATGTATGTTTTATTTAACCCAATATATATCCAAAAACACTATCCTTCCAACAAGTAATAAATATAAAAATTATTCACAAGACATTTTATATTTTTTAATCTTCAAGATCCATTGGAATACAATGGACTATCACTCAGCCATAAAGAGGAATGAAGGTCTGATATACGCTACTACACAGAGGAGCCCTGAAAGCACTATGCTGAGTGAACTAAGTCAGAAACAGAAGGACAATGTTGTCCGATCCTGCTTGTAGGAAATACCGAGAAGAGGCAACTGCAGAGAGAGCAAAGTTCCTTAGTGGTTCCCAGGGGTGGGAGGGAGGAGGGAAGGGGGCAGTAAGCTTCTGTAAATGGTGGTGGAATACTCTGGAAAAGGATAACGGTGATGGTTGTACAACATGGTGAACTTATGAATGTCACTGAATTACACATGTAAAAAATGTTGCAATGGCAAATGCTTTGTTTTCTATATATAGTTGCCACAATTTAAAAAAAAAAAAAAATTTGGACTGACCACACTTCAAGTGCCCAGTAGTCACATGAGACTACACTCTAGTTAGACAGTATGGTTCTACCTCTTTCCCTGGTGTGCATGCAAGTAACCGTTGTTGTTGTTCCATTGCCATCAAGTCATTTCTGACTCATGGCGACCCATGTGTTACAGAGAAGAAATGCTCCATAGGGTTTCCTTGGCTGTAATCTTTATGGAAGCAGACCACCAGGCCTTTCTTCTGTGGAGCCAGTAGGTAGTTCATATCGCCAACCTTTAAGTTAGCAGCCAATTGCAAACCACTTGGGCCACCCAGGCTCCTTATTGGTGGTACGGACAAAGAGCAAAGCAAGGACCAGCCTCTCTGAAAGCCTAGAGAGAAGCTTGGTTACCCCACATGGGGGGATCAGGAAGAGAACTCTTCATAGAGAAAGTGACATTTGAGGCAGACCTTGAAAATGAGGAGGGAGCTGAAGAGTGCAGGGGAGAGAGGTCATCCCAAGCTGCGTGAGCAGAGGGAGAGAGGCAGAGAGACTGGAAAGGGCAAGATGTGAGCAGGGAAGGGGAACACCAGCTCACTTTGCCTGAGGCATAGAATTCATGAGGGTGGTGTGCCTGGGGAACAGCATTTTTAATCCCTTTTGACCATGACCCCTGCTAGAAGATACATTTTACACATATATATATAAAGACTCGCGCTCATATATCTTAAATACATACATATCTATATAACTGAAACTAATGTTTAGCTTCTATTTTATTAAGTTCCCTTTTATCACAATTTTTCAATGCTGGGTGTGATCCATTGAGTTTATTTCACAGCCTGCTCTGGGCTGTGACTGACAGAGACTCTGCCAAGGAGGACATGAGCTATCTGTTTGCGGAACCCACTTCCCTCTCTTCTAATAACACCACGCCCACCTTCTCAGTGGGGGTGCGTCAATGGAGCTGACCCACCTCTGGTTCCAGGAGGAAGCATGTGACTCCACCATAGCCCACATGAGCATTGCAACTGGTGACCACTATGACTGGTTCAAGGATGAGTACGTAACCAATTACAATCAGAGCTAACCCCACCATATTTGCTGCAGTAATCAGGACAAGAAGAACCTTCTATACTATTCTTGGGAGATTACAGGAGCCCCCATGAGCAGAGGGCCTGCTGAGAGGGAAACCATAAGACAGAAAAGCAGGTCCAAGAACAGAGAAGACAAAATATGGAGAGTGTTGTTTGAACCTGGCTCAAGACATACCTGAAACCCCGTCCCAGATGTACCATGTGACTTTTTAATTATATGAATTGATAGATTGCCCTTTTTTTCTTAAGCCCAATTGGGTTGGGTTTTCATCACTTGAAGGCAAAAGAATCTGATTGATAAAATCCCTATATGTGTCATTGCAGACCATCAGTGCTTTGGATTGCCTGTTTTGGTAAAGCTCCAGGCATTTTTTCTTCCTAGCAATTCCCTGTTCTTTACAATGTCCCTTCTCTCTTCTCTCCAATTTAGAATTCCCTTCTCTAGGCATTCTTTTCACTATGGTATGAATGTCTCATAACTAAGCTACTTCTCCCAGGGATATTTACGTTTTTAAACTGACTAACCAAAACAGTTATTGATCTAATGATGGAATTTCTGCAGTATGGCAGGCAAGTGGGGGAGATATTTGGACATAAAGATTCACCTGGTGCTCTGAAAAAATTGAAGCCCAGTTCTATACACAGAGGCTGGTTTAAAAGTCACACTTTTTTTTTAAACCAAATAATAGGTTCTTCCTTAAAACTGCAGGCTTCCCTCTGTATTTGTGACTCTTCAAAAATCTCTACCTTAATTTGAAACGAGGCACCCAAAGAGGTATCCCTCAAATACTTGGTGACTTAAGGGAAAATATGAAGGCTTCAAAAACAAATGCACTGCCAACCTTTCAGTGCTGCAAAAGGTTTACGCTGAGAACTGTCAAATGTCAAAAATAATTACCAGGCAGAACGTTACTCACACATCTAGCAGGCATGATCGACACTAATCCTTCCTGCCTTCATCTGTCCGGACAAAGTTCGGTAGGAAAGCTGCAGGGCCTGGCGCCTTTGGGCCTCCTAGATTTGGAGAGGGAGAGTCCGCAACCTAATTCTGGAACATTCTCTGTAGCTGTCAGGGGTAATTTTATATATCCACTGATCCGATGCTGCTTTTGTTTGTGTTTGTTTTTAGATACACACATATAATTTTTCATAAATGCACAAATTGACTGTGTGATACTTAACAGGATGTTTTAACTTTTTTACTATAAATAAAATATAACACAGGCACAGAAAATGATACCAAACAAATGTAAATTTTAATGAATTATAACCACCAGTGAGGCCAAGAAATAGGACTTTGCAGCCATCTTAGAAACCCCTGTTATAAGCCCCATCCCAGGCATCGTCTCCCTCCTCCAAAGAGTAAGTGCTATCCAGACTTTTAAAGAAATCCCTTCCTTGTGTTTCTTTATGGCCTCACCACCCAAGTGTGCATCCCTAGACACTATCATTGGTCATGCCCATTTTTTAAGAATTGAAGGGTCTTCATCTTTTCTCATCTGTAGGTTCCCCTTCCACCTTTTTCTTTTCTCTGTGAGTTATCTATCAAAGAACACTGTTTCAATCATGTCTTTTATCCTCTAGGTTATTCTTCATCATTTCCTCTCTCATCTTCACCCATATTCCACAACCTCCCTCCCTCACTCCACACTAAGGAACTCAGACTAACTGAACACATACCGTATTCTTCTCCATGCTCATAAACCATATACAATTATGGGTGTTTATACATGTACACAAACTATAGTAATAACGAGACTCCCTGAGTGGTGCAAATGGTTAACGTGCTCAGCTGCTAACCAAAAGGTTGGCAGTTCAAGTCCACACAGAGGTGCCTCAGAAGAAAGGCCTGGTAATCTCCTTCCAAAAAATCAGCCCTTGAAAAGCCTATGGAGCAGTTCTACTCTGACACACTAGGAGTCGCCATGAGTTGGAGTCGACTTGATGGCAATTAGTTTTTTTTTAATAGTAATAACAGCTACACTTACTGTGCACTTATTATATTCCAAACATCGTTCTAAGCCTTTGCATACAATAACTAATTTAATCCTCATGACAGCCCTATGAAATAGATACTGTTTTTCCCCCATTTAATATATGAAAACCAGAGGCACAGAGAGGCTACATTAGATTCCCAGAGTCACACAGATAAGAGTTGGAACCAGCACCAAACCCAGGCATTCTGGCTCCAGAAGAGAATAAACACAAAATGTGCCTACATCTATATTTTTGGTACAAAAACAAGACTACATGAGACAGTCTTTATACAATGCTTTGTGGAAATTCTTCTAAGTCATCCAGTTCAGATTCAATCTGTGTTAATTGCAGCATAAACATACATGATTCAGAGGCATCATTTTTTTACCAACCATCGACCTGTTGATGGAGCTTCATTTTGTTCCCAGTTTTGTACTCTATAAACTGTGCTATAAATAACATCTCTAAACATGTGTGTGGAGGTAACTGGAACTTTTCTGTCTAGGCGATGAATTCCCAAGAGTGAAATTGCCGTGTTGAAACATAGGTGTGCTTTTAATAGTCATTGCCAGACTGAGTCACAAGAAAGGCTACAACACATCACAATTCCACCAGCAGAGTGTGAGAAATCTCATCCTCACATCTCCACCGCCAATAAGAGTTAGGCCTCTTTTTGTTTTTCACCAGTGCGAAGGGCATGGAGTGGTATCTTTGCTTTGTTTAATTGCATTTCTCCTTTGAACTTTTTTTTTTTTTTTTTTTTTTTGCTTTTTGTCCCTTGGAGTTTGCTTTTCGTATCTTCTACTCCTATTTCTGTTGGGGGTGCTTGTACATGAGCAACATTAACCCTTTGTCTGCAGAGGCTTGCTTATGTAACTAAAAACCAGTTGCCATCGAATGGACTCCAACTCATGGTGACCCTGTGTGTCACAGTAGTACTGTCCTCCATAGGGATTCCAATGGCTGATTTTTCAGAAGTAGCTCTCCAGGCCTTTCTTCCCAGGTGCCTCTGGGTGGACTCAAACTGCCAAGCTTTCAGTTACTGGCTAAGCACATTAACCGTTTGTATCACCAAGGGACTCTGATTACACAGATAGCAGATTAAATTCTTAATGGAATGATTGAGGGAAAAATTAATACATTTTATTCTCTGAGTACCATGAAGTGTAGTATCAGGGGCCTTGCACTTTTTCAAGATGTTTATTCACTGACTATGAAGAGACGAAACTTAAGAGGCAATTAACTGCTGAAGGTTCCTTGAGTCCACATCCCCCTCTTATAAACCTTTTCAAGGCAGACAAACGGATGAGAATTTTCCATCTGAGATTTCATTGTGACAACTTTTCTAATTCTTTCACTCTGGAAAGAATCAGTCAGTTATTTAGCTAGTATTTATCCCACAATGTTCTGTCTTGGGTGTATGAATTTTTTCCTACTCCATCAATCCACATTTCCCAGTAAGCCTTTCAAGGTCCCTTTCTTAATTGGGTTTCCTGAAGAGCAGAGCCTCAGACAGGGCTCGGAGGCAGGGAAAGTATTTGGTAGGTGACCCCAGGAAGCAGGAGTGAGAGGACAGGAAGAGTAAGTCAGGAAAGAAGGAAAGGCAGTGTTATCCAGCTGAATACCACTGGGTATCACTTCGTGCAACTAGACTGAATGCTTACCTCAGAGGAACTATGTAGAAAGTGCCTCAGAATTGCCCCTCTGAAGGATGAGGGGCTGAAGCATTTGTCCACCAACTCTTATCCTCCTTGGTTGAGGGTTGCCCC
Organism: Dugong dugon; assembly: GCA_030035585.1. NCBI lineage: Eukaryota > Metazoa > Chordata > Mammalia > Sirenia > Dugongidae > Dugong > Dugong dugon. The sequence goes on along the minus strand of CM057471.1, from coordinate 98,048,976 downwards.
TGGGTTGTGAACTCCCCTATACCTCAGGGACCCTCCTGAATGCAGGCTGAGTAGTCTTCCTGAACCTGGAGGAAGCCCTGAAGCAGAACAACAGACACTGTGACAGGCACATGAGGAGGGATGCTGTCACTCTTCAAGTAACTGAATACAACAGGTGCCACAGGCAAGTGAAGGGAAGTGGCTCAAGGCACACAGAGCATGTGCTACTGCCCCTCTCAAACAAGCCTGAATCTGCCTTCCTGCAGCATCTCCCTCTCCTTCCCAAAGAGTCTCCAACTTTTCTACCTCTGTCACCTTGCTAATGCTTCTTCCTTCCCTGTAACACCTCCCACTTTTTAATCTGAGCCTGAAACAATCCTACCATCTTTTTAATGTCCAGCTGAAAGTAATACCTTTGAGGAAATTGGAACACTTATGCACTGCCAGTGGGACTGTAAAATGGTACAGCTGCTGTGGAAAACAGTTTGGTGATTCCTCAAAAAGGTAAGCATAGAATTACCATATGACCCAGCAATTCTACTCTAGGTCTATATCCAAGAGACTTGAAAGCAGGGACTCAGACAGATACTTCTATACACGTGCTCACTGGAGCACGATTCACAATAACCAAAAGGTGGAAATAACGTAAATGTCCATCAACAGGTGAATGGATTATCAAAATGTGGTATATCCATACAATGGAGTATTATTCAGCCATAAAAAGAAATGAAGTTCTGACACATGCTACAACATGGTTGAACCTTGAAAACAGTATCAGTATGCTGAGCAAAATAAGTCAGACACAAAGGAAAAAATATTGTATGGTTCCATGAAATATCTAAAACATACCTGTGAAACATCTGTTTTTGTTTTTGTTGTTGTTAGGTGCCGTCAAGTCTGACTCATAGCAACGCTGTGTACAACAGAACAAAACACTGCCTGGTCCTGGGCCATTTGCACAATCATTGTTATGCTTGAGCCCATTGTTGCAGACAGTGTGTCAAATCTCATTGAGGGACTTCCTAGTTTTCACTGACCCTCCACTTTACCAAGCATGTTGTCCTTGTCCAGTGACTGATCCCTCCTGATAACATGTCTAGAATATATGAAATACCTAGAATAGGCAAATGCATACAAACAAAAGGTAATTAGTGGTTACCAGGAGCTGGGGTGGGGGTGGGGGGAAGGCAGTCATTGCTGAAGGGGTACTCATCTTCTGTTTGGGGTGATGGAAAACTTGTGGAAATGGATAATGGTGTTGGTAACAAAACCTGGTGAATAATTAATGTTACAAAATGTACACTTAAAAATGGCAAAAGTTTTGTGATATATATTTTACCACAATAAAATTTAAAAAAAAAAAAAAAAAACACCTTTGAGAGGTAGCATAGTGGGGAGAAAAGAGTTTGAACTTTGAGATCCAACAGACCCTGGTGTCAAGCGCTGGCTCAGCCCCTGCTGACCAGCTGCACCAGAACTTGAAGAACAAGCTACCCAGGGTCTTGGAGAGGCAAGTGCCCTCCCCGAGCACAGACTCGGGTGAATGGGCCGCTGGCAGAACCTCACTGAAGACAAGCATCTTACTCTGCTAAAAAAATAAATAAAAATAAACCGTTGCCCTTGAATCGATTCCAACTCATAGCAACCCTATAGGATAGAGTAGAACTGCCCCATAGTGCTTCCAAGGAGTGGCTGGTGGAGTCAAACTGCTGACCTTTTGGTTAGCAGCTGAGCTCTTAACCACTGCATCACCAGAGCTCCCCAACTGGTAAAGGTTTCCTTATAGCAAATGCCCAGATCCAGAATGTTCCATCCAGATCACCACCTCTGCTTCCATGGAAACAAGGAAACATCTGCATGAAAGAAGGCAGCAGAGAGTCAAAGGAGAAAAATAAGCTTTGATACTAGGTAGAACTGGTTTCCTGCACAATCCTTTAGTTGGGTCCCCTGAACCCCAAAATCCCTTCAATATGTCTTCCCCCAAGCCCCTCTCCAGTCACTGGGGCTTGGGTCAGATAGAAATTGAATTACCAGTAGCAGCAGCATCCCATCTGCACAAAAGTCGAGTTTCTTCTAGAATACACTAGAAGATGAAAACTTTTCCCCCTACAGAAAATCAAATGAAGGAGGGGAAAGGAAAAGAATTCATCATCACTCTTGAAAGGGAAACTGTCTAGATTAGACAAGCTGGAGACAATTCAGGTATGTGCCACTGGTCACATTGTATAAATGTCATCTCCCACTCACCTCTGAGGCTAAAACATCAACACTGACACCACCTCTTGGCTGGAGAGTGGTTCCCTGCAAAATGACAACAAATAATTTTATCATAAACAAGTTAGCACAAACCTCCTCCCCTCCTCATCTCATTTCAGGAGAAGCAATGCTAATCCTTTAATTATGCAGCAAGTTTATCTGTCAAACTGACTTTCTCGCTGCTGACAAGAACTTTGCTATCACCAAAAAAAAAAGCAAACAAACCTGTTTCCATCAAGTCAATTCCAACTCATAGCAACCCTGTAGGACAGAGTAGAACTGCCCCATATTGTTTCCAAGGAGCAGCTGGTGGATTTGAACTGCGGACATTTTGGTTAGCAGCCTGAGCTCTTAACCACTGTGCCGCCAGGACTGCGGAAGGCTGTTAATAAATACCTGCTCAAAGAATTTATAGCGTCTCTTCTTTTAAAAAAATAAAGTAAAAACATAGCAGAAAGTGGAAACTTTAATCCTTTTAAGAAAACCTGTTGCCGTCAGGTTGACTCACAGTAGAACTGCCCCATAGGGTTTCCAAGGAACAGCTGGTGGATTCGAACTGTCAGCCTTTGGGTTAGCAGCTGAGCTCTGAACCACTGCACCACCGGGGCTCCACCCTTTTAAGAAAGCAAGCACTATATAGACCTTACCATCAGTGGCCGCCACCACACCAGCTTCCTCCTGGAGGAGTTTGGAGTAGCTCTCACAACTGGGCAGTTCTGCAGTCAGTTTGTTCTTGTTAGTCCCACACTACCAGACTCCCTGAAATCCCGTGGAAACTCCAAGCATAGGCAAATAAGTTTACTAAAACCACCTGCACATAGTCAAATACATTCTAAAACTAAAATAAGCAAACCATTCTGGTGTTAGATTACCATGGCCATTGGTGGTTCAGTGGTAGAATTCTTGCCTTCTATGTGGGAGACCTAGATTCGATTCCCAGCCAGTATGCCTCATTCAAAACCACCACCCATCTGTCAGTGGAGGATTGCTTGAATAATCTTTCCCTGTGTGTCAGTAACTGAGTGTTTGGGAAGCTTGAACTGAACTAATGACTTTGCCAACTCAGAGAAGTTATCCATTCAGAGAATCTTTAAAAAAAATTTTTTCTCTTTAGTAACTCACTAATCTCTCTTTCTATAATTTTAGCCAACTTTATTCAATTTTGTTCTTAGAATGTATTGATAATAATAGGTTGCTATGTTTTCTTAAGGATCATTTGTGCATTGGCAGACCATTACTTAGTAACATTTTAGCATGCTATGTATTCAATAAATATTTTTTAATTAAAAAATAAGATAATATTGGATCTAAGATGCATCAGTTGGTCCCAACCCACCTGGAGCAAAGGAGAATGAAGAACAGCAAAGACACAAGGAAAACACAAGCCCAAGAGACAGAAAGGGCCACATAAACCAGAGACTCCATCAGCCTGAGACCAGAAGAACTAGATGGTACCCGGCTACCACCAATGACCCCCTAACAGGGAATACAACAGAGGGACCCTGATGGGAGCAGGAGAAAAGTGCGGTGCTGAACTCAAATTCTAGTAAAAAGACCAGACTTAACGGTCTGACTGAGACTGGAGGGCTCCTGTAAGACATGGCCCCTGGACTCTCTGTTAGCCCAAAACTGAAACCATTCCTGAAGTCAACTCTTCAGACAAAGATTAGACTGGACTGTAAGACATAAAATGATACTCAGAAAGAGTGTACTTCTTAGCTCAAGTAGATATATGAGACTAAATGGGCAGCTCCTGTCTGGAGGCAAGATGAGAAGACAAAAAGGACAGGAGCTGGTTGAACGGACACAGGAAATCCGGGGTGGAAAGGAGGAGAGTGCTGTCACATTACAGGGAGAGCAACCAGGGTCACCTAACAATGTGTATATAAATTTTTGTACAGGAAACTAACTTGAACTATAAACTTTCACTTAAAGCACAATTAAAAGAGAAAAAAAAAACCCACTCAATTCATACCTTACTTCATGAATCAAAATTAATTACAATGGATCAAAAAAATTAAACCATAAAAAGTATCAGAAAAAGCATGACTAAGGATACCTAAGTGTGATGAAAAGTTATAAAAGACATATTGATATATTCAACTACAAAAAAGAAATGGGGAAAAAATTAACTTCATACACACACAACACACATATATATAGCAATGGAAACAAAGCCAAAGGCAGTTGATAAACTGAAATTAAAAAAACAAAAAAACAAAAACCTGCAACATACCATGACAGACAGAAAGTTGATATAAAAAAAACTCTTTATAATAAGAAATTGCTGGGCAATGCAATAGGGAAAAATGTGCACAGCCTAAGGATCCAGTCCAGAGAAAAAGAGGCAGTTGATAAATGAATAATGAAATTTACATTAAAAATCATGAACTATCATTTTTCACCTTCCACAAAGAAGAAAAAAAGTTTGATTATATCCAGTCTTCGTGAGGAGATAGGAATAATCTTTTTTTTTTTTTTTAGAGAACCACCATTTTGGAGGGTCATTTGGCAAGATCTATCAAAAATTTTAAAGCACATATCCAGCAATTATACTTACAGAAGTGTATCTTTCCTGCACTTGTATAAAAATTATATGTACAAGGACATCTGTTGAAGCCATAATCACTGGCAAGAAAAGGGGGAGTCTTAAATATTCATAGCAACCCTATAGGACAGAGTAGAACTGCCCCCAGAGAGTTTCCAAGGAGTGGCTGGTGGATTTGAACTGGCGACCTTTTGGTTAACAGCCATAGCTCTTAACCACTGTGCAACCAGGGTTTCCCATTAATAGGAGACTCATCAAATAAGGTATGAAGTATTCTTACAATGGAATACTAAACCACTGCAAAAAGAATAAAAGAACTATTTACACTGACATGGAAAAAATATCCATATGTGGAAAAAATAACCATATATTGAAAAAATGTCCATATATTGTCAAGAGACAAAACATGTTAATCACAGAAATGTAGGATTCATTCAAGTAACACCAAAATATATCTGTACATGTGATCCTTTTATGTGCATAGAAAAGTCTATAATGTTATACAGTTGGGAGTGAAATTTAGAGGACTGGGGAGGCAAAATAACCAACTTAATTTTATTTTGTCTATTACTTGAAAATTTAAAACATGAGCTTATATTATTTTTATATTATAAAATGGGAAAAAATACTGTTCTATATATACAAACTCCAACAAAAGTAAATGAAAAGGATTCTCAAAAAATAAATTAGATATCTCTATGATCCATCTGGAGCCCTGGTGGCGTAGTCGTTAAGAGCTCATCTGCTAACCAAAAGGTTGGCAGTTCAAATCCAGCAGCCGCTCCTTGGAAACCCTACCGAGCAGTTCTACTTAGTCCTGTAGGATCATTATGAGTCGGAATTGACTCCACAGCAACAGGTGTGGTTTTATGGTCCATCTTGACTCTAAATCTCTCTGGAAGTATATGAATTTTCTACTTGGAGACCTGAAGAACAATGAAAGTATCTACATAAATTCCCAGAACCTCCAGAAAATTTCTAGCATAAATATATCTGGCCTGCACTTTTTCTTAGGTGTAATTTTTTTTAATTTTATTAATGTATTTGTGCATACCTCCACTTCATTTCAAAAAGGATTTGAGATTTATTTAAATGTGTATAAATAGTTTCATAAGATTCAAATAAGTAAGAAAATCAAACAGAAGAGAAATAGAGGTAGGAAAAATAAATGAAGTCAGAACTACAGTTACTAGGGGAGAAAATGGTACTATATGTGTTAACATCCTGGTCTCTCACTAGCAGTGAGCTATCATTTGGGGTTTGAGCATCCTAACATCCACCAGAAAGAGGGAAACACAAATGTCTCAGGCTTCACAGGACCCACAAAATCAAAGCAAGCCAATTACTTGAGAGAAGTCCAGTTATCCAGGATGGTGATTCCTGAGAGAAATTTCTTCTGAGTCCTAATAAGAAAATATATTGACACATTAACAAAGCTCTTAAAAAGTTCCTACAAAAATGGGCTTCAAAGAGCAGTATCTATTGGATTGTGGAAAACAGGGAACAAAGAAGATATTATTGTCCTTTACTTTCTAGCATGGAAGTATTTTCAAAGCAACAAAACAGAGACATTAACTCCTACTTCACAGTCACGGTGTACAACTTAGATACTAAAATCACCGAGAATGCTAATTATAAAAGAATTCTACTGACCTGCTGTCTCCAGTGCCTAGCAAAGTGCCTGGCACGTAGTAAACATTCAATAAACATTTCATAAATGTTAAAACATGATTAACTTGGACTTTATGTAGATATTTTAAAACAACCTGCTCAGCTGTTTTCCATGACTACTTTAATCAGTGACAAACTCAACCACTAAGGGGAAAACACACAATAGAAACTTGGAATTTCTTTCAAAACACACTCCTTCCTTTCTCCACTTGCCTTAGGAGTGGGGAGGTGAGTGCAAAAGAGTTAAATGATAAGTTTCTGGCATGAGACCAAGAACGGTTCAAAAGGTGCTATTGTGCAGCTGTCAGCTCGAGGAACTGTGCGGCAGAACTAATAAGAATGCTATGGGAACCCTGTGATTTAATCACCCATGGTACCTACACAGAGAAGCATCAATCAGGGTGTCAGGTATATATTTCAGAAAGGGAGGGGACATTTAGGAATTGGGGCAAAAGTTGAAGGTGGGAGCTGTAGTTTACCCAAGCACTTCTTGCCGGTAGGGAACTTTATACTAGGGGTAGTTAACGGCCTCCTCACCTTAAACATAAAGAAGTAGATCACTGCATCGTTTGGGGAGCCCCCCAACCCCAGGACTGAGATACTTAACCTGACTGATACTTAACCTGTCCCTTTTTCACTCTCTGGCTGCAAAACTCATTATATGACAATCACATGTTTTACCCTCTAAAGAACTAGTTTCAAATTCACATATGTAACCTATCAAAACCAAAAAGCCAAACCAATTGCTATTGAGTCGATGCACCCTTAAAATACACCTGCAGTACAAGAAAATATATGCACAAGGTTATTCATTGCAGCATTATTTCTAAGAGCAAAATATTGGAAACAATCTCAAGGCCCATACATAGCAATTCAGTTGACTAAATTACGGTATTCACTCCATGGAGTACTAAGCAGTTAGGAAAATGAGAAAATATTTCTATAAACTGACATTAACTGATTTTCAGAATATATTATTAAGTGATTAAAAAAAATAAAGTGCTAAAGACTGTATGTAGAATGCTACATTTTGTGATAAAGCTAAAACACATACGTGTCCGTGTATATATTTATGTATATAAAACCCACTGCCGTCAAGTCAATTCCAGCTCATGGCGACACTGTAGGATGCAGTAGAACTGCCCCATAGGGTTTCTAAGGCTGTAATCTTTACAGAAGCAGACCGCCACATCTTTCTCCCGTGGAGCCGCTGGTGGTTTCAAACCACCGATCTTTCAGTTTGCAGTCGATCTCTTTAACCACTGTGCCACCAGGGCTCCTATATACATAGATACACACATATATATGTATGATTACAGCATGCATATACATACCCCTATGGGGTCGCTATGAGTCGGACTCGACTAGAGGGCAGTAGGTTTAGTTTTTTGGGTTTATATATGTATATGGAGCCCTGGTGGCACAGTGGTTAAGAGCTCGGCTGCTAACCAAATTGTCGGCCTTTCAAATCCACCAACAGCTCCTTCGAAACCCTAGGGGGAAGTTCTACTGTGTCCTATAGGGTCCTATGAGTTGGAATGGACTTGACGGCAACGGATTTTTGTATGTATACACTGTATAACCAAAAAACCAAAGCTGTTGCCATCAAGTTGATTCCAACCCATGGCAACCACATGTGTTACAGAATAGAAATGCTCCATAGGGTTTTCTCACGCTGTAATCTTTACAGAACCAGATCACCAGGCCTTTCTTCTGCATGGGTTGGAATCACCAATGTTTAGGATAGTAGTGAAGCACAAACCGTTTTCATCACCCAGAGACCTTTGTAACCTATTCCTGTTGCCGTCGAGTCGATTCCAACTCATAGCGACCCTATGGGACAGAGTAGAACTGCCCCATAGAGTTTCCAAGAAGCACCTGGTGGATTTGAACTGCCAGTCTTTTGGTTAGCAGCCATACCACTTAACCACTATGCCACCAGAGTTTCCTGTAACCTATTAGCCCTTCCAAAATGGAGGCAGGAACTACAAGCATGAGCTTTCTAACAGAGATGTGGAAGAAAGGCAGACATATCATTTACCTATTTTTTATACTCATCCATCTTTCGTTCTCAGCAAGACTGCAGGTCTACATCTTCTCTTTCTTTTGTTATCTCCATTATCACCAGAGTCCTAAATAAGCTAAGAATCATTCATAAATGCTCATCGATATGATCTAAAATTGGTCTGAGTAGCCAATTTAACACATCAGGCCAGACCATACAGACCAACCAAAATAGGAACTTACTGTATTTTTAAAGACTTCTAAATAACAAAATTCCACAGATTTTATTCTGTGATCCAACCCAAAATCTTGGACTGAAAGATCAAGGTTCCAAAATACTGAAGTTCACCACTTGTCTGTCAGTTTGTCATACTGTGGTGTTTTGCATGTTACTGTAATGCTAGAAGCTAGGCCACCGGTATTTCAAATAACAGCAGGGGCACCCATGGTGGACAGGTTTCTTTGGAGCTTCCAGACTAAGACAGACTAGGAAGAAAGGCATGATGATCTACTTCCAAAAATTAGCCAATGGATCACAACAGAACACTGTCCAATATGGTGCTGGAAGATGAGCCCCCTAGGTTGGAAGGCACTGAAAATACACAATGACTGCATAGCAACAATCGAGTTTTGCAACAATCCTGAAGGCGGTACAGGACCGGGCAACGTTCTATTTGTTGGACACTGGGTGGCCTAGAGTCACTGGCAACAAACAACAACATCACTTAAGTAGGGAGGTATGACAATGGGGAAATAAAGTGAGGTATGTAATAAAAATTACCTCTCCTTCCCCCAGAAGATTAAGGATTATGCTGCTGCCCCTTTACAGATAGAGTCAATTATAAAAGATGAGACGAATGGGCATCAGGGCAGAGCTGGGATTTGAATGGAAAAGTCTGACTAGGCAGTCCCAAGGTCCTTGCTACCACATGGCTTCCTCCTCCTTTTACCTGAAACCGGAGATAAATTCTCTTGCCATGCCACTGAGGTGTCACCACTACCAAACACATTACAGATGCCCCAAGAAAGTTCCTTCTGCAAACAGTATCTCTTGCTAGACATAAACACCTACTTTCAAAGTTTGAAATTTATTAGCACCCAAATAATGTTTATTACCCTGTGGCTTGTGATTCTGTCATGCCTTCTTTCAACCAAGGAGACTGGATTAGCTCACCAACACAGGCATTTACAGCTCTGACGTTGAGCCACTGTTAAAAAGGAGACCCAAGGACAGATGGAACTGATCTACTCACAGGTGGATGAGCTCTGCTGGAACAGAAAGCGCCCAAGTGCTGGCTGAAAAAACACCCAGGCCCAAGAAGAGAATGCAAAATAATAAAGCAGGAATCTGTACCAAAGGCAGCTGCCAGCCACAAGTCATAACCAAAAGAAGTGAGCCAACCACAGAGGAAAAGCAACCAAATTCTGAGGTAGTATCATAACCGGCAATAAAATGCAGCAAGATTTTCATTGAAATAAAAATGCAAATAAAAAAAAATTAAGGGTGATGGAAAATTTTGGAGGTGGATCCTGGTGATATTGTACAACATGATGAGTGTAAATGAGCAGCTGACTAAGGCCACTCTCCAATCACTCCCCTTATCAGGCTCTCACACTCCAGGGCCACGGTGCACAGTCTCAATCACCCTAGGCAAGCACTCAACAGCTAGGGCAGCCCCTATGCCTTGGAGCCTGTAGAATTATTCAAAATGCCCAGTCCCCAGGAAGCCCAGGAAACCTACCTGACCCCACTGTACAACACTAAACTGTGCATGTAAAATACCTTGAAATGGCAAATGTTTTGTTATATGTTTTTTACCACAATAAAAAAAATGTCAAAAAAAAAAAAAAAAACTGAACAAATTTCAGGGGAGAAGTCCCCGGAGGGGACTCTATTTGTCAAATACAAAAGGAAGGAATTTTATATAACATTTTTTTAAATTTTCCAAAAGCTAGAGATGTGTGCATTGCTTGAAATGCATGCAATTTTAACATCTGTGAACTCAACCAGAAGATTTCAAAAGAAAATGAAAATTTGGATAAGTTTTTCACTGGGTTAGGAGATCAGAAAAGAGAAAGAAGCAGAAAGCCCCACTGAAATTTATTGAAATTGTAAACTTCCAAAAATATAGGTGAGATAAAAATCATAAATCCCTTTGGTATTTTGTTATCATCTTCCGTAGTCATTCCTAATTTTTGTTTTCATTGTTATGAAGAAAATACAAGGTAACAGTGGCTAAGAAGACATTTAAATTATAAACTTTCTCCTTTATCTTTGGGGTCTGTCTTTAGAACAGGAGTGATTGTATTAGAGATCTTTCAGAAAGCCTTTTCAGAGAGACTTCTAGATTTATTTGCTGGGTAGGAGGCTCTGGAGGGCAGTGTTGGTTCAGTGATAGAATTCTCACCTTCCACGCATGGGAGACTCAGGTTCGATTCCTGGCCAATGCACCTCATGCTCAGCCACCACCTGTCTGTCAGTGGAGGCTTGCATGTTGCTATGATGCTCAACAGGTTTCAGCGAAGCTTCCAGACTAAGACAGACTAGAAAGAAAAGCCTAGGGGTCTACTTCCAAAAATTAGCCAATGAAAACCCTATGGATCACAACAGTCTGATCTACAACCGATCATGGGGTTTGGTTCCGTTGCCCATGGAGTTACCATAGTCAACTCCACAGCAGCTAACAACAACCGTCCTAGTGGAGACCTGGCCTTAGCTTCCTCAGTGCAGGGCTGGTGTCTGCGGGGCGGGGACAGATTCCCCGGAAGGCGAGGAAGGCACCCTGGACCGGGTCTGAGTGGAGCTGGTGAAGCTGGCCTCTCCCTTTGTGTAAGTCAGGGAAGAACCACAGTGTGCCTATTCGTGTCGCTAGCTCCCGTTTGTAAAATGGGGTAATTATAACCTCCCTGCCTTATATGGCTGTTGGGAAGCTTCATTAATGTTTGTGAATCACTCTGAAGATGGGAGGGATTGCTCACTGCGTGGCGGGTGGACGGCCCCAGTCTTCCTCTGTGTTTCCCTCGCTTCATCTTACATGAGAGGGTAAGGAACGCTCTTTCTGTTCCCTTGTCCTGCTAACGCTGTATACTGATCCTTCTACCTACATTTCTGGGTTCTCAGCAGGGCTTCAAACCGGTTTGTTCCAGTTCAAACCTCTGCTGAGAATTTGCCTTCCCACCCCAGAGATACTGAATCAAAATCTACAGTTTAACCAGATCCCCAGGTGATTCTTATGTATAGTAAATTTTGAGAACCACTGCTCTACTAATGGTTCTCAGAACTGGTCCCTAACCGGCATCATTAGCATCACCTGGGAACTTGTGAGAAATGCAAATTTCAACAGGGATTCAACCAGAACAAACTGGTTTGAAGCCCTGGTTCTCAGTCCCGCATGTTTTCATTAGTGGGATGCAATCATTTAAAATTAAACATTTGTAAAATGCCTAAAGGCTGTGGAAAGGCCGTCAATAATTATTGCTATGCATCAGTTTATGCCCATGTTGTTACATTTCTATGGATTCAAAAGCAGATGAAGCTTGAATGTTATCTCCTGATACCCAAATCAGTTAACCTTCTTTAAAAAAGAAAACAAGCACACACATTTTTAAGTTGCATAAAAAACATATATATACATATGCATACGGGTGTGGAATGAACTCCTGGATATATTTTTATATGTAAAATCAAAACAAAAAAAAATGCAGAACAGTGTACTCTTTAATAAACCCATTGGGTATTTTTAAATATGTTGTGTCAGAAGAAGGTCCCTGGGTGGCATAAATGGTTTGCATTCACCTACTAATCTAAAGGTTGGTGGTATGAACCTTCCCAGCAATGCTGTGAAAAAAAGGCCTGGCAATCTGCATATGTAAAGATTACATCCAAGAAAACCCTATGAAGGAGTTCTACTCTGTAACACAAGGGGTCGCCATGAGTTAGAACTGACTTAACAGCAACGGGTTTGGTTTTGGTTCTATGTCAAAAAAAACACATTCTAGAGATGTATTAGTTTACTTTGGCTGCTTTTTTAAAGTTAAAGAGCATATATTTTTAAAAAAAATAAACTTATTTAAAAACCATTTAGACTGAAATGATCGTTAGTAGGGTGCTACCTAGATAAATTATGGTACATCCAAACAGTGGGTGTGAATATGTGTGTGAGTAGACATACATACATAAATATAGAATGGAATTCTAGATATGTTTTTAATTAAAAAAAAAATCAAAAGTGCAGAACAGAACATGTAGTAAGTTACCATTTGTGTTTTTAAAAGGGATATATTGTATATGTACGGTACTTTTACCCAGATAATGCATGCCTTCTACATTTGTTTGCCAACTGTGCCCTCCCCCTGAGCAAGGTATTTTTGTATGTGCCGCTATGCTAATTTTTTTTTACAGCAACATGTAAAAAAAATTGGCATAGTGGCACTTACAAAAATACCTCACAGGAGGAGGGCACGGTTGGCAAACAAATGTAGAAGGCTTGTGTTACTTGCATAAAAATACAGTATATATTATATATGTATATAAATATTATATATTGTGTTATGTGTTATATATCACATATACACAGACTATCTCTGGAGTAGTAGTTACTTCTGGAAAGAGGGTTTAGATGATTTAGACTAAAGGAGATAGGCAAGAGTCTTAAAATTTACATACATTCTCTCTGGAGTTGTTTAATATTGTTTACCATAAGAATGAACCACTTTTTTAAATGAAAAATTTTAGAGTCACATTGTATATTTCGTTATTAAATTGGCATTCTATGATATTTTATCTTTAAAACATAATTTATAGTGTATGCTATTAAGGAAAACTGTCAACTGCATAGAAAAAGTAAACTGATGCTATTACTTTTCAAAATTACCCACTGTGGAATGAATATACTGTAACATAGCATCCAGAATATGCTCAGGTGAATTACAAGACAATTTGCCTTGACAAAAAAAGATACAGACACTATTGATAAATAGGCAAAATATTTATGCCCAGTTGTAATGTATTATAACTCAGATGGCATTGCTCTAGACTCTCCCCTGGAATTAAGTCTCCTGTGGGTAAAGAAAAGACCTTTTTCATACAGTTTCTCCCAAAAGTCTAGCTTAATACCTGGCAAATAGTAGGTTTTCACAAAATATTTATCGAGTAAATAAATACATAAATTGACTTCACAGTACAATTTCTTGCCTCTTCTAATTATTTTCTTTAATGTGGAGCTTTTCAAAGCCTTTAATAAATAATTGCACATTATAAATTCAGTGAGGCAAACAGAGTGCACACCATTTTCCAAACTTGCTTCACCATGAAGAAAACCTTTTCCTCACAAAGTACTTTACAGTGCTAAGTGGTAAAACGAAAAAAACCAAACCTGTTGCCATCGAGTCGATTCCAACTCATAGTGAGCCTATAGGACAGAGTAGAACTGCCCCATAGGGTTTCCAGGGAGAGGCTGGTGGATTCCAACTGCCGATCTTTTGCTTAACAGCCGAGCTCTTAACCACTGCACCACCAGGGCTCCAAGTGGTAATGAAGTCTAAATAAATAGAAGTGGAAAGCATTGCTTGGCTTTTAATTTATGCCTCACTGTTACCCAAAAGTCAAGGGCAGCAGCGACCATCAGCGCTTACTGAATATTCATGAATATTCCCTGTCTTTCCCATACTCCCTGTTGTTGGGTCAGGGCCATGTGTGTTCTGGTAAATAGGAACGTGAGAGGAAGTGATGGCCACTTTCATTCTGAGACATGGGAGGGTTGGTGTGTCTCCTTCATCTTTCTCTTTCTCTGCTGGGACAATTCTGGAAGTCAAATGTTGAGATGATGACCTCACAAGTTGAAGGGAATCCCGGAGCCACTCAACGTAGAAGCCCCCTTCCAACTCACATCAGAGTTTCTGTGAACAAGAAATACACTTCTGTTGTCCTAAGCCTCTGAGATTTCATATTGGTATGACAGTGTAACCTAGCCTATCCTAACTAAATGTATTCATCACCAAGGCATTCCTTCAAACAACAAATATATAGTGCCAGGCATCTGGTAATACTATGTCAGGCATCTTATGATAAGTACATTTAAGACGGTCAAAAGAGAAATTAAACAAAACATGTAGAAGGGAAAGTGGAGGGATGAACATTCTAGGTCACTTGAAGAAAAACTGCTAAAGATGAATACTTTTTGTCTTTGTAGACCTAGCTATTATTTCAGAAGAATTTGTCAAAAACTAAGCTTAAATATAAAGAGTGTAAATTTGCACAAAGTTGACTCGTCTTTTACTGTGCCTGTATTACTCCCCACTTTCTTAAAGACCAGGTATTTTCTATATAAGCTTAGGAATCAGTATCTCCAGAACTATTTTTGTTCTCTTGTTATATCTATATATAATTCCTGGCTTAAGGGGGGAAAAAAGCTATAAATCCAAAGGGGTTAGCTGCAAGTGGTCTGATATATACCAGAAGTTGTCACCAGACCTTATCAGTCAACACTCTTGGTCCTTTGTCGTAGTTAGGCAGTGCCTGTATGAATTTTCTGGATTAAGGCTACTTAATAAACCAGGGCCCTTGATAGACTCATAATCTCCATTGAAAGAAATATTCATACAAGATTAAATTCTATTGCAGTGATGTACTTTGTACTTTGAATCAACATCCATAACTTTCTTTTGATACAACAGTGAATTGAGGAGGAAGAAAATTGTTGGTAGACATTAAGGAAGAATGTTCCCTGTTCATCATTTTGAGTTGTAAAATGTCAAAATAATGGGAGTTACTCAGTGTCCCGTCTCTCTGAATCCCCCAGATTTCTTTTTCAACATCAGCAGATTTAAACAATCACAGTAATCCAAAAGAGTCTGGAATTCCGACACAGGCTATCAGGTAAAACAAAATCTTTCATTAATTTTCTGTGAAATGCTCTAATCAGTTTCTTGACTTGGTTCAAATCTCCACAACCACGTAACGTTATGTGTTCCTTTCTGCCTCCTCCTCTTCATCCCACTGAAGCAGAAAGCATTTTTAAAGGCTCGTTTTGGAAAGGTTTCTCCCAGGTCTCTGTGTACTGGCCAGGATTTAACCTCCGGGTTTATAGAACTCCTGGGACTCTTCATGGAAGCTGCAGTGACAGTCCAAGTTGAAATCTGGTGTGCTGGGCAAGAAAACCACAAAGTCTGTCTAGGCACTTTATCAGTCAGACCCTGCTTTTGAAAGATAAGCCCCTCTGAGACAGAGGTCAGGGTCAGACTGAGCTACTGCAGATTAGCTCTTCTGGCTGAAACACACATGTACTAGACGGGGTCAGCACGAACACTGGATATGAGCATTCCCTCTTATTACTTTCATTCTGAGCTCACTAATAACTTATTTAACATGCATCAAGGCCCACTGAGGGAGCTAACCAGATTCTCTTCTGACAGAATTATCAACTGCCACCGAGCCCTTGATTACCATTAGCTTGCCTCTTTTTCTTTCTTTTCTTCTTTTGAAAAAATTTTATTATTTTAAACTAATCTGGTTCTTCATTAAATACCTTTTCAAATTATAAAAATAATAAAAGTGTAACACCACAAAATGCTTGAAGAAAAAACTGCCCAACATGCCTGCGTACATCTTCCATAACATTCTCTATGCTCATGTACGTATTTACAACCATCGACAAATATAAAATTACACACATACACTCACGAGCTGGCAGGTGCACGGGCTCATTGCTGGTTGATTAGACAGTTCTGGTTTTACAAACTAAAATAATACTATTCCCATTTCTCTGATATTTTCTTGTTTTTACTATGTAACAATCATCCCTACAAGTCAATAGATCAAGTTCTAACTCAGCCTATTCCTTTATATATGTCTGCATACACATATTCATTTTACATTTAAAAAATCATATCGTATTTGATGGAGACTTGCTTAGTGCAGTCTTGTTCTTTCTTTTTTTGCTTGCCCCTTCATCTGTCCTATCCCCACTACCCTCACATGGCCACCCAACTCTAACTAGGCAGTTCAGCATTACACTGTGATTTTGGCCTTCAGTAATTATTAAGACTCTCTTGTGAATCAGTCAGTCCCCCTGAAGCTGGGTGGTTTGAAAATTACCAAGATCAGCAAATTAAAAACAAATATTCATATTGCCACAGACTATCTCAGTTTCTGAACATCTGATGATTACAACCAAATTTGTCATTCACCAATTACCATTACACAATGTGTTCTTGTAATGAAAGACAGCTTATGTAACAAGGAGAAATGTCAGGCATCCATCCAAAAGAATGCCCTTGGAGTAACAACCTCAGATACTGACTTATATATAACAGGTCTATTAAAGTTTTCCAGGAAATATTGGGAGTATTTTTGGGATAGTTATTATTATTTTTTCCATTTGGAACTTAATGATTATCCTGCTAATCATTCCCATTGGTCTTGTCTCCTTGAGACTTTTCCCATCACAGAAATCCATTAAAATCTCATTCTGGAATGAAATACAATTTTTCAAGATTAATTCTAAATTTAGGTCTCTGGAAAATATCCTTAATATATCCTTGGATTTTTCCATGAAGCAATTAATTGTGAAAAATACAAATTTTACTCATGACATGGAGGTTATCAGGACTGTACTAGAGAAGTCACAAAACGGCCCATCCAGCCCTTCTCAAAGGTTCTGAGGGGTGGACACCCAGTTGAAACATCTGCTGTGACTTCTCATTTTATTGTCAAGCCTTATTACATAAGGGTGATTTGTGTTTCACACTAATTAGCTAAGAGGTCTGGACATTAATCCATTACCCAATAAACAGCCCTCTGCAATGAGGTAGTTTTTGAAAAAGACCAGTTCTGGCTTTATTGATCTTGGATTTAGCAGGCTGAGAATATGTGCACAACATGGTCTTTAGTGCCCGCTTAGGACAGTCATACTCCATGCTTTTACACAGGGGATCTTTCCTGCTAATGTCCTATATGCCCTGTGGGCACATCTCAACAGCAAGCAGTACCAGTTGAAGAAAGTGGGGCATGCTTTCACATGGAGAACTTCAGTAAAAAGAAAGCAGTGAGTGTGATAAGAAATACTCACTGGCTGCCACAGGTAGAAGTGAATGGCAAGGTATGCGGGAAGAATGAGACTCAACGTGAAGAAAACCAAAAAAAACCAAACTCACTGCCATCAAGTCAATTCTGACTCAAAGCGGCTCTATAGAACAGAGCAGAAATGCCCCATAGGGTGGTGGATTCAAACTGCTGACATTTTGGTTAGCAGCCATAGCTCTTAACCACTGCACCACCAAGACTCCAGACATGAAGAAAAAATATACAAAATATATATCTTACCACAATAAAATTTTAAAGAATAATTATTAAAATCTATATATTTAGATCTGCTATTAGTTCGAGCTATGTGAAGTTGCCAATTTTGTAGGTCAAAATGGACAAATATTGGCAATTTCATATGTTGCTACATTAAAAAATACATGTCATGCTAATGAATATAACAATACATGCACCTGTATTTATATATGTTTTCACTAGAATAGAAAAAAGTATAATGGGATAAATACCAGACTCTTAGCACTGCTTTCTCTAGGAGGTGTATGTGTGTGTGTGTGTGTGTGTGTGTGTGTGTGTGTATGTGAGTGTGTGTATTGGGAATAGTGATTAATTTTTCTTTATATATCTCTGTATTGTTTCATTTATGACAACAAGCAGGTATTACTTTTGTAACTAAGAAGCATAATTAGAAATTACAAATAAGAAAGAGAACGCTAGAGACTGAATCCGTGATCCTAA
Source organism: Dugong dugon (assembly GCA_030035585.1). Lineage (NCBI taxonomy): Eukaryota > Metazoa > Chordata > Mammalia > Sirenia > Dugongidae > Dugong > Dugong dugon. The sequence goes on along the minus strand of CM057471.1, from coordinate 98,030,740 downwards.
TTCATGATTCTTTATCTTCAGGTTTAGTTTCACATGCAGCGTTGTGGGTTGTCTAGACATGAACACCCGCCATGTGCTAAGGAAGTTGCATAGAAATGGAAACTTGCTGTGACTTTGGAACTGTCTTAATAGTCGCGCGAAAGGAAACACAATAAAAATAGTTTCACAACCCTTGTGATAAGACTACCATACAAAGATTGATCACTTGACGTCATTAAATCAAGTGCCCTTTGTGTAAGTGTCTGGGGACAAAGAAGTCCAGGGGTATTTCATGTGCAACATGAAATATGAGGTAGGAAATCAGCAGAGATAAGATTTCAGTATGCTGGTGTGTTAGATGGGTTCCACTCATGCTGTCTAACTCCCAAACTAAACCCCAGACATTTGCTCCAAGTCTGGAATAGACAAAGAGCCTGTCTTTTTTTTTTTTTAAATAAGTTACACTGTATGTATGCCCTTTCTCATGAGCACCCAAGAATGTTTACAGAATGGTAACTTGAGAGGCAGTGCGGGGTAGTGGTTAAAGGCACAATCTATGGGCAAAGAATGCCTGGCTTCAAATCTCAGTTCTACCAATTACTGGGTGTATGATCTTGGACAACTCAACCTCAGTAAGTATTCACTTTCCCCATCTATAAGGTGGGAATAATAATAAGATTATCCCTAGAGTTTGTTATTTCGATTAAATGTGCTAATATAGGTACACTATTTAAAATTGTACCTGGCACTGGATCATCTTAAGTTTTTGTTTGTTAGAACCATCTCCTCACAGCCTCCGCATATTTTTCAAAAACTGGTTATAAATTTCCTATCTTCTCTCATTCATTCCACATATTGAGTGAGTGCCTCCTGCCTGCCAGGCCCTGTGCTAGGCATTCAGAACAAAAAAATTGATACATAGATAAATAAATGAATGGATAAACAAGTAAATCTCATAGCCTCTGTGTTGAGTGGTCCCTTGTGTTTCTAACACCCTTTTTTAATCACTATCTGTTTTCAAGGCAGAGGACAAATGGAAGACGTTATTATTATATAACAAATGATAAAAGAATATACAAACCAGGAACAAGGCAACACAAATTGAGTCCTCAAGGAAGAATACCACTAATACGACTGTGGGGTCACAGGGCTTGAAGCCCCAACTCAGCATTTGTGGTTTGACTATAAATTTATTGAGACTAGATCCACAATCCAGAGTAGAAATTTGACCCTGTTTTCTTATAAAGCTGATGAGTTACGTGAATGCCTGATCACATTTAGAGCACAGGGTCTGCAGGTAGCTATGCAAATTCACACGGGCCCACATGAACAGGCCTGAGAGAAATTGGAGCTGGCCTAGCAAGACCCAGATAACGGGCCTAACAAAAAATGCTAAACTGTGTGCTCCTCTTTCTTGATCTTTTTCCTGTGGGGAATTTCCTGGGACAAAGAGAAGGACTCTCTGTGCATATGGTTTGTGATTTTTAAGCCTTTGGATAGGCAAACAAAGGAAGAGAAGACCATGGAAATGCTCATTGACCACTGGAAACTTATGTCATACACAGCATTTTTGTGGCTCAGTGATTTCCCCAAATGTAGCAACGCTAAACGCGTTAGCTTTTGAAGCTGTCTATGGTTTCAATGAGACTGCAGCAGCCTCCGTCAGTACCATACTTAGCTGTACCCCAAAGGCATCCATTCATTCATTTATTCATTCTGTAGTTATAGTCCTTTCTATGTGCCTGGCAGTAGGCTAAAAGCTGGAATTTGTTGTTGTTAGAGGCCATCAGGTTGGCTCCAACTCATGGTGACCTCATGTATAACAGAAAGAAACATTGCCCAGTCCTGCTCCCTCTTCACGATCACCAGCATGCTTGAGCCCATTGTCGCGGCCATCTCACTGAGGGTCAGTCCGTCTCATTGAGGGTCTCCTTTCCGTTTGCTGGTCCTCCACTTTACCATGCATGATGTCCTTCTCCAGCAATTGATCCCTCCTGATGATGTGTCCAAAGTAAGTGAGTCAAAGTCTCAGACAATACTCTGTGATCCATAGGGTTTTTCACTGGCTAATTTTCGGAAGTAGATTGTCAGGCCTTTCTTTCTAGTCTGTTTTAGTCTGGAAGCTCCACTGAAACCTGTCCACCATGGGTGACCCTGCTGGTATTTGAAATACCAGTAGCATAGCTTCCAGCATCATATCAACATGCAATCCACCACAGTATGAGAAAGTGATAGATGAGTGGTGGAAAAACTGGGATTATAGAGATTTGAAAAAAAGAAAATTTTCAGAGCAGAAAACAGGTACTAACCTCAAAAGTTTATAAAATTTGCACAAGCTTGGTCAGAAAAGAATGGAAGTTTCTAGCGAAACACATAAACAATTTGGCATTGCTTTTACATGGGGAGGAGGCCTGATGACACAGTGGTTAAGAGCTCGGCTGCTAACCAAAAGGTTGGCAGTTTGAATCCACCAGCTGCTCCTTGCTCTGTCCTATCAGGTCTCTATGAGTCGGAATCAACTCAACAGCAAAAGGTTTTGGTTTTTAAGTGTGGAACCGTCAGTCTAATATGTCATTACGTCAATTGACCTCAGTTCAAGTGCTAATTTCTGGGCAGCTGGTGCAAAGTGGAAGGTTTGGGAAGCAAGCAGATAAGTAACTAATCATTCCTGTCATTGTTCCTGAAGGAATGGAACACAAGTCAAAATTATCCTTAGAAATGTTACTCCAACTGAGGATAAACAACCAATAGGCTATCTGGAAGCATCATCATGACAATGTACATCTTTCTGGTTTTCACAGCTCGATAAAGTTCAGGCTTGTGTAGCACATACCCGAGCAGCCTCCTCTCTCAGCTGGTTTTTATCCGCTCTCCTGAAAGTCACCCCCATGAGTAAACCTCATCATCTGAGAATATCCGTATATGCCTAGACTTTCCTCTAGGGGCCTCAGTCATATTGTCACAGGACAACTATAAAATTTTTATAGCAGCAGAAATCTATTACCAGTGGGTAAACTGTACATGCAATAAAAACTATGTGTGTCAGAATTCAGAAGCCAGGGCAGACCAGGGCACGTTCACAGTGTGGCTGCTGGTGCTGAGTTTCTTACGTCAGAGAATTCTTACGTTCGTGCATCCCCACCTGTTCACTCACCTCCCCAGAAAAAGACTAGCAAATAAACAACAAAGAAAGTAAATAAAGGCAGCTGTGAAAAACATTCCTTCAAAATAGAGAAATTAAAAAGACCAAGAAATCGTGTTTGTTTGAGGACTTAAAGACTCTAGATATAATTTTGAGCTCCCCAAGAAAGAATAAAATTGAGGGATTTGGGACATGGAAGGAAAAGAAATTTGTGGTAATTACAAGACTTCTTGGAGCAACAATCGATGCCCATGGAAGCAGCAGTCAAGAAGTCAAACGATGTATTGCACAGTCACTGGAGAAGGACATCATGCTTGGTAAAGCAGAGGGTGAGCAAAGAAGAGGGAGACTCTCAGTGGGATGGACTGACACATGGCCACAGCAATGGGCTCAGATGTAGCAATGATTGTGAAGATGGCACAGGACTGGACGACGTTTCTTTCTGTTATACATAAGGTCACTACGAGTTGGTGCTGGCTCGACAGTATCTAATAACAACAAGAAGACTTTATTGGGAGAGGAGAAGGGAGTCTCTCCTTTTTCATGCAGGATAATTTAGTTTCACTTGTCAAGTTGGTGTACTGTGAAAACAACTGATAATGCACAAAATGATCTAATTCTCCCATTTGCAAACAGTGTTCTGTGGCTTATCTAGTATCCTACTGGTCTTAGACTCACACCCTGTCTAGGCCAAGCCGGGCATTATCAGCAACCACTAGGTATTAATCCACCACCCATCTGTCAGTTTGTTGTACTATAGTGGCTTGCATATTGATATGATGCTGGAAGCTATGCCACCGGTATTTCCGATACCAGCAGGGTCACCTATGGTGGACAGTTTCCACTGGCAGTTATAGACTAAGACAGACAAGGAAGCAAGGCCTGGTGATTGACTTCTGAAAATTAGCAAATGAAAACTCTATGGATCACAGAATATCGTCTGAGACTTTCACTTGCTTATTTGAATACATCATGGGGAAAGACTAATCACTAGAAAAAGACAATGTTTGGTAAACCAGGAGGCCAATAAAAATGAGGGAAACCCTCAAGGAAATGGATTGACACAATAGACTCAAACATACCAATAATAACTGAGATGGCATGGGGCTAGGCTTCTGTTACACATTTCCTTCTGTTATGCATTGAGTTATTGCCATGAATCAGAGCCAACTCGACAACAACTGACAACAACAGGTATTAATCAAGAGCCTATTATGGCATGCTCAGTCTAAAAACTTGATTACAGAAAATGCAGGAGGAAGAAAAGACATTCTTCCTCCTCAGAGTTTGCCATTTATTACAACTATAAAATAAGGAGCCCTGGTGACAAAGTAGTTAAGAGCTCAGGCTGCTAACCAAAAGGTTGGCCATTAGAATCCACCAGCCACTCCTTGGAAACCCTATGGGGCAGTTCTACTCTGTCCTCTAGGGTCGCTGTGAGTCGGAATCGACTCGACGACGGCACACAACAACGATAAAATGAGACCCTCAGGCTTGATTCTCTCCATTCATCTGAGAGAGTGCTGACAAGATGCTTTTCAAGTCTTTGAAAACAAAAACACATTTTCTGCAACAACCTACTGAAAACTTGCTCTGACCCTGATGAAAGGGAAGAAGCACTTCCCAACTCTACTACCCAAGGGTTCCCAATCAAGGTTTATCAGTATAGCTCAGTCTTATCTAATTGAAATCTAAGATGGCTGCCTCCACCACACCCTGCCCCACCAAGACTCTAATGCACATAGGAGTATAGCTGTTGGTGATTTCCTCTTTCCAGGCCCCATGTAGGGTGTCCCACCTATTTATAGGTACGTGATCAGCTCCAAAGGAGTCCCTAGGTGGTACAAACGGGAGAAGCGCTCAACTACAAACCTAAAGGTTGACGGTTCAAAACCATCCAGAGGTACCTCTAAAGAAAGGCCTGGTGATCTGCTTCCAAAAGGTCACAGCCTGAAAAACCCTACGGAGCACGATTCTACTCTAACAGACATGGGTTCGCCACAGGTCGGAATCGACTCAACAACAACTGGTGCTGGTGGTAAACTCCAAAGTAGTTCCTGGATGGTGAAAACAGTTGATATGCTCAGCTGCTAGCTGAAAGGCTGGAGGCTAGAGTCCACCCAGAGGTGCCTTCAAAGAAAGGCCTGGAGATCTGCTTCCAAAAAATTAGTCATATAAAACCCTATGGAGCACAGCTCTAGTCTGTAACACATGGGGTCACTGTCAGTGGGAGTCAACTCAACAGCAATTGGTTTTTTGGGTTAGCTCCAAAGAAAAGAAAAGTGGTTATTCCTCATACAACAGTCAGGAACAAGTACTTCCAAGGGATTATAATAGTTTTAGGAAGTGGAGGCACTCAGCTGAGAACATGTCTAACCTCTGCCCTCTCTCTCTGCTCCAAACATGCCCTTGTGGAGAGCTCCATGGTTCAGTGATGCAGTGGTGCAGGGTAACCAGGCACTACTGAAGGCACACCTGGCCTAATTCATTCATTGGCCACACCCTTATTAAGCATCTGCCACATGTCTGGCATTTCCAATGCTCATTTTTATCACCAAATCATATAAGAGTCTGGTTCCCAAGTATAAAGTGGTAAAAGAGAGGAATAAGGATGCCACAGAATTGTGTGACCTGTGTTCTGCACAAGGGTACCTAACAAAGGAGATGAGTGAGGACTAAAATCCAGCCCATGTTCTTTCTCCAAGCCAGGAACCCATGGGCTGCATCTGCCCAGGGGAGACACCTTTTCCTAATGTGCTGGAAGACTTTGTCTAGTCTGACAGAGGCCCTGTGTGGGAGATAAGGCATATGGACAGTTCCCCATCAGCTCTATCCCGACGAATGATGTAAGAATGGATGAATCTCTTAATTCGTCATTGTCTCAGTCTCCCCATCTGTAAAATGGGGACAATAATGCTTCCCCACGTTTTAAGCCTTGAGATAACCAGTTGTCATCAAGTCAATTCCAACTCATGGTGACCCCATGTGTGTCAGAGTAGAATTGTGCTCCATAGGGTTTTCAATGGCTGATTTTTTGGAAGTAGATCGCCAGATCTTTCTTCTAAGTTATCTCTGGTGGACACGGACTTCCAGACTTTCCGTTAGCAGCCAAGCACGTTAACCATTTACACTACCCAGAGACTCTAAGCCATGAGCTCTCTAGGCGTAAAATCCTCAAAGAATGTACCACAAAGATGATATTAAATTTTATGTCCTCACTTTGTCCCAAGAAATTGCCACTTACTTTCTATGGATCTTCCTTTAATCAGAGAAGAAAACAAAACCAATTTTGCAGTCCCAGTGGAGGAAAGTCCGTGGAAGCTCTTATTTCACTAGCTACACTTCACTCATGAGGAAGGCCTAGCTAGGCACTAGCTATACCACTAAACATTTATTTAAGGGCCCAACAGAAAATTTAGATAAATTCTTCATCAACTCTACTCTCGAGTTTCATATGGAAACAAAGGTCATAAACAAGGTCACTAACCAATTTTTGGAAAGAGATGGAGAAGTAGGGGCTTTCTTTCCTTGAGGGCAGACAATGATTTTTCTCATCTTGGAATTTCAGGGCCTAGTAAGGGTGGGGGGTCCCCCGGGATGGGGCAAACAGTTAAGCACTTGACTACTAACCCAAAGGGTGGGGCTTCAAACATGGTGATCTGCTTCTGAAAGTTTACAGCCTTGAAAACCCTATGGAGCATAGTTCTACTCTGACACACATGAGGCTGCCATGGGTCAGAATTGACTTGACAGCAAACAACAAAAACAGTATAGGGAGAGCCCAATAAACATTTGTTGGATTGGTGCTGAGTGGACACCATCATGTGCTCCCAAGTGCCTGATCCTCCCCTTTAGGGGGGAGATGGAAATCAGAATATAGAATTAGGAGGATCTTGAATAATTCATACAAAATAATCCAATTTGGTTAGACCTGCAGAAAAGAATCTTCAGCCCCTATGTTTAGTGACTTCTTTGTATCTAACTTAAATCTTTTATATTCCTCTTATTCTAGCATTAATGGGGTCAGAAAACACAGCTATAAAGTAATCTGACTCTCTTATCCAGGCTAAACAATTGGCATTTTAAGAAGTTCTGATTTAATTACCTTCATATGCTGTTTATGGCATATAGATGAATGAATCTTCTTAGGTAAAAATCTAATTGAACTATGGCATTGCTGTCAAATCATTCTATGATCACTTGCTCTAAGCCCCACCACCACCAGTCACTGTGGGGTCTGTTCTGACTCACAGTGACCCCATGTGTGTGAGAGTAGAACTGTGCTCCATAGGGTTTCCAATGGCTGATTTTTCAGGAGTAGATCGCCAGGTCTTTCTTCCGAGGCACCTCTGGGTAGACTTGAACCTCTAACCTTTCAGTTATAAGCCAAGCCCGTTAACCATTTGTACCACCCAGGGACTCCACTCTAAGTACAGTGCTTCTGAATTTCTTTTTGTCTAATTCATGCTTTAGTTATGGATTATCCTTTCAGGCTTGGAAGCCAACAGGATGACTTGCTTATTGTGTAACATCAATAAAGCCTCAAGATTGTGGTATAGAGAAAGGAAGTTCTGTGGTCTTCAGCTCAAGGTCCCGTTTCTGGTGGACAGCAGGACCTGGTGGCATGAAGTCAACCTGCTCTTCTCTTCTTTGCTTTCACTTCCTCTCCTGAGGACTAAGGAAGGGATTTGCTGAGGGAGATTTTCATGAACAACACTCACCCAGGCTTTAAATGTGTTTACTCTGGTTTCAATAGTATCGATTCCTACACCAGAGAGATTAATACTACTTTCCCACTTCTTCGTAGCTTTAGTCTTCTCCCTGGCAGATGGCTTCTTAGGAATATACTTACCGCCACCTTGTGGAACGTAAATAAACTTATTTGTAAAGGGCCTGTTCTGGGCAATCTTTTGTCAAACTTGGAAATACTGTTCTCTTTCTTATTCTGATCAGTTTTTCTTCTCTGGGAAGCAGCTCTGTGGTGATCTGGTTGCAGGCGCATCTCACACCTGGCAGGAAAAAAACTTCTGCTTGCTTCATGTGCCGTCATTCTCCGTTAAAATACAGAGAGCCATAGCATACAGACAGCAAAAGATTCTGGCCCCTGGAAACCTCCTAAACCTCACTGACAGTGCCAAGAATTGAACCATAATCCCAGATAATTATATTTACAAGAAAGGGCCTGCCCATAATCTCTCCCAAAAATAATGTTATTCACATATGTTTCCTATAGAAATCCTCATACGTTGGCTTAGCCATGTTTGGATTCTGTTCTTAGACTAGAAAATTAGCCCAACCTAACCAAAGTGGTTAAAATTGCCCAGGCTACAATATAGTACATCACTAGCTTTTACTGCAATGCATGGTCTGGTTTCTTTTCCATTGCATTTTCCTGCTGCAAAGACATTTCTATAGTTGTATATATCTCCACAGGCAGCTCCACGGAAAGGGCTTAGAAGCAAGACTATACCCCTGTTTGGATAAGCATAACTATCTGTTTTACCTCAGAGTGAACTAATTTATCATGGGAAAGTTTAAGTCTGTTAAATATACACTAAAATTTTGAAAGGGTTTGGTTATAAACAATGTCTCTTTAAAAAAATTTTTTTTAAAGACACAACTTTTTTACTTGGAAGAAGCTAGTTTTGTGTAGTTCTTTTAAAAAAAAAAAAAAACAGTTGCCATAGCATTGACTCCAAATCATGATGACTCTGTGTGACAGAGTAGAACTGTGCTCCACAGTGTTTCAATGTCTCATTTTTCAGAAGTAGATCTCTAGGACTTTTTTCCAAGGTACCTCTGGGTAGATTCGAACCCCTAATTTTTTGGTTAGCTGCCGAGCATGTTAACCATTTCCACCACCCAGGGACTCCTGCAGCTCTTCTTGTTGTTATTAGGTGCCACCAAGTCAATCCTGACTCATAGTGACCCCATGTGACAGAGTACAACTGCTCCATAGGGTTAAACTATAATCTTTACAGAAGCAAATTGCCAGGAGCCACTGGATGGATTCAAACTGCCAAATTTTCAGAGCGCAACTGAGCACTTAACCATCACACCACCAGGGCTCTTTGCTGTTCTTCTTCCAAAACCAAAAACGAAGCCCGTTGCCGTCGAGTTGATTCCAACTCATAGCAGCCTACTATTTCTAATACTTCAGAAGTATAAGTAGATAAATCACATTACTGCAGATTTTGTCTGAACATTGCAATGGTTACTAAAACTGTATAATGTGGACATTAATTCTGAAAAGACAAAAATTTAAGTAGCTAAATGCATGTTATGGCAAAACTCGTTTTAGGAAACCTACTTTTTTACGAAAAGAGGGAAGTGACTGTAAGCAAGGTTGGATTTTCACAGCACAATTCCCTTTATATGGCCTACAAGGCTCTGGAGTCGGAAGTTCAAGAGAAGAGAGAGAGAACGTAAGGCTCTCACAGGAAGGCTCAGGAATCTGGTAACACCAATACATGGCTCTTTGGGAGAGAAAGCGCTTGACACAAGGCAGGACCTAGAAAGTGAGCCAAAGCAAAGGTCTCTTTTTCCCAGTGTTGGTCAGGAGCCCCATAAGCTCCAGTGTCAGGTTTTCAGAGTACTGTCAAAGCAAGAAGGGGACATTATGGGTCTGAGGTTCCAAGAGTGGAAGAATCAATGCAAAGAAAATAAAGCCAAAGAGAACAGCAGACTGAAAAAATAAAATGCATTACTGATACTGTATGATAGGTCCTGTTTTTATCCCTAAGGCTTCAAGAGTGGGGTATTATTGGTGTTTCAGTGATAAAATTCTCACCTTCCATGTGGAATACACAGGTTCAATTCCCGGTGAATGCATCTCATGCGCAGCCACCACCCATCTGTCAGAGGAGGCTTGCCTGTTGCTATGATGCTGAACAGGTTTCAGTGGAGCTTCCAGGCCAAGACAGACTAGGAAGAAAGGCCTGGTGATCTACTTGCTAAAATCAGTCAAGGAAAACCCTATGGATCACATTGGTCCTATCCATAACCAATCATGAGGATGGCCCAGAACTGGGCAGCATTTCGTTCCACTGAGCATGGGGTCATCAGGAGTGGAGGACCGAATTGACTACAGCTAACAACAACAGAGGCCTCAAGAAGAGAAATAAAAGACAATCAAATGGAAAGTAAAGAATGCCTCAGAAAGAGGCCTATCTGAGGAAAAGAAGTGAAATCAGTCACCAAATATTTATTCAGAATATTGTGGTGGTCATAGGTGTTATTCCCCAAATATGTCAGCTCCCTCAGACTCAGAGTAGAATTGTACTTCCTAGCTCCCTTGTGGTTGGGTGGGGCCCTGTGACTAGCTTTAGTCAATTAGTAGGGGGCAGAAATGACACCCATCACTTCCAGGCCAAAATCAAAACAATACCCATTTCTGTTGAGTCTATTCAACTCGTGGTGACCCTAGAGAACAGAGTAAAACTACCCCTTAAGGTTTCCAAGACTGTCATCTTCACAAAAGCAGGCTGCCACATCTTTTCCCCCCTGAGCAGTTGGTGGGTTCGAACCGCCAACCTTTCTGTTAGCAGCTGATCACTTAACCACTGAGCCACCAGGGCTCCTCATTTAATTGCTGATGTGGGACTCAGAGTTGTCTATTCCCTGTAATACCAAAACCAAAAAAATCTCATGCCGTGGAGTCGATTCCAACTCTAGCGACCCTATAGGACTGAGTAGAACTTTCCCATAGGGTTTCCAAGAAGTGGCTGGTGGGTTCAAACTGCTGACATTTTGGTTAGCAGCTAAGCTCTTAACCACTCACTGTACCAGCGACCTACAATTCAAAGTGGCAGCAGCTCAGCCATCCTGGGTCTCTGAGAGAATGTAATGGGCATAGCCCCTCAGTCAAGCTACAGGGACTTGAAATCTAAGTGAGGAACAAACCTTTATGGGTTAAGCCACTAATGGTTTAGAGACGTTTGTTACTACAGCATGACCAAGCCAATCCTGACTGAAACATACCTGCCTGAGGGAGGCAGTATGTTTGTCTCTTTGAAGGGAACAGAAGTATGTAACATGGGACTTATGTTCAGGCACTGAGTGTCTGAAATTTGCAGTGGAAAGGTAGGGAGGGCATTGGCTAGTATATATATGAAGAAAATCTTACATTTAAAAGCAGTTTTCTGTAATCTCAAGGGAAGATTGAATTCACCTTCCAGACAAATTGTTACTTTATTTTAGGGAAAAAAACGCCAAAATGCGCCCTTTGGTACACTAAGGTAAATCAAGAACACTCCCCGTGGTTCATGGGGAGTGGGGTGGGGGAGGCTCTAATTTAACTCAGCTTTTTTAGAAGAGGAAGTTTGACCTTGATTTGGAAATGTAAATTGGTACATAGGGTTGAGTCAAAGTAGTGACTCAGAGGCTTTCTTGCTTTCCTGAGTGAGGGAAATGTATTCCTCTCTCTTGGCCTCCTCAAACATGTCCTGGGGCTAGGGCTGGGCCAACCACTGCCTCACCAGGTCCCCAAAAAACAAATTCTCTGAGGAGAATCTGGGCCCCTCGGCTCTGAGCACAGCTACTCCTGGGAGCTACGCAAGTCACTTTCTCTGTTGTTTTTCTCTTCAGTTATTCCTGGACCTTAACGCAAAATGTCAACAGTTATAACCTGGCCTCAGTCTTTGGGGGGAAAGTGTCAGAAAAACTCCCACTTGAAATGCAGTGGTAAGGAGGACAGTCCCTTAAGGTCAGAGCAGTGGTGATAATTCAGTCAGGGGAAGGCCCACTGCCCTTTAGACAAAGATGGCCCTCGGGAGAGATGCGTCGTGGTGTTCCAAGAAGACTGTAACAAAAGAAAACATAAAACTTGATCTGACTACATGTTAATGTTGGTGGTGATGATGATGATGATCATAGCTAATGTTATATAGTACTTACCGTGTACTAATTACCATCCTAAGCAATATATATATATATATATATATACATATACACTCATATATACACACACACATATATGAATATACATAAACATACACACATTTATTAAAAGTATCGTATGATGACAGCGACCTACGAGATTATCAAAAATAAGTTGGGAACACTTTGGGAGGGGGTGGGTTATATTTGTATAACCCAGCAGAGAGAGACTGGGGACTCATGGTATTTTCTGATGGAAATATGACCACATTTTGAAGTAATCTGATGGCAATATCTGGACATACCACATCTAATTGCTTAGTTGGGAACTTCTGCCATAAAACAATTAGCTAACATTTACTAAGCACTTACTGTGTACCTAGGAGCCCTGGTAGTGCATTGGTTGAGTGCTCAGCTGCTAACCAAAAGGTGGGCAGTTTGAACCCACCAGCCATTCTGAGGGAGAAAGATGTGGCAGTCTGCCTCCGTAAAGATTACAGCCTTGGAATCCCTATGGGGAAGTTCTACTCTATCATACAGGGTCACTATGAGTCAGAATCGACTCAGTGGCAATGGGTTTGGTTTTGGTTTGGTTACTATGTCCCAGGAACAATCATTCATTCAACAAATACATTTTAAGCACCTTCTATGTGCCAGAGGGAGCCCTGGTGGCACAGCAGTTAAGCATTTAACTGCTAACCAAAATGTCGGCAGTTCGAATCCACCAGCAGCTCCTTGGAAACCCTATGGGGCAGTTCTACTCTGTCCTATAGGGTTCCTGTGAGTCACTATGAGTCGGAATCGACTCGACAGCAACGGGTTTATGTGCCAGCGGAGTCTCTGGGTGATGCAAACGGTTAACATTCTCAGCTGCCAACCAAAAGGTTTGAGGTTCGAGTCCACCCAGAGGTACCATGGAAAAGACCTGGCAATCTACTTCCAAAAAATCAGCCATTGAAAACCCTATGGAGCACATTTCTACTCTGACACACATGGGGTCGCCATGAGTCGGAATCCATTCCACGGCAGTGGGCTTACGTGCCAATCAGAACCCGTGAGGAGCACTGGAGACAGTGCAGGGAACAAGGCAGCACTGTCTCGCTTGGTGATGAAACCAAAAGTAAACAAGTAAGCTGGTTGACTAGCTAATGAATTTTTTAGGAATTATGACATATACTATGAAAGAAACAAACAACATGTGCGATGGAGAACAGGGGCTGCTGAGGAGAACAGGCTTTAGATGGAGCCTTTTAATGAGGTGACTCTCTTAGGCTGAGATGTGAAAGAGAAGACAGACCTGAGGAGGTTGGCAGCTTCCAGGGAACAGAACCTTTTCCTGCAGGAAAGTGCTTAGGGAGTTAAGAGCCCACTGTGGCCAGCACTTCAGAGGGTGAGCTTGAATGTTACTTTAACAACACTTTGAAGAGATTTAGGTAGGAAAGTAAAATGATCTCACTTACATATTTAACAGATAATGATTATGACTGTTAATGTAAGCTAACATTTTCTGAGCTCCTGCTATGTACCAGACTCTTCTGGGCACTTTGGGTTATCTCACTTAATCTTCACAAGAATCCCGAGAGTGAAGTTCTTAGTCCCATTGGACAAATGAGATGATACAGCTAGGGAGAGAATGCACCCTTGTCTGAGATGGCGGGGAGGGGACACCCCCACACAGTAGACTCAGAATATAGATGATGGGATTCTTACCACCATGGTTACCCCCTAGACAGGGTTTAGGGCCTTGTTTCCACAAGGGAGACACCCAACAGGCCCCCAGAGGCAATCCATGGGTGCACCAAGTATTGGCAAAACAGGATAATATGCCATCCTCAGTTTTTCAATACTTATTATCAAAACGATACACACTCATTTAAAAGCATCGCTGAATTTACTGCATCTTTTTTGTTATTTTATATCTTCTCCAGCAACAGACATTGAAAATACAAGCATGTGGGGGCCCATTAAATTGTCTAAAGTTTAAAAGGAGCCTTCACTCTAAAACCACTGAGGAACCACTGACTTTAAGCAATAGTTTTCTTCTTCATGTCTGGGAAGGTTGGAATTATCAATGCCGTCAGTGGGCTGGATGCAAGGTTTGATGAAAACTCTTCTACAAGGATGCGTAGAATGAGGGAGCAGGGAGTCCCCCCACCAAGGACACAAAGCCACCACTCCTGCATCACACAACGCTGCAGTTCTGTTACCTGCATGAATAAAAACCCATTACCATAAAGTTGATTCTGACTCACAGTGACCCTATAGGACAGAGTAGAACTGCCCCATAGGGTTTCCAGGGAGAGGCTGGTGGATTCGAACAGCTGACCTTTTGGTTAGCAGCCAAGCTCTTAACCACTGCGCCACCAGGGCTCCTCCTGCATGAATAGGAGTCACCAAAAAACAGTTACCATTGAGTTGATTCCGACTCATGGCGATCTCATGTGTGTCAGAGTATAACTGTGCTCCAGAGGTTTTCAACGACTGATTTTTCAGAACTAGATCACCAGACCTTTCTTCCAAGGTACCTCTGGGTAGCCTCAAGCCTCCAAGATTTCTGTTAGCAGCTGAGCATGTTAACCATTTGTATGACCCCGGGAGTCATGGCATCTTTGAATTCCCTGTCCTAACCTACTTACTATTTACATATCTACATATGCACAGTCCCAAATATAAGTTCAACCTAAAGGCAGACCTTGCGATGATCAGAAGACATGAGACAAATATGAAAGACCACAGCAGGGCCTGCAGACACAGTTACCAGTAGACCTGCCCATGGTTGGCCCCTTTGATAGTTAAGGCGCCATGTCAGTCTGATTCTTTCATTCCATTGAATTCAAGACCAGAAGACAAGCTTCCTAGTCCTAGCTCTCACTGGCCACTTGTACAAGAGTGAAAGAGAGACGTTGGTTTACCACACTGTGTGAGTGTGGTTAGAGCTTGGCACCAGCAAATTTATATTCTATTTTCCCAACACAGCCTGTAAATACACCCTCTACTTGACCCAGATCGTAATGATATCTACAGCTAAAACTGCCAACAAGGAGGTTCAAGGATTTCAGACCTAAACAAGTTCCTGTTTTGCTGCTTTTTTTTAATCTATTGCTTGTTGTACTGAATGCCTACCTCGTGACAGGCACTGTATGAAGTGCTTTATAGTTTTTGTCTTCATTATATGTAACTACCCTATAAAACATAAAATATTAAAATATTTCCATTTTATGGATGAGGAAATGAATCTTGGAGACATTAAGTAAACTGCCCAGGTAACTCAGGTAAGAAGCGAGGTGCAAGGTGAAGTCTGTCTATTTTCAGAGACTATGTAATTAATCAAGTCTCTGGGTGGTGCAAACAGTTAACATGCTTTGCCACTGACCTAAAGGTTGGAAATTTGAGTCTACCCAGAGGTATTTTGGAAGAGAGGCCTGGCAATCTACTTCTGAAAAATCAGTCCTTGAAAACCCTATGGAGCACAGCTCTGCTCTGACACACATGGGGTTGCCATGAGTCAGAGTCAACTCAAAGTCAATGGTTTCAGGGAGGGGTGAGGGGGAGGTGCTAATGCATTTAATCACTCCACTCTACCCAACTCCTTCCCAGAAACTGCAACCACCTAATTTGGGGCACTATGGAACACCTTTTGGTCTTTTATAAATATTTCTCATTTGAAAATGGTGACTACTAGAGTCAACCCCAAATAAAGGAATGTCAGAGAAGTCAGAATCATGAATGATAGACCTAGAAAGGGCCTCACAGCTAAACAAGTACGTGATGGACTCGATCCAAAGAGAGATGAACAGAGTGGTAACTACAAAGTAGTGTGACCATCTCAGCAGCCAAATGAACTTCAGAGACTCAAATGATGTCGTCTCCTCAAAATGCGGTCATGTGAAGCTACACACTCATTGTGCTTCCAATACTCCATGCATACGTGGCGCATCATATTTAAAATGGCTTCAAGGTTCATTTATTAATCACCTAAGAAAAGATCGGAGCCCTGGTGGCACAGTGGTTAAGAGCTATGGCTGCTAACCAAAAGCTCAGCAGCTTGAGTCCACCAGCGCTCCTTAGAAACCCTTTGGGGCAGTTCTACTCTGTCCTATAGGGTGACTATGAGTTGGACTCGACCCAACGGCAATGGGCTTTGTTTGAAAAAAACATCAAGTTATTCTATAATCATTCCCCTTTTAATCTAAATATAGCGTTATCTGGCTTAATTACCCTCTCATTTGTCAAACTTGGTTCTAAATGAGTCTTGGTTGGTTTCAAAAACTTAATCAACCTTTTAAATATGAAGATTGTCCACCAATCAAGAATATTAGTAGAAAAAAATTTAAAAGAAAAATATACCAAAAAGTTTCTGAAACAAGGCCACGTTTTGGAATAAGTACATGGTCTTCCAAAATAAACATACATTTTTAAGGTATGAGCTCCACGGTCTTTATGTTTAAAACCAAACCTTTACTGTATCATCACACTTTGCATATACATCATAATAATAAATCCAACCATCTATTAAGGGCAAGACTACATCACTAATTGTATCATTACAAAAATAAAATGTTCTTCATTTGAAAGTTTTTCCCATATTCATCTTAAAAGCTTTTTAACAAAAGGAGCATTAAGTCTTTCAATGGTGATTTATATAATTACATGTATTTGTTTTATGGATATTTTATTTTGTAGATTTTCAGTTTCAAGCAAATACTGACTAGTATTTTCTCCTTTTTTAATGGCTATTTGTTTTGAATTAATCAGCTAATCATTTACATTATTCTTACCCACATAATTAAAAAAACAGAATTCACTAAATATTCATAATCAAATCGGATCATTATTGCTTCATGCAGTCCCACTGAACAGTAAAAAATTACTCAGTATATGACCAAATAGAAAGATGAACAATTAAAGCTAAATTCTTAGTTTTATGTATTTAAATGATTGGTTTAAAAACAAATAATAGTAAGACACTAGACATAGCCATAAGCTTAAACAGAGATCTTAATTTCACAGAGTACGATAGGTGTATATAGTAATGAATGCACAGCTATATGAGTTTTTGTCATGTTTTTTACTTACATTTTGCTTTTGAAACTTTTTGAATTTAAGAAATTTGTTTTTTAAAATATATTAAAGCAGCCTATTTTTCTTTTTTCTTGTAAATTCTATTTAGATACAGCACCCATACAGAAAAGTGCGTAAACCATTTAACATCTCAATGAATTTTCACAGAATGAAGACACCTATGTGACTAGCACCTAGATAATGAAATAGAGCATTACCAGTGCCCCAGAGCCCCCTCAGGCCCCTTTCCAGGCACAATCCTCCAACTGCAACCACTAGGTTGACCTAACCCATAGTTCAGTGCGTCTTTTTCTAAATTCCACATAAATGCCACCAGACATTATGCACTCCTTCTGACTCATGTCTTCCCTCAATACTATGTTTCTAAAATCCATGTTGTTGTGTGTAGCTATCGTTTGTCTTTTCTCATTGCTATAGAGTATTAAATGGTATGAACATACTACAATTTACTCACTATACTGTTGCATGGGACATACTTATACTCAAACATTATGTGTCATTTATCTGAAATTCAAACTGAACTGGGCCTCCCATATTTTACCTCACAACTCTCATTCTTGCAACACTTGGCACTGTCTGTCGCAGTGCTTATTTAATTTAAACAAACCAATGGAAACCACTTGCTGCACTTGCATCTACAAAATACAAATGAAGACTTGTCAGTTATCCAGTTAATCTGAAGACTGCAGACACGGAAACTGGTTTATTCAAGAGCATCTCCTCCCCCAGGGGAGAAAAATCCACTTTCTGTAATGAACTGTGTTATTCAGCTATCACTTTTATTAAATCACTTGTAACATGACCAAGTCTTCACTTTATTTTTGATGTGTAATCAGCCTCAATTGTGTTTATAGCTTGCAAACACAGAAGTTGTAGTTATAATAATGTTTAGTATTTCCATGAAGCCCTTTTATTCTTCTAAGCATATTACAAACTAATTAAGCTCTACCACAGCTCCCCAGAGTACCTGGGTGGTGCAAATTGTTAATGCACTCGGCTGCTAACTGAAAGGCTGAGGGTTCAAGTCCACCCAGAGGCACCTCAGAAGAAAGGCCTAATGATCTACTTCCAACACAATCAGCCACTGAAAACACTATGGGGCACAGTTCTACTCTGACACACATGGGGTCGCCATGAGCAGGAGTCAACTTAAAGGCAACTGGTGTTTGTTGTTGCTGTTGTTTTTTACCACAGCCCTCCACTTCCACCTGTGGAAAAAGGAGAATTAATATATTTATTTTAAAAGTCAGAATCCTTATTCCATACAGTAAATTTCCAACCTAAAACCAAAGGTTTCAGCTCCATGTTCCATACACCAAGCTTACATCAACAGAAAACACTGATATTCCACCTACCAAAAACTGCTGCCATTTAGCTTTTCCATCTAAAACTAGCAAGGAGAGTTGGGGGTAAGGTAATACTAAACTCTCAACAAAGTGCTGATCTTCTTTCTTAGATATAATCTTCTTCAGCAAGGTCTCAGCCACAGTAAGATCTGATTTGCTTTTTTGATGCTAAAAAAGGGTACTTGTCAATAATACAAGGTTCCGACAAATGATAGACATAGGAAGCCAGAAAAATACAGTAACGAAAATCTAGTGGGGTCCAGAAGAAATTCTAAGATCAAATTTCAAATGATTATTTCCTGAGGATATTCTGAATTAGTATTATTCTCCTGTTGTTTTCCAGCATGATTACGGGACTCGTGCCGAAAATTACTAAATAGTACAATAAAGCTGGTCTAAATTTATCTCTTGACTTTTCTAGCCACAAAAACGTTGGCAGGGGGAGACACTGGTCCTTAAATGGCGATTGTCCCATCTAGATCCAGACTGAAAATGAGACTTTGAGGTTCTGTTGGGGAAACAGCTGGGATGTTTCTGGGGAAGCATTTCAATCTAATTCCGTATCTTTGTCTCTAAATATTAACCAATGATTTGTGAAACTTTCCTTAACTACCAATATTTAAAGAAATAAAAATTGTATGTTCTCCAGAGTAATTTCTTCTCTGATTTATTCCCTTGGTTCCTCCAAAAATGATCCATCAAATTACCTACATTAAAGATCTTGGTTCCTTTTTCTGCTCTTCTTTTCTACTGAATGAAGGGAAATGGACATTTAAAATGTAAAAATGTAATTATAAGTATGTTTGGTGGCAATGTACTGAAAAATAAAAGTGTCAAGTCCAAAAGATATACCACTGGCATTGACAGAAGAGGAAGCTCCATTCACAAGTACAAAAAATTAACTAAAACACATTATTTAAATTGAATGAGACAGAGATATATTATTGAAATCAGAACTCCTCAATTGGTAAGGAAGTTGGAAAATAGTTATAAAATCAAAGGGGGAGAGATTTTTTTTTAATAATTGTCTTTACAATCATTCAGCTGTGTTCAGCATAATGTTCAACTGTGATCCAATATGGACGTAGAAAAAATAAGTTCACCTGAGGTACAGAGGTGTTCAGTTAAAAAGATTTTTAAGAGGTGAATCAGAGATGTGCCTTCAAGTCCTTGAAAGGATAAAAACTTACTGTTTACCCCATAAACCTGGCCATCCTCCCATCCTCCCACTCATCTTCCTCATCTCATTTAACGACCCACGTGTTTTCTCATGTCACAAACCTCAGAGGCATTCTTAATTCCTTCCTTTTCTTCGTTTCTCTCCTTATTCAAACAATGGCCAAATATTGTCTTTTCTATCTGCAGAATATAGTGCAAATTCATCCACTTCTCCCCATCCTGATGGACACCACTCTTGTTCAAGCCCCATTGATGCAATCAGGACAGTAACCTCCTCAGTGGTCTTCCTGCTTCTACTCCTGCTCCTCGACAAGCCATTCTCCATGGAGTCAGCAACATCAAAAAACCAAACCCGCTGCCATCAAGTCAATTCCAACTCATAGCAACCGCATAGATCAGAGCAGACCTGCCCCATAGGGTTTCCAAGGCTGGAAACTTTATGGAAGCAGACTGCCACATCTTTCTCCCGCAGAGCAGCTGATGTGGTTAGCAGCAGAATGCTTTAACCACAGCACCACCAGGGCTACTATGCAGCAGATTGAGTGACCTTTTTAAACTCTTAGATTATGTCACTTCCTTGCTATTAAAACAACAATTCTTCAATGGATTATTGGAAAAAAATCAAATTTCTTAGTACAACCACAAGAAACTGCAGCTAGCATCATCTTGGCTCATAGAAAATGGTCAATAAATATTTGCTGAGTAAATAATTAATATAATAAAGAATGATTTTTAAGGGAGATTCCCAAAGAAGACGAGGCAGGCAGGAAACAAATAATGTATAAAAACCAGCTGCTACAGAGTCAACTCTGACTCATGGCAACCCCATGTGTGTCAGAGTAGAACTGCATTCCACAGGGTTTTCAAAGGCTGATATTTCAGAGGTAAATTGCCAGGTCTTTCTTCTGAGATACCTCTGAGTGGACTCAAACCACCAACCTTTCAGTTAATAGCCGAATGCATTAACTATTTGCATCACCAAGGGATTCCTAAAATAATATATAACGTGGTGCATTCTCAGCAAGTCACCACTGCACAGCAATCAGTTTGTTGCCTAGACCAAGCAAATCTCCAGAGAGGCTGTCTTCGGACAACACGTCTGCTGGCTCCGCCACCCCACTTCTCATCCTCCACACTTCTGGATCCATAACCTGAAGCAGCCACAGAGGAAGCTGGAGTCTCCCATGGTCTAATCAGCCAGTTCCCAGGTGCAGAGACCTCTCCTTGTCGGTCAACACCGTGCATACAGGCTCTTTGGTCTGTGGGGTGGTGGCAGCTGTGGCTGGGGCCAGGCTTTAACACAGTGGTGATGGCATAAGCCTTCACCAGGGCTGCAAGTGGCTGAGGTGGGTGGGGCCAAGCCAATCTCAAGAAGATTAGAGCTGGGCCCAGTACAATCATACAGAAGAGTCACGGAAGAATAGGTCAATGAAAGAAAGGAATCCAGAGATTATCGAGAGAAAGACATTTCCTTTAGCCACACCTTCACTAATGTACACTGAAGCAGGATTAGACAATAACCCTAGAACTACATTCGATATTACTTGCCGTCTGTCGTTTATAATATATGTCCCATTCTTAATTGTATGTTCTCAATCATTACTTTGCTTGTCATTATAAGACCTGAGTTAAAGAAGCCTTCCAAGTGTATCATTGTGGGTAGATATCAGAATTGGGCATTCATTAATTTCAGTTAAGTTTTGGTGAGCATCACAAAAAAAAAAGACCAGACTTACTGGTCTGACACAGACTGGAGAAACTTGGAGAGTATGGCCCCCGGACACCCTTTTAACTCAGTAATGTAGTCACTCCTGATGTTCACCGTTCAGCCAAAGATTAGACAGGCCCATAGAACAAAACGAGACTAAAGGGGCACACCAGCCCAGGGGCAAGGACAAGAAGGCAAGAGGGAGCAGGAATGCTGGTAATGGGGAACCTAAATTCAAGAAGGGGAGAGTGTTGACATGTCGTGGGGTTGTTAACCAATGTAACAAAACAATATGTGTACTAATTGTTTAATAAGAAGCTAGTTTGTTCTGTAAACCTTCATCTAAAGTATAATAAAAAGAAAAAAAGAAAAAACACTGGTGAGCATCACATCAACAATAACCTTCACAAAATGATGCCTTAACAAGATTTACTCCTGGTTAAGTATACCAGGCATTTTTCCAAGCAGCAGAAACCTCACATATAGGTGCTAGGATTAACAAACAATTTGTGCAGTATGGAAAGGTGTGACAAGTCTATGATTTACATGTTGAGAACTGTAGGAATGGCTATTTCAGTTAAGGAAACAACAGTGGATGAATGGCAGATCATTAGAACTAAATGGCAACATTATGAAACCAAAGAAAGGCAATGCAGAAAGGACAGAATGACAATCCCTAGTGTCCATTTGAAGGAGACCTGGTGGCACAATGGTTAAGCACTTGACAGCTAACCAAAAAGGTCAGCAGTTCAAACCCACCAGTGGCTCTGCGAGAGAAAAGACCTGGCCATCTGCTCCTATAAATATTATAGCCAAGAAAACCCTATGGGGCAGTTCAACTCTGTCATGTAGAGTCACTATGAGTCAGAATCAGCTCAACAGCAAACAACAACAGTGTCCATTTGAAAATGTGTTTCAATTCTTGGAATGTCTCCTAGAGACTATATAACAACACCAAGAAAAAGATTGCTCAAGTTTGAATCGAACACCACTTCACTGTATCTGCCAAACTATGGGGGCTGCATATTAAGTGGTCCAATTATCCCATTAAAGTCCCTTTCTCTGGGCTTTAGGTAAGAAGTGGGTATCCACAGCTCATGCCCATGGTTAGGGGAGGATTCACAACACATGGACAAATGGCTCCAAAAATCCTCTCCTCTAATCTTCAAAGTCTGACTCTGTTATAACCTTGATGTGAGTAGGAAGGGTAGGGTATAAGAGTAATGAAGCTGAGTTTTGCCCATATTGTTTAAAAATTCTACAACATGGTCTCGATCCTCGCTTTGGAATGCTATATTTATATATAAATTATATAGAGTGAGCTTCAGCCATGATTTCCATTTTGATGTCCTGTTGCACTAATTTTTTTTTATAAACATCCACTTTTGACTCTTCAGGTAAATCAGCTGCTGAATATGCCTAGGGGAAAAGATGCAGGGAATATGCTGCAATAACATTCTAGAATAAGATTCCATAAGGGACCAAAATTTAACTATATGCCTACTTGGGGCAAAAGGAGAAACCAGGTTAACGTCTTAAACCACTTCCAACTCTAAAATGCTACCATTACAACCAGAGAGCTCAATCAAACACTGTCGTGAGAGCTCACAGACTTTTCTGTTCTTTTGTAGTTCTTCCCAAGAGCACCACCAACTTCATTCTTTGCTGCTCTTCTCCCTAACACTGGCTGACTCCTCAATACCTTTCCCACCCACTCTCTGCCGACCCTGAAGACAACTTCACAGGCTCTAAGATCATCGTACTAATCACCATGCGCAAACAGAAGAATAACAACAGCCAAAAACCACGAACACTGGGAAGAGTAAACGTTCTCACAGCCCTGGGACACTCCTGAGGGGACAAATGGAAATTCTGGTGGATTTGAGCCCCAGGTCTTATACCTGAAGGTAAGACTCTAAAAACCTTTGATGACTGTATAATTTATCATCCATACTGAGACAGTTTTAAACATAAAAGAAAGGGGCTAATAATAACTATGCTGGGACACAGGCTTAAGCATGGGCTTTCCAGGTAAACTGAGCGCTACGGTCACCTTCTCCTCCTTTCCTCCTGCCTCTGACAAAGACTCTGCAGACAGGTCTCCTTCCTCCACATGGGCCTTTCATATATTGACTCTTGGCTTGGCTACCCACTTTGGTTTTTTGGTTACCATTGGGATTTTGCCCCACTGCAGAATTGGTCACTTGGAGCATTTCTTTTTTGTAAGAAAAATCTATCTTGGGTTTCTAAATATCTCCCGTGTTCACCCTTCAGCCAAAGATTAGACAACCCACAAAACAAAACAAGACTAAAAGGGCGCAACAGCCCAGGGGCAAGGACTAGAAGGCAGGAGGGGACAGGAAAGCTGGTAATAGGGAACCCAAGGTCGAGAAGCGAAAGTGTTGACTTGTCATGGGATTGTGAACCAATGTCATAAAACAATATGTGTTCTAACTGTTTAATGAGAAACTAGTTTGTTCTGTAAACCTTCATCTAAAGTACAATAAAAAAAAAAAAAACAGATTTAATCATCTGACAGAGACTGGAGAAACCCCAAGAGTATAGACCCCGGACACCTTTTTAACTTGATAAAAGTCACTCCTGAGGTTCACCCTTCAGCCAAAGATTAGATAGCTCAGCTATCACAATAATACACATAGCTCAGCTACATATGCCAGACTAAATCGGCACACCAGCCCAGGGGCAAGGATGAGAAGGCAGGAGGGGACAGGAAAACTGGACGAATGGAAATGGGGAACCCAAGGTCAAGAAAGGAAGAGTGTTGACACATCATGGGGTTGGCAACCTATGTCACAAAACAATATGTGTATTAACTGTTTAATGAGAAACTAATTTGCTCTGTAAACCTTCATCTAAAGCACAATAAAAAAATTTTAAAAAATAAAAAAACATATCCCATGACTTAGAATTAAAATAGTATAGAGCAAATAGTGAAACTTCTCACTGTTTTTAAGTTCTTATACAGGGCTCCAAAAACATCCAAATATTCATCATGAGTCTCCTGCACATATGGAAACTCCTACCCAATGAGAGAAAATAGAGGTCAAGTTCTTAAAGAAACATGCTTACAGGTAAAAGTACAAGTGCAAATGGTTTAGCAGTCTCATAATTCATTGCCAAACCCAAGACAAAAACTCACAAGTGAGAATTTCAGTGTGAAAGTACTCATCCGATTTTTACACAAAACCACATCATTATAGGATTTCCACATCTTTGGAAAATACTAGCTTTTCATAACCGATATTTTTCTTTCAGTGTCAGGAATTAGCACTGTTTTAAATCTTCCATTTTTGACTGTCACAATCTTTATTAAAGGATTTAAGTCTAAGCTATCAACTTTGGCTGCAGAACATTAGTCAGAAAGATGGGAAGCAGAAACATGTTTTATGTATTAACATATCTCAACTAGGTAAGAAGAAAACATATCAAGTGTGATAACCACCATAGTCAGCTAGCTCATTTTATGAGTCTTGCTGCACCTTGAACTATAATCGCCTCAACAACAAAAAAAAAAATCGTAGGTGCTATATTTCTGTTTGTAATTTTCTTAAAACAAATATTATATGAACCACCTGTTCCTGATGATCTCTAACATCAAGCTATTTTTCTTTTTTTATTCTTTCCTATATAAGCATCATTCACATTTCAAATGACCTTATTTATCATATTAATTTGAAGGGTTTGAAATGTTTTGTCCTTTGAAAAGGTTGGGATAGAAATAGCTTGATGTTAATAAACGCCCGTTTGGAATTATTAATATGGAATGATGTGAATATTTCATACATATATATCTCTTTGGAGCCCTGGTGGCACAGTAGTGAAGAGCTACAGCTACTAACCAAAAGGTCAGCAGTTCTAATCCACCAGCCGCTCTTTTGAAATCCTACGGGGAAGTTCTGCTCTGTCTATTGGGTCGCTGTGAGTCGGAATCGACTCGGTGGCAATGGGTTTGGGGTTTTTTGGGGGGGTGTGGTTTACAAATAATAAAACTGAGGTTCAGAAAGGTTAGGTAAACGGCACAAAATTCTATACAGTAAGTATATAGCCAGTGTGATGGTTAAGATTGTGTGTCAACTTGGCTGGGCCATGATTCTCCGTGTTTTAATGTAATCACTCCCATGATTGAATATACTGTGAGTAGCCGATCAGATGAAAGGGAGTCTCCCTGGGGGTGTGGCCCACATCTGTATATAAGCAGACATTCTGGCTTTTTGCTCTCTCTGGATCCTGCGGCTGCTTCCTGTCGTCTCATCTCCCGTTCTTGGGAATTGAGTTGTCAGCTTACCTGCCGAACCTGGGATTCGTGGATCTGCACAGCCTGTGAGTGGGAGCCCTGCTCTCCGACCTTCTGATCTTGGGCTTGCCAGCATCTGTGGCTGTGTGACTTGGAAGAGGTGTCTACCCTGATCCACGGACTTGGGATGTTCTAGCCTCTACAATCGCGTGAGCTGTTTCCTTGGTATAAACTCTCTCTATATATATTTATACACTTTACTGGTTTTGCTTCTCTAGAGAACCCAGCCTAAGACAGCCAGTACTGGGGACCCAGGTCTTCCAACTCCAAATTCTATTTTTTTCACTATGATATACTAAACACATATACCACTCAGGGCTTTTGAGATGTCTTGTGCAGAAAATCCAGGGTCTAAGGGATGAAGGAAGTTGGACAAGAGGCCATCTAAACCCAGGATTCTTCATTGTTGTTGCCTGTGCCCACCAAGTGGCCTGTGTGCCCAGAGCCCAACTGGGAAGAGTAGAGCTAAGTCTCAAAGTCACTTGTTTCTTCAGCTCAAGTGAGATAATATACGTGAGGAAGTAAAAGCTGAGACAGAGTTAGAAGTGCAGAAGACTTATTGATGGTTAACCCTGGTGACACAGTGGTTAAGAGCTCAGCTGCTAACCAGGTTGGCAGTTCGAATTCACCAGCTGCTCCTTCGAAACCTTATGGGGCAGTTCTACCCTGACCTATAGTGTCACTATAAGCCAGAATCAACTCAACAGCAACAGGTTTGGTTGTTTGTTTGTTTGTTTTTTTTAACAACTGTGAAAGCAAAAAGGAGGAAGCTATCAGACCCCAGTGCAGATCTGAAAAAGTCTCGGCTAGCCCAAAGGGGGCTCCAGAACTGTAATATAATATTTCACAAATGCTGTCTTGAACCAGTTTTGAAGTCCTAAATATTGTTGTTGTTAGTTGCTGACGAGTCAATTCTGACTCATAGTGACCTTCACAGGCAATTTGCTAAGCCTACACCCCAACCAATGCCCTTATTAGGCTCCAATACTCCTGGACCACAAGACACATATCCAACTGCCAGAGGCCCCCAGATGCCTAACCCCCAGGGATAGTCCCTTCTTTCTTAGGCTGGCAAAATTATTCCAAATACCCAATCCACAGGAAGCCCACACAACATAGCTAGGTTCATCCCACTTGCCATACAGAAGCCTCCTTCTTTGTAGTCCTGGGTGGTGAAAATGGTTAACATGCTTACTGCTAACCAAAAGGTTGGAAGTTCAAGTTCACCTAGAGATGCCTGGCAAGAATCTCCTTCCAAAAAATCAGCCATTGAAAATCCTACAGGGCACAGTTCTCTGACACATATGAGGTTACCAAGAGTCAGAACTGACTCCACAGCAACTGGTTAGTATATTAGAAGTTTCTCTATGAAAATTTAGATCTGAAGGCTATATTTCTTTGACAGGGTCACCTCAGCATTAAGGGCTGCAAAGATATTTATAGCAATTTTCTGAAAAAGATTCTAACTTCCCTGTTTTATGTTTTACTTTTCAGGTAAAATATACTTTACCATCTGTCATGGATTGAACTGTGTCCCCCAAAAATATGTGTCAACTTGGTTAGGCCATGATTCCCAGTATTGTGTGGCTGTCCTCCATTTTGTGATTGATGTAATTTTCCTATGTGTTGTAAATCCTAATCTCTGCCTGTCGTTAAAGAGGCAAGATTAGATTATGTTAAAGAGGATTAAGGTGAGATGTAACACCCTTACTCAGGTCAAATCCCTGATCCAATGTAAAGGGAGTTTCCCTGAGGTATGGCCTGCATCACCTTTTATCTTAGAGACAAAAGGAAAGGGAAGCGAGGACAGGGTTGGGGACCTCATACCACCAAGATGCAAGAGCCAGGAGAATAGTGCATTCTTTGGACCGGCGTCCCTGCACTGAGAAGCTCCTAGTCCAGGGAAAGATTGATGACAAGGACCTTCCTCCAGAGCTGATGGAGAGAAAAAGGCTCCTCCTGGAGCTGACACCTTGAATTTGGACTTCTAGCCTCCTAGACTCTGAGATAATAAATTTCTGTTTGTTAAAGCCATCCACTTGTGGTATTTCTGTTGTAGCAGCACTAGATGACTAAGATGCCATCCTTTATGTGAACTCAATCATCTTTCTCTTCTACTCTTTGTCCAGCACACTGTAATTGGACTGAATGGTTACACTACCTTATTAGGTAGCAAGGAAAGGGGATATGGAGAGTTATGGAAAGAGTAAGAGAAAATGGTAAATATAACCAAAACTTTTGTCAGGAAAAAAAATGGTTTGGAGAACACTATCTATCCATATGCCCTGTAAGATAACAGCAAAGGCACACTTATTTCAATTTATTGGTATTTCATCATTGAAAAGCCCATTTCCCATATAAACATCACATAAGAGATTTTCACTACTGATGAGAGCGATATTGACTTGTTAAAGCATCGTGTGCTTTTAAAACTCCTGACAACGAACAAAACAATCTCTTTTCCCTATACCCACTGAGGTATCCTATGGAAAAGATTCAAGTCCAAGAACCTCTGAGATTACCTTTATTTAAGTTCTAGAAAGTAAATCATCAGGACAGGGGAATGAGAAGCAGAAGGAATAGAAGGGTCTTACTGTACTCTTGATTGGCTGAGGCTATCAATTTCCCCTTCTACAGGTCTAGAATGGGATGACATGGCTTCCCAGACCATCTGCTTCCCTTTTAATTTCATTAGAGTGTCCCCTTTTGCAGCAATGGATTTTTTTCTAACTGATGTAAAATGAGGTTACTTCTTCATAG
Source organism: Dugong dugon (assembly GCA_030035585.1). Taxonomy (NCBI): domain Eukaryota; kingdom Metazoa; phylum Chordata; class Mammalia; order Sirenia; family Dugongidae; genus Dugong; species Dugong dugon. The sequence continues at coordinate 98,002,352 of CM057471.1, read as the reverse complement.
AAAAGGAGCCAGCATTATCTAATTCATAGCTTAGATCAAGCAATTTCAAGAAAAAATTCTTGCGGATCTTGACTTACACACGTCTCTGGTCCTGTCATCACACTGCTGAGCAGTAACAGCGCTGATAACCTGGAAGGCAGTGCTGCCTGCTTTTGTAGGCTGCCTCTCAAGGATTAAGACTCACAGGTGGCAACAGGCACATAAAACTTGAGCATTCAGGAATGGGAAAAAAACAGAACTCAATCAATCTGACACACTCTTCAAACTTCCTCCAAACTATCAGCCTCTTCTCTATTACATCTTCCATATCAAAGATCCAGCATAGCACAAGATAAGAAAACTCAGATGCATCTTGTCTCTCTTAACAAAGGACATTCTTTACTGACCTGGCATTTTATGAATAACATACTATGTTACATTTAGAGGAGCCCTGGTGGTGCAGTGGTTAAGAGCTTGGCTGCTAAGCAAAAGGTCAGCAGTTTGAATCTACCAAGCACTCCTTGGAAACCCTATGGGGCAGTTCTGCTCTGTCCTATAGGGTCACTATGAATCGTAATAAACTCACCAGGGCTCCAGCTTATGAATAGGAACATAAAATTAGAATGCTTCTGGAGGGCAGTGGTGGTTTAATGGAAGAATCTTTGCCTTCCATGCAGGAGACCTGGGTTTAATTCCTACCCAATGCATTAAATGCACTGTCACCACCCATTTGGCAGTGGAGCCTTGCATGCTGCTATGATGAGAGTCCAGACTAAGATGGACTAGGAAGAAAGGTCTGATGTCCAACCACAGGTCCGGGCACCATTTCGTTCTGTTGTGTATGAGGAGTCCCCATGAGTCGGGGACCAACTTAAGGGCAGCTAACGACAACAAACCAGGACTTAAACCACTTAGCTTTCCCATTTGTAAAAGGTGATATTAAATAATTTAACCACTGCATATTTCAGAACTTTTACTGCTAGTCTCAATGCAAATCAAAGGTTATTTCAGATGATGAATAAAAAAATCTACTAGCCAAAAAAAAAGTTTGGTGTATCTATCTCCTCTAGTTGTTGAGAAGGTGAATTAAGCTAATGTAAGGAATTATTATATATATAACCAGATTTTATATATATATATATATATATATGCTGGAAACCCTGGTGGCATAGTGGTTAAGAGCTATGGCTACTAGCCAAAAGGTTGGCGGTTCGAATCCATCAGGCGTTCCTTAGAAACTCTATGGGGCAGTTCTACTTTGTCCTATAGAGTGACTATGAGTTGGAATCGACTCGACAGCAATGGGTTTGGTTTTATATATATATATATATATATATACACACACACATATATATGTATGAATATACACATAGGTCTTGCTTTGTTTTAAACCAATTGCCGTCACATCAAATCCCAACTCACAGCAAACCCATCTGTGTCTGAGTAAAACTGTGCACAATAGGGTTTTCAGTGGCTGATTTTGTGGAAGTAAATTGCCAACTTTTTCTTCTGAGTGAACTTGAACCTCCAACCTTTTAGTTAGCAGCCAAGAACATGAACTGTTTATACCACCCAGCAACTCCCATGGCGACTTTGACTTGTCTAAATTTCCGTTTGGGCCTGGAGTGTGGAGGCGAGCACCAAGAGTTTGTGGCTAGGTAAAGTAACCTTCCCCAAGGAGAACTTTTTCCTGCTTCTTATTTAAAACACTAGTAATTAATCTAAACTGTCTTTCTTTTCAGACATGGAAGAACCAGATTCTAACATTCTTCCTGCCCCTTCTCCTATCCTTTCAGGAGAAAGGGGAAGCATTTTTCCTGTCCTACATTACTTTCTTGATTTTGTGAATTGTATTCTCTGATGAATCCATTGTTAGGATTCAGGCAGTTTGAGCTCTGAGGTATCTGAGTGACAGGAAGTGATTTACTAAGATTTTTCCCCAGAGGACAAAGATTGGAACACAATGGTGATTTTGTAATAATACGAAAAGGTATTTTCTACATATAAATCACACAGGCATATGTTTCTAGGTTAAATGTCCATAAGGTTCCAATTTAGGCTAGAAAGAAAAAAATCACACTCAACAATCTCATATTGTAGATCTGATACAGAACTGGTACATTTTATTCAGCATTCACCTCTAGGGAAAAAACAAAAATCTAGCATGATGAGTTGACTAAACCCCAAATATTTTGGTGATAAATTGTTAAAATATTTTCAAAGAAAAATTGTAGGGGAGGGGAGAACTCTTCCCTAAAACATAAGTCTTAGATTCATGCTAATTTGTGGTGAGTTTGGCGACATTTAATAGCCCATTTCCAATTAGTTGCTTGTATTCTTCACTTTTTAGTCAAAGAAAGGAGGAGAGAAAAAAGTCAGTCTGGCATCTAGATTTCTTCAGATTATTTCTGAAAAATGTTTAAGCAGCTCTGAAGTTAGAGTCTGAGTCCACTTACTTATTTACAAACATCCATCAAGAGCCTACTAGGTGTCAGAGGCCAATCAGGCCCTGCCTGCCTTCAGGAAAAGGCCCCTGGGTGGCGCAAATGGTTTGCAGTTGACTACTAACCAAAAGGTTGGTGGTTTGAAACTACCCAGGGGTGCTGAGGAAGAAAGGCCTAGCTATCTGCTTTGGTAAAGATTACAACCAAGAAAACCCTATCGATCAATTCTCTGTAACAGTCAGAATTGGCTGGACGGTAATGGGTTTGGTTTGAGTTTTCCCATTAATGAGTTCATAGTCTAGTGGAAGACAATGGCATGTAAACACTTAGAATTAAATATGTGAGTACTATCACTAGGACCAAACACTCTACAAGCAACCCCATTCACAACTTTCTCCTCACTTCCAGGGATAAAGAGGTTATTAATTGCATCTCTCTGTATAGGAAATATGGGAATCAAATCATAAGCACTTTATGAGCATTATATTAAGCCTAATCCCCACAATTTAGATAGGTATTATTTGTTCCATTTTATAGATAAGGAATACTGAGGTTTGGAATGGTGAGATCAGTTGTCTAAAGTCACTTAGCTAGTAAGCAGGAAAGCCAGTATTTGAACCCCCTCTGGCCTCATGTTCCATGCTGTTTTTACTAACCCATCTGCTAACATTTCCTAGTAAATTAAACCAGCTTTCACTAGTCCTTTTGTTATACTTCTGCAAACTAATGTTGTTGCAAAAGGAGCCCTTTACTGAATTCTCAAGATAATTCACTTTGGAAAATTATAACTCTTCATTCAACCATAGCATGAATTATAATAAACCATATAGAGTTTTAAGTTTCAGCTTTGCAACCATACCCCGCCCCCACCGAACCGAAAGACTTCGGTATCCCGGAAGCTGCCCGGCAGGTCATGGGAATAACCCACCACATAGCCAGTAAGTGGTTAAGAGCTAGGCTGCTAACCAAAAGGTCGGCAGTTTGAATGCACCAGCCACTCCTTGGAAGCTCTCTGGGGCACTTAGTTCTACTCTGTTCTATAGGGTTGCTCCGAGTCAGTATTGACTCCACTGCAATGGGTTTTGTTTTGTTTTTTTGTTTTTTTTTTTAATCGTCAGTCTGCATTGTTTGTGATCATTCGAACAGAACAAGGGGATACTGGTTGGTTTAAAGTCAGGAAAGGTGTATGTCAGGGTTGTATACTTTCACCATTCTTATTCAATCTGTATACTGAGCAAATAATCAGAGACGCTGGACTATATGAAGAAGAACGGGGCATCAGTATTGGAGGAAGACTCACTAACAACCTGTGATATGCAGATGCCTCAACCTTGCTTGCCGAATACGAAGAGGACTTGAAGCACTTACTGATGAAGATCAAAGACTACATTCTTCAGTATGGACTACACCTCAATATAAAGAAAACAAAAATCCTTACAGCTGGACCAATAAGAAACATCATGATAAACAGAGAAAAGATTGAAGTTGTAAAGGATTTTATTTTACTTGGATCCACAATCAACATACATGGAAGCAACAGTCAAGAAATCAAAGGACATGTTGCATTCAGCATATCTGCTGCAAAAGACCTCTTTCAAGTGTTAAAAAACAAAGATGTCACTTTAAGGACTAAGGTGAGCCTGACCCAAGCCACAGTGTTTTCAATTGCCTTATATGCATGTGAAAGCTGGACAATGAATAAGGAAGACCGAAGAAGAATTGATGTCTTTGAATTATGGTGTTGGCAAAGAATATTGAATATACCATGGACTGCCAGAAGAAGAAACAAATCTATCCTGGAAGAAGTACAACTAGAATGCTCCTTATAAGCAAAGATGGTGAGACTTTGTCTCACATAGTTTGGACATGTTATTAGGAGGGACCAGTCCTTGGAGAAGGACATCATGCTTGGTAAAGTAGAGGGTCATCAAAAAAGAGGAAGACCCTCAAGGAAATGGATTGACACGGCGGCTGCAACAACGGGGCTCAAGCATAACAACGCTTGTGAGGATGGCACAGGACCAGGCAGTGTTTTGTTCTTTTGTGCATGGTGTCACTATGAGTCAGAACTGACTTGAGGGCACCTAACAAGAACAACAACAAAACTATCCTTGCTGAGATACATCAGAGTTTGCAGTAGAAGTTTACAAGTAGAGTGATTAGATGTTTAACTACTTGAATTAGATGTTCAATTCATTAAACTGCTGATTCACAGGTTCAGATAAGCAAACTCACATGCAACATAGAATTAGTATGTCACCTTGGTCTCCAGTCACAGGAAATGTGAGTCCATTTGACTGGGAGGCCTTCCTTCCACTGCCTATACTACAGAGCTCCCCTTAGGTCTCAGAGACTTACATTCAACTGACCTAGACAACCGTCCACAAAGAGTACATTTACCTTCTACCTTGACTCGTCTTTTAAGGGATATTTACAAATGAGTTACCTTTTTTTTGTTTAAATACTATAAAAGCTTCTGAGTATACATTGCAGGGAATAGCCACTATTTTTAGAACAATTACACATAGTCATTTCCTTACCCTCCACTTAGAAAGATACATATATACATACAGACACACATATACAGCTGCTGTTGAATCAACTCCAACTCACGCCACCTTATGTATAAGAGAACAAAACATTGCCCAGTCCTGTGTCATCCTCGTAACTGCGTGCATGTTCAAGTCCCTCATTGTGGTTCCTGTGCCAGTCCTTCTCACCGAGGGTCTCCCTCACCGTTGCTGGCCCTCTACTTCACCAAATATGATGTCCTCCTCCAGTGACTGATCCTTCCTCATGACATGTCCAAAGCAAGTGGGTCAGACAATGTTCTGTTGTGATCCATAAGGTCTTCGTTGGCTAATTTTTGGAAGTAGATTGCCATGACTTTATTCCTAGTCTGTCTTAGTCTGAAAGCTCCACTGAAATCTGTCTACCATAGGTGACCCTGCCGGTATTTGAAATACTGGTGGCAGAGCTTCCAGCATCACAGCGACACACAAGCCACCACAGTACAACAAACTAACAGATGCGTGGTGCCCCTGTACTAAAGGGGAAAACATATGTCACTGCAGCAAATTCAATCAGTATGTGCTCCTGATTGTGCTCATTTTTAGGACAGTATGTTCCTTTTTCATGTTCAAAATATGACCAATTTGAAGTCTACGTTGTTTTGGCTATTGGAGACATTAATAAATGACAGAAACAGAATTTCTATGGTTTCATCCCATAAAATGTATAATGAAAATCTTTTCTTCCTGTTGAGAATAAGGTGTGTTTCTATGATTAGATATTATTTTCCAGCACTTTTTTCCTAAAGAAAAAACCAATCTTATAATCCCCACCCTTCTATGTTGTTAAGTACCATCAAGTCGCCCACTGTCCCCCGAGTCATTGTGACCTCCTGTGTTACAGAGTAGGACTATGGTCCATAAAGTTTTCTTAACTGTGATCTTTACAGAAACAGTTCACCAGGACTTTCTTCCACAGAGCCGCTGGGTGGGTTCAGATCACCAACCTTTAGCTTAGTTGTCGATTGCAAACCACTTGCACCACTCAGGCTCCTTCCACCGTTCTATACCTCTCCACTGACAATAGAATTATTAGCAGTTCAGTGTTTAATTTTATGATTGAGTTTTTGAGTGTGAGGGGGTGCAAGGAAGTAAGGATGATTCTAGCTCAGGAATGGGGTGGATGGTCAGTGATGAAGACAGGGATTAGACGAAAAGAAGTATTTTTAGGGGAAGAGGTGAATCAGAAGCATGGGAGAAAAATCTACACTGGGATCAGATTTGGGAGTTATTCTGCAAAAGAGATATTGAAATGGGCTCTAAAAGGTTCACCCCACAAAAATACAGGCTTGTACTTGTCTATGTAGGTGAGGAAGAGACTTCATTGAGATCAGTGTGTTGAACAGATTTGTAAAATGATACACGCTTAGTGCACACGTTTCCAGCCCTACATAGGACGGAGGCAAATGCAGACCAAAAAGCCTATTGCCGTCAAGTCAATTCCGACTCATAGTGACCCTACAGGACAGGGTACAACTGCCCTATAGGGTTTCCAAGGAGCGGCTGGTGGATTGAAACTGCCGGCCTTTTGGTCAGCAGCCAAATGCTTAGCCACTGCACCACCAGGGCCCTCAAACGCATACCATGGTGCTAAATCAATTTTACTCACCCCAAGACTCAGGCACATTCAGCTTATCTGAGAACTAGAGGCTGTGTGCACAAAGGACCAATGAGCCTCTGGAGAAATAACCAATATGAATTGATTCAAGGCCCACTCAAGGTTAACGAGCCAAGACAAGAAGGTGACTTCTGAATAAAGTGCATGTCTATCCCTCTGATTACCCTCCTAGTCTTCAGGGACAAGTGCCCTGTGTTCTAGGTTGAGAAGTGTTCCTTAAAAGCAAAGAAAAACTCACAAGTATCTTAATGGGGCTTTGAAATCACAAGATGGAGCCCCAGTGGTACAATGGCTTTATCAGAAGAACCTCTGTGCAGAGGTCAGTGCCCTCAGCAAGGTTCCCAGCAGTCTCGGTGTGAGCTTCTCCGAGGTCTCAGCCCTTCAGCAGACAGCCCACTAGCAGTGGCATCATTATAAGGGAGGACATGGAGCATGGACGCTCACAACACAGACCTCAGAGCCTCAATATCCACTGGCAGGACCATTGGGGGACTAGCTCCTTGCTTTGCTGTTAGCAAAAATGGACGACACTACTACATGACAGCATTATAGACAGCCCCACTGCCATATGCAGAATTCAAGGAGGGAAACGGCAGGCGCCAAGTGGGATTCAAGAAACACATGTGAAATTATTCTGTGAGGACTCCCAAAGCAATTTAAGGAGTATTTGAGAATCTAGGATTTCCCAAATGTGTAACAGCAGAGCCAGAGAAATACTATTTTGTGGCTGCTCTTTTCATCTTAGTTTTACGCCCAGCCTGGTGTGACTTGGGGAATGCAAGTTACACTGATAAACTGGGTTACACAAACAAAGTAAAAAAGAAACAGCTCCCACCAGTCCCCCATGTGTGAAGAAGTGCCTAGATCCAATATAATCACACCTCGTAAAAAAGCAGACGTTTCTGATCTGTTTTCTTCTTTGAAAATGTAAAGACTGACATCACTTTCTCACTCCCTCGCAATGCAATGCTTGCATGCAATTGTTCTTTTAGCCTGTCATGGAGTCTTACGGGCCTGGTTTGCTTCGACCCAAGAAGGAAGACGCTTGAAGGTTTCTGCTTTCTAACGGTCACAGTGATCAGGAAAGAAAGTTGCTTTGGAGAATTCAAGGTAAACCTGAGACACAATAGCAGGCTCTGTTCTCACAGCTAACTGTGGGGATCTGGATGGTGCCCAGGTCCGCATTCACAGATAACGCTAGGAAAGCATTCCCTTACATTCAGGAAGGTTGCCCGCTGCAGCATGAGAAATTCCGGAATGTAGCTCAGCCTGCCTCGCCTAGAGGAAGATCTGTTTCCCAAACTGACCGCATTTGTTTAAGTCCCTTTCCAAAAAAAAAAAAAAAAAAAAAAAGTTAAAAGTTTAGTTTTTTTTTTTTTTCCTTGGGGGCAGGGAGAAGAGACGGAATTTTATCAGATTGCTGGGAAAGCAATGGTGAGTATCTGCCAAAGAGTAGCGCTGCTTTCTTTTTATTTAAAAAAACAAAAAACAGAAAGAAAAACTCCTGTTGATTTTGCAGTGGGAAGCCTGCCCATAGGACAAATTAGTAAAGATGAAATGCAGTGGTTTGGCGTTGCTGGAAATTTAATTCTTAGGTTTTGAAAAATCTGGGGAAAACAAGAAATCTTATTGTTCGAGGGGAATAGTTAGCAGTGGCAGCAACTTGCTTGTAAGAAAAGCTCGTTTGCAAACGGGAAAGAACATTTGAAACGGAAGGGTTGTCTGTAAAACAGCCATTTCAAAGAACTAAATGGAGATAATCTAAAACATGGACCAAAAGAACCACAGGCATAAAACAGCAAGCATCAGGAAGCTATGTCCAAGGAGCTGAAAGTCCTATACAGTTTTTATACTTTGCTTCACTTTATCCAGATGTCAGGAGGAAGGTATCCAGGTTCCTCTGGTTGAGATTTTAAACAGAATCAGACATTAGACCAGGGTTAAATACCTAAAGATAAAAATCTGAAGCAGAAGAGAATCAGAAAAGAGGAAGCGAGGTCAGGGACACAGGAGATGAGAACCAGGTTCCGGAGCCAAGATCAGGAACACTCAAGTCAGGAAAGGGGCATGAAAATCACCAGGGTTCAAGTTCACTTACTGAAAAAAGGCAAGACCAGAGAGGCCAAAGAATGCCTTAAAGTAGGGCTTATCAAACTTTCCAAGGAACTGCTAATGATAAAGGAGAGTAATTCATACCCTTGAAGATTCTGGAGGTATGGCTCAAAGCAGACAAGCAAGGACGCAGCATTTTTAAATACCATGTATCTTTAAAAGTAATGCAAAATGGCCTCGCACAGGGCATTTTCAGGGCAGTGAAACTATTGTGTATGATACTAGAATGGTGAACACATGACAGTGTGCATTTGTCAAAACCCCTAAGACTGTGTAACACAAAGAGTGAACCCTAATGTGAACTATGGACTTCAGTGAATAATAATGTATCAGTATTGTTTCATTAATTGTAACAAATGTACCACAGGAATGCAAGATGTTAATTATAGGAGAAACAGCAGGAGGGGGGAGCAGGAGGGAAGAGGTATATGGTAACTCTACATTCTGCACAATTTTTCTGTAAACTTAAAACTGTTCTAAAAAATAGTCTATACATGTGTAGAAAAATAAAGTTTATTAGCACTAGGAACATTATTGCCTTCTTCTTTTTACGTGTCAGGAGCTTGAGAACAAGCTGAAATGCATTTGTTTTACAAATTCTCCTTAGCCTTGAAACTCTAACAAGCAAGAACCTTGCAGTTCAGTAGTTAACCTTGATTCTTAAATGTAGACAAATATCAACTTTGGTGAAGGGAAAGACAACACACAGTACAGAGGACGTCAGCACAACCTGACCAAGGCAAAGTCATAGAAGTTTCCTAGACACATCCAAACACCTTGAGGGACCGAGTTACTGGGGCTGAAGGCTGGGACCATAGTCTTGGGGGACATTTAGGTCAATTAGCATAACATAGTTCATAAATAAAATGTTCTACATCCTACTTTGGTGAGTAGCATTTGGGGTCTTAAAAGCTGGCGAATGGCCATCTAAGATACATCTGTTGGTCCCATCCCGTCCAGAGCAAAGGAGAATGAAGAAAACCAAAGACACAAGGAAAATATTAGCTCAGTGGACTAAAGGACCACATGAACCAGAGACTCCACCAGCCTAAGCCCAGAAGAACTAGATGGTGCCTGGTGACCACCACCAACCGCCACCGACCGCTCTGACAGGGATCACAACAGAGAGTTCTGGACACAGCAGAGAAAAATGTAGAACAAAATTCAAACTCACAAAAAAAGATCAGACTTAGTGGTCTGAAAGAGACTGCAGGAACCCCCAAGACTATGGCCCCCAGACACTCTGCTAACCCAGAACTGAAACCACTCCCGAGGCCCACTTTTCAGACAAAGATTATACAGGCCTATAAAACAAACAGTAACACACGTGAGGAATGTACTTCCTAGTTCAATCAAATATACGAGAGCAAATAGGCAACTCCTGTCCAAAAGCAAAATGAGAAGGCTGGAAGGGACAAGAACTAGATGAATGGACACAAGGGAGCCCAGGGTGGAAAGAGAGAGAATTCTGTCACTTTGTGGGGATTGCAACCAATGTCACAAAATAACATGTGTATAAATTTCTGAATGAGAATCTAACTTGGGCTGTAAACTTTTACCTAAAGCACAATAAATTTTTTTTAAAAAGTGTGCTCCCTGGAAGACTGACCTTGAAAATTGGAATAATATAAGAGGCAATAAAGATGCTCCACAGAGTGGCCACCTGAGATGCATCAATTTGTCCCAACCCACCAGGAACAAAGAAGAATGAAGAACACCAAAGACACAAGGAAAGTATTAGCCCAAGAGACAGAAAGGACCACATAAACCAGAGACTCCATCAGCCTGAGACCAGAAAAACTAGATGGTGCCTGGCTACCACCAATGACCACCCTGAAAAGGAACACAACTTAGAGTCCCTGATGGAACAGGAGAAAGGTGGGGTGCAGAACTCAAATTCTAGTAAAAAGACCAGACTTAATGGTTTGACTGAGACTGGAGAGACACCAGAGGGATCCCAGACTCTCTGTTAGCCCAAAACTAAAACCATTCCGAAGGCCAACTCTTCAGACAAAGATTAGACTGGACATGGGACATAAAATGATATTCCTGAAGAGTGTGCTTCTTAGCTCGGGTAGATATGTGAGACTAAATGGACAGCTCCTGTCCAGAGTCAAGATGAGAAAGCAGAGAGGGCCAGGAGCTTGTTGAATGGACTTGGGAAATCCGGGGTGGAAAGGAGGAGTGTGCTGTCACAGTATAGGGAGAGCAACTAGCGTCACATAACAATGTATGTATAAATTTTTGTATGAGAAACTAACTTGAATTGTAAACTTTCACTTAAAGCACAATTTAAAAAAAAAAAAAAGATGCCCCACAAACTTCAGCACCCTAAATTTTATATCACTTCCATTATCTTTAGGTGGACTCAGGCATAATGCTGACACCATGTTCTACCACCTACTCTGGCAAGACCTAAGGCTCTGGAGTGTTGATGAGGGCAGAGAAAGCAGTCTTAGCAGTAGGCTGTCTAGATGACACTAACCCTAGGCCAAAGTATTCAGGACACCAGAGAGGGAATTTCTGCATCTTCCCAGGCTATAACTCCTTACTGTTGAGTAGCCCATGCAATACATTCTGCATACATGACTACAATGTGAATATGTAACACCTAACCTAAACTGCTAACCTAAAGATTACCAGTTTGGACCCATCCAGCAGTACCACAGAAAAAAATGCCTGGCGATCTGCCTCTGTTAAGACTACAACCAAGAAAACCTTAGGGAGCAGTTTTACTCTGTAACACAAAGGTTCACCCTGAGTTGAAATCAACTCAACAGTAACTAACAACAACACTGACTTGACCAAAGGCAGCAGAAGAAACAACATATCAGCAGAAGCTCTCTGGAGCTTACCCCGCAAATTAATCTCTTTTTCATAAGTTGGAAACCCTGGTGGCGTAATGGTTAAGAGGTATGGCTGCTAACCAAAAGGTCGGCAGTTTGAACCCACCAGGCGCTTCCTTGGAAACCCTGTGGAGCATCTCTACGCTGTCCTATAGGGTCGCTATGAGTCAAAATCAACTCAGTGGCAACCAGTTTAGTTTTTTGGTTTTTCTTTTTTTTATAAGTCAAATTTCTCCCCCTCATGATCACATTCTTTAAGGAACAAACCCTCCAAACTCCTCCCCAGGACTTTCTTCAAGGTGGAGCTAACTCACCGCATGGGACTCTGCCTTTAATTATTCTTTGCGATATTTGTGTATGGTTTCACTCATTATAATTCTATTACCCAAAGGAACCATGGTAACCAGAGAAGGAGAAGGCACAGACAGATCTTTAACTCTATGTCTTAGTCAACTAGTGCTGCTATAACAGAAATACCACAAGTGTATAGTTTTAATGAAGAGAAGTTTATTTCCTCACAGTTAAAGTAGGGTTAAGAGTCCAAATTCAGGGCATCAGCTCCAGGGAAAGGCTTTCTCTCTCTGTCAGCCTTCTTCTCTTCAGTGTTCCCCCGGACTAGGAGATTCTCGGCGCAGGGACCCTGGTCCAAAGGACTCGCTCTGCTCCCAGCACTGCTTTCTTGATGGTATGAGGTCCCCAACTCTCTGCTTGCTTCCCTTTCCTTTTATTTCTTGAGAGATAAAAGGTGGTGCAGGCCACACCCAAGGGAAACTCCCTTTACATTGGATGGGGATGTGACCTGGGTAAGGGTGGTGTTACATTCCCACCCTAATCCTCTTTAACATAAAATTACAATCACAAAATGGAGGCCAACCACAAAATTCTGCGAATCATGTCCCAGCCAAATCGATACACACATTTTTGGGGGGACATAATTCAAACCATGACACTCGACTTGATCAGATTTCTACCAGGTAAAAGAGAGAATGTAAACCAGCCCAGAGCTCTGTCAATGTTTTCTTCTCTCTCTCTTACAACACAATAACCAGTAACTAGTCAGAATCTACTCAACAGCAACCAACAGCAACAAACATTTCATTTAGTCTGAATCACAGCATGTGTGTCAGAGTAGAACAGTGCTCCACAGGGTTTTCAGTGGCTGGTTTTTCGGAAGTAGATCACCAGGCCTTTCTTCTGAGGCACCTCTGGGTGGACTTGAACCTCCAACCTAGGGTTAGCAGCCAAGTGTGTTAACTGTTGCACCACCTAGTGACTTCTTACAATACAATCCTAACAGAATATATACCTTTATTATAATTCTCTATTCTAAATTATATAAGATATCAACTGCTCCATCCCTTTTTCCTAAAGTGACATCCTCTTAATCAGGTCCAATTGCTGCACCCAAAAGCACAGTTTGATGGTTGATGACAACTTGGAACAAACTCTTATTGCCCCATTGTTCTTAGTGTCCCCACTTTCTCATACTCCCATCAGGCCCCCCAAAGAATTAACTGGATTTGTGGTTCAGGGCCTGCATTCCAATTCCCAACTGGAGACTTCTCACACCTCCCAAAAAAGCCCAAATCACAATCATACATTTTGGATAATTGCACACAAAATTGAACTGTATTCTGCCCCTTGCATCTCAAGCCCACTCTGCATAAAGTGTTCAGTCCTGGACAACTCAGGATGTACCTCGGGTGATGCAGGGAACATTCCACAGCTGCATTGTCCTCTGTCCTAGATGAGGCTTCAACAATGAATTACCTAAAACGTGGACAACGCGGAGTACGCTGAGACTCCACAGTTTGCTTACAGAAGCCACGGGGAAAACTATCACACCACTTAACACTTCTCTATGATGAAAGCTGCTTTTGGAAATGCTCATTGGAATAAATGTGGTGGCCTGTCCTATACTCCATTTGCTCATTAAACCACATTCTTCCATTTTCTCAGCAAGGCTCATATTCTTGACTTGCTTGTCACCCTAATCCACAAATTGGAAAGTGTTGCTAATCTAGTACTTCTTCCCTTTGGGAATGAAACGCTGATTTGACTTTTTGCCTTCAACTATCAATTGGCTGCAAATATCTTGAGCTGTTCCTATACTGGGAAAGGGGTGATGTTGGCTTTGCTTCCCTGCTGCATACATTGTGCCATTCCCAAAGAAAATGTGTGAATATTCACAACTGACAAATAAATCTGGGAATACATAAAATCTTTCCCATGTGTGGTTCATACTTTGCAAATGGGAGCTGTCAAAAACAAACTAAGGGGGACTTCCAGGCAACATGGCGCTATAGACAGAAGCACCATGCCATCCCTCCACAGCAAAGATCTGAAAAAGTAAGCCAAACAGAGAAAACAGCAATCCTGAAAATCTAAGCATCAAATGAAGAGATAAAGAACTCAGCCAAGCACCGAACGGAATAAGAAACTGATGGACAACAGAGAGCAAGGAAAGATACATGCAGAGGTCCCCTATCAGATAATCCAGCATGGATCCGCCATCTTGGATTCCTATCAGAGATCAGCAAACAGGGGGTACAAGAAAGCAGCTTCACAGAGCTTCCAGCAGGAGACAGAACCAGCAATATATGCTTTCCCACCCCCAATCCTTCTTCACCCTCACTCAGCCTCCTCTGCTTCTTGTGGCCACAGTCTCTTGGCCAGGAAGCACTGGCTTCACCCCAGTACTGCTTGGATTCTACCTGCCAACACTGGCCAGCTCCCTGAAAGCGATTTGTTGGCTGCCAGTGTTGCTTTTTTCCACTTCTTGTGATTTCTTCCACACCTCTCATCATCTCCCTCTCCTTTCTCTCAAATACCTGGCTCCATGTGCCACCTTTACTTCTTCCTGAAATGCTGTGAAATGCCACTCGAATGTGAAACTACTTCCTGGCCTGTGCTGCCATGCTGGTGGGATCCCCAGGCTTTTGCTTGTTTTGATCTGTTTGTTTGTTTCTTTTTCTTTTCTCAAATTGGGAGCCTGTTCCAGCTGGGCAGTACTGCATGACTTGGGACCTACCCCCTCAGTTTGCACAGACACACAGAGGGATCCCTGAGAGCATTTCTTTTTTCTTCTGTTTTTGGGGTGGGGGGTTCTTGTTCTTTGTTTTTTTTTTGTTTTCTTTTCTCCCTTTTTCCCTTTTTGTCTTTCTTCATTACTCAGTTTCTCGTCTCTCTATACTTACCTTCACTTCCTGTCCTCTGAATATCTGATGCTGAGTGACACCTATACCCCTTCTAGGCAGGCTGTACTTCATGGCCTGGGAGCAACCTCCCCAGAACTTGCAGCCACACTGGTGTTATCCCTGGGGGCTTTGCTTTTCTTTTTTCTTTCTAATTTTTATTTATTAATTTTTTTCTTCTTCTTCTTCTTTTTACTATTCTCCATTTCTCAGTCTCTCATCTCTCCACTCCAATGGCAAGCTCTCTTAGCACTCTTTTTTGTTTGATTGTATGTTTCTGGCTCCTGTTCCTCTCTCCTCTCTCTCCTCTTTCCCAAACCCATCTTAGCTCCACACATCACAATCTCCCCCCTCCATCATGCCTTCCTGCACCATGCTCAGAACATCACACCCCCAAGCAACACAGGCACAGCCTACTGGAACCTCCCCTGCACTGACTCCCAGCCCATCCTATTGGCCCTAGTACCTGCCACAAACAACCAATCTCTGCAACTTCTCTTCAGCTAGATCTGCCCTGCTGTACCATATCGGAGCAACTGACCCTGACAATTGGAAAAGAAGGTGAAAAGTATCGTGCTCACAGATGAGCAAACAACAAAGAACACACAGCCCAACTACTCATACATAACCAAGTAAAACAAAAAAGCAGGGCAAAACAAACAAATCTACAATCAATAAACAAGGAAAATAACTACCGAATGCCCCAAAGACAGCAGAAAATATCAAAACATATACAAAAACAGGACAGGATCGTTCCAGTGGGCATCGATCATAAAACACCAAATAACCTTCCAGGAGAAGAAAAGGCACTAAAACTACCTGATAGGGAATTAAAATCTCTAATATTCAGAGCTATCCAAGACTTGAAGCAAAAAGCAGACACAAATGAGGAAAAAATAGACAAATTCATGGAAAAGGCAGAAAAATTCATAGAAAATACAGATAAAAACATGGAAGAATTCACGAAAACAATGCAGGAACAAAACGCCAAAATAAATTCACAACTCGAAATCATAAAAAAACAACAATTAGAAATGCAAAAGATAAACAACAAGATTTCAGAAATGGACAGTGTCATAGAAGGGCTGGGGAGCAGGTTTGAAACAGTGAAAGACAGGATCAGTGAAAATGAAGACAAACACTTGGATAAAACTCTGGGAAAAAATCAGAAAAAAGAACAAAGAAAAATGAAGAGACCCTGAGAATTATGTGGGATACAATCAAAAGTTAAAATTTGCGAGTAATTGGAGTTCCAGAACGGGGGTAGAAAACAGAAAACACAGAGAAGATCATTGAAGAACTGCTGACAGAAAATTTCCCCAATATCATGAAAGATGAAAAGCAGACCATCCAAGAAACTCAATGAACCCCATATAGGATAGACCCCAAAAGAAAATCACCAACGTATATTATAATCACACTGGCCAAAACCAAAGAATAACAAAGAATCCAGAGAGCAGCTCAAGAAAAACAAAAAGTCATATACAGAGGAGAGACAATAAGACTAAGCTCAATTATTCAGCAGAAACCATGCAGGCAAGAAGGAAATGGGATGACATATATAAAACCTTGAAAGGAAAAAATTTCCAAGCAAGAATAATATATCCTGCAAAATTCTGGTTAAAATATAATGGTGAAATTGGGACATTTCCAGATAAACAGAAATTAAGGGAATATGTAAAAATTAAACCAAACTAACAAGAATTATTAAAAGGAGTCCTTTGATCTGAGAACAAAAATATCAGCTCACATGCTGAATCTAGGATGCAGGATCATACCAGCCAGATACCAATCTAGGAAATGAACTCTCAAGGACTATCCAAAACCAAAAGAAATACAACAGGGAATCAGATAAGTTAATCTGTAAATGACAACAATATCAGAAAAATAGAAGAGGGAATAAATGGTGTAGGTATAGACACTTCTAATGGAGAGGAAAGCAAGGTGATACCAAGTAATAATAGACTGCTTCAAACTTAGGAAGATAAGAGTAAATTTCAAGGTAATCACAAAGAAAGTTAACAAACCTACTCATCAAAATAAAAGTAAAAACATAAAGTCTCAGTAAAAACAAAACCTACAAAAACAAAAGAAATGAAAAAAAGATCCACAAAAAAAAGGAACTCAGCACAGGAGAGTAAGAGGAACAAAGAAAACGTCAGCCCCACAAACAAATGCACTACAAAATGACAGCAATAAACTCACACCTATCACTAATTAAACTGAATGTAAATGGCCTCAATTCACCCATAAAGAGACAGAGAGTGACAGAATGGATAAAAAAAACAGGATCCATCAATACGCTGTCAACAAAAGACACACCTTAGAAACAAAGAAGTAACTTTATTTAAAATCAAAGGACGGGAAAAAATATATCAAGCAAACAACTACCAAAACAGAGCAGGAGTGGAAATACTAATCTCAGATAAAATAGACTTTAAAACAAAATCCACCATAAAAGACAAAGAAGGACACTATATAATCATTAAGAGGACAATCCGTCATAAAGACATAACATAATAAACATCTACACACCCAGGGCTCCAAAATACATAAAACAAACTCTAACAGCACTGAAGAGAGAAATTGTCAGTTCCACAATAATAGTAGGAGACTTCAACACACCACTGTTGGTAAAGGACAGAACATCTAAAAAGAAACTCAACAAAGATACAGAAGACCTTAAGGGCATAATCAGCCAACTTGACCTCAGATATATATAGAACACTCCACCCTACAGCTGCAAAGTACACATTCTTTTCCAATACACATGGGATGTTCTTCAGAATAGACCACATCTTAGGCCACAGAGCAATCCTCAACAAGATCCAAAACGTTGAAGTCATTCAAAGTATCTCCTCTGATCACAACGCCATCAAGGTAGAAATTAACAACAGGAAGAACAAGGAAAAAAAATCAATTACATGGAAACTGAATAACACCCTGCTTATACATCACTGGGTAACAGAAGAAATCAGAGATGGAATCAAAGAATTCCTAGAATCAAACAAAAATGCAAATAAATCATACTAAAACCTTTGGGACACAGCAAAGGCAATCCTCAGAGGACAATTTGTAGCAATAAGTGCCCACATCAAAAAAGAAGAAAGGGACAAAATCAAAACATTAACTACAGAACTCAAAAAAATAGAAAGAGAGCAGCAAAAAAACCCACAGCCGCCAGAAGAAAGGAAATAATAAAGATCGGAGCAGAAATAAATGCAATAGAGAATAGAAAAACAATTGAATCAACAAAACCAAAACTTGATTCTTTGCAAGCATCAACAAAATCGACAAACCACTGGCCAGACTGACAAAACAAAAACAGGAGAGGACACAAATAACCCAAATTAGAAATGAAATGGGTGACATTACAACTGACCCAACTGAAATAAAAAGGATCATAACAGAGTATTATGAAAAACTACACTCCAGCATATTTGAAAACCTAGAGCAAATTGGATAAATTTCTAGAAACACAATACCTACCCAAACTATCACAAAGTGTTGTTGAAAATCTGAACAGACCCATAACGAGAGAAGAGACTGAAAAGATAATTTAAAAATCCGCCCCCCCCCCCAAAAAAAAACCCTGGCCCAGATGGCTTCACTGGAGAATTCTACCAGACATTCAGAGAAGAACTTATACCAGCACTACTGAAACTATTTCAGAACATAGAAAAGGAAGCAACTCTTCCGAATTCATTCTATGAAGCCAGCATAACCCTGATACCAAAACCAGGCAAAGATGCCACAGAAAAAGAAAATTACAGACCAATATCTCTCATGAATATAGATGCAAAAATTCTCAACAAAATTCTAGCCAATAGAATTCAGCATCATATCAAAAAAATAATACACCACGACCAAGTAGGATTCATACCAGGTATACAAGGATGGTTCAACATTAGAAAATCAATCAACATAATCCACCACATAAATAAAAGGAAAGAAAAGAATCACATGGTCTTCTCAATTGACACAGAAAAGGCATTTGACAAAGTCCAACACCCATTCCTGATAAAAACTCTCAATAAAATAGATACAGAAGGGAAATTTCTCAACATAATAAAGGGCATCTATGCAAAACCAACAGCCAGCATCATTCTTAATGGAGAGAAACTTAAAACATTCCCCTTGAGAACAGGAACAAGACAAGGATGCCCTTT
Organism: Dugong dugon; assembly: GCA_030035585.1. Lineage (NCBI taxonomy): Eukaryota > Metazoa > Chordata > Mammalia > Sirenia > Dugongidae > Dugong > Dugong dugon. The sequence continues at coordinate 97,983,420 of CM057471.1, read as the reverse complement.
ATCACCACTCCTATTTAACATTGTGCTGGAAGTTCTAGCTACAGCAATAAGGCAAGAAAAAGAAATAAAGGGCATCCAAATTGGTAATGAAAAAGTTAAACTGTCCCTGTTTGTGGATGATACCATACTTTACATAGAAAACCCTAAAGACTCCATGAGAAAACTACTGGAACTAATAGAAAGATTCAGGAGAGTAGCAGGACACAAGATAAACATACAAAAATCAGCTGGATTCCTATACACCAACAAAGAGAACGATGAAAAGGAAATCAGGAAAACACCATTTATAATAGCCCCTAAAAAAATAAAATACTTAGGAATAAATCTAACCAGGGATGTAAAGGACTTATACAAAGAAAACTACAAAACACTACTGCAAGAAACAAAAAGTAATCTACATAAATGGAAAAACACACCATGCTCATGGATAGGTAGACTCAACATTGTGAAAATGACAATTCTACCCAAAGCAATTTACAAATACGATGCAATCCTGATCCAAATATCAACAACATTCTTTAAAGAGATGGAAAAACTAATCGTTAACTTTATATGGAAACGGAAGAAGCCCTGAATAAGTAAAGCACCATTGCAGAAGAATAAAGTAGGAGGACTCTCACTACCTGACCTCAGAACCTACTATTCAGCTACAGTAGTCAAAACAGCCTGGTACTGGTACAACGACATATACATTGACCAATGGAACAGAATTGAGAACCCAGATGTAAATCCATTCACCTACAGTAACCTGATCTTTGACAAGGGCCCAAAGTCCATCAAATGGGGAAAAGACAGTCTTTTCAACAAATGGTGCTGGCAAAACTCGATGTCCATCTGCAAAAAAATGAAACAGGAGCCATACCTCACACCATATACACAAATAATTCAAAATGGATCAAAGACCTAAATATAAAGCCCAAAACCATAAAGTTCATAGAAAAAAAAAAATAGGGTCAATACTAGAGGCCCTAATACACAGCATTAACAGGTTACAAACCCTAACCAACAACACACAAACTCCAGAAGATAAGCTAGATAACTGGGATCTTCTAAAAATCAAACCCTTATGCTCATCAAAAGACTTCACCAAAAGAGTGAAAAGAGAACCTACAGACTGGGAAAAAATTTTGAACATTACAAATCAGACAAGGTCTAATTTCTAAAATCTACAAGAAAATGCACACCTCTACAACAAAAAGACAAATAATCCAATTAACTGGGCAAAGGAAATGAACAGACACTTCACCAAAGAAGACATTCAAGTGGCCAACAGACACATGAGGAAATGCTCACGATCACTAGCTATTAGAGAAATGCCAATTAAAACCACAATGAGATACCATCTCACCCCGGCATTACTGGCACGAATCAAAAAAACTGGAAATAAGAAATGTTGAAGAGGCTGCAGGGAGATCGGAACTCTTATGCACTGCTGGTGGGAATACAAAATGATACAACCATTTTGGAAAATGATATGGTGCTTCCTTAGAAAGCTAGAAATAGAAATACCATACAATCCAGCAATCCCACTCCTAGGAATATATTCCAGAGAAATAAGAGCCATCACACTAACAGACGTATGCACACCCATGTTCATTGCAGCATTGTTCACAATAGCAAAAAGATGGAAACAACCTAGATGCCCACCAACAGACATATGGATAAACAAACTGTGTTACATACACACAATGGAGTATTATACAATGATAAAGAACAATGATGAATCTGTGAAGCATCTCATAACATGGATGAAACCGGAGGACATTATGCTGAGTGAAATAAGTCAATCACAAAAGGACAGATATTGTATGTGACCTCCACTCTAAAAATTCATGAAAAAGTTTACACACAGAGAGTTTGTTGGTTACGAGGGATGAGGGGGTGGAGGGGGAAATACTAAATAGACAATAGATAAATGGTAACTTTGGTGAAGGGTAGGACAGTACACAATACTGGGGAAGCCAGCACAACTTGTACAAGGAAAGGTTAACATATCCAAACTCCCTGAGGGACTGAACTGCTGGGCGGAGGGCTGTGGGGGCCATAGTCCAGGGGAACATCTAGCTCAATTGGCATCACATAATTTATAAAGAAAATGTTCTGTATACTACCTTGGTGAGTAGTGTCTGGGGTCTTAAAAACCTGTGAGCAGCCGTCTAAGATTCTCCACTGGTCTCACCCCTTCAGCAGCAAGGGAGAATGAAGAAAACAAGATACAAGGGAAAGATTAGTCCAAAGGACTAATGCACCACAGCTACCAGGGCCTCCACCAGACATAGTCCAGTACAACTAGATGGTGCCTGGCTACCACCACTGACTGCTCTGACAGGGATCACAACAGAGGGTACTGGACAGAGCTGGAGAAAAATGTAGAACAAAATTGTAACTCAAAAAAAAAGACCAGACTTACTGGCCTGACAGAGGCTGGAGAAACCCCAAGAATATGGCCCCTGGACACCCTTTTAGCTCAGTAATGAATTGTCTCCTAAGGTTCACCATTCAGCCAAAGATTAGACAGCCCCATAAAATAAAATGAGGCTAATGGGGCACAACAGTCCAGGGACAAGGACTAGAAGGCAGGAAGGGACAGGAAAGCTGGTAATACGGAACCCAAGGCTGAGAAGAGAAGGTGTTGCCATGTAGCGGGGTTGTTAACCATTGTCATAAAACAATATGCATACTAACTGTTCAATGAGAAACTATTTGTTCTGTAAACATTCATCTAAAGTACAATAAAAAAATTTTTTTTAATTAAGTAATTACATGGTGTTACCACAGCTGTGTGCATCCTTCTTACACTCTAGGACTGTGGTTAAGGGATGACTCCCTCCTTGCTTAGTTTTTGAAATATTTATAACTGAATGTGGCTTGTCAGAGCACATTCAAGTGTTGCCAGAAAAAACAAAAAGTAAATGAAAATGATGTTAATGGCATGGCACAGCTCTAGAGCGAGTGTGTGTGTGTGTGTGTGTGTGTGTGTGTGTGTGTGTGTATAGTAAATGTTTTGCTACCCTGTAAAAGTTATTATGGTTAACTAGTTTTACTAATTAATTTAAAAAACACCCATAAAAATAGAAATAAAGTGTCTATCAATTTTCAAATAACTCCGTGAATAAAATATCCTTAGGACAAACTATAAAATTTACTAACTACAATTTATCATTTATTTTAAAAACTAGAAATCTCCAATGAGAAGGTTTATATAAACAAATTACTGATTTTTACCCAAGAAAATAATATCCTCTAGACCAAATAATCCTGCAAGACGAGTGTTGGATTATTTTTTGTGATTGACAGATGGAAGAATAGAATAAAGAATAAAAATGGTTGACCATTCCAGAAAGTCTTGCATAAAATCCTGCTTTGGTCTCCTGGATACTAATAGCCTCAAAATTCTTAGTTTCCTTAATTTCAGCATTCTGGACTAATAAGGATGAGGGCAAAAAAGCAGATATCCATTTCAAGATCTGTGCCTACTTTCTTAAGGAAATTCCTCCATCTTGTGGGGGTAATTTTCAACAAACTGTATTTTGCAGCTATAACACTACATGGATTTAATGAAAATACAGGCGAAAGCCATCTGGAGAGAAGAGAGATTGTTATATATTATAAATATATAACCCATTGCTGACTTAGGGTGACTCTGCTATGAGCATGAGTGAGTGTGTATATATATATACTTTTTAAGATAACACACCTTATATAAAAACATAACATTTTATTTAGAATGTTAGACCTTCTACTGGTGGCAACAAAAAAGGCCACAGAATAGAAGGGCAACAAAGAAACACTAAGGAAGACCACAGACAGAGAAGATATAAATAGAAAAATATCTGAGGCAAACAGGACTTTCAAGAACATGACTTTCAAAGTTGTTGTGGCGGGATTGTACTCTCACTATAAACATTTAGAAATGGTGAGCGAAAGGTAGCAAATATAACAACAAATTAACAGAAAGCCAATCTAGAAAAAAAAAATCCCCGTCTGCCAGATAAGAGAGAAATTAAGGCGATAGGAGAGAGAGAAGAAAGGGAGAGGGAGAGGGAGAGGGAAGGGGAGAAACAGCAAGAGAGAGACCTGGTTGCACAATGGTTAAGCATTCAGCTGCTAACCAAAAGGTCGGCAGTTCAAGCCCACAAGCCGTTCCATGGGAGAAAAGATCTGGTGATCTGCTCCCATCAAGATTTCAGCCTAGAACATGCTGTCCCTCCATGGCAAAGACCCAAAAAACTAAGTAAAACAGAGACAAACATCAATCCTGGAACCCTAAGCATTTAATGAAGAGACAAAGAACTCAGCCAAGCACCGAATGGAATAAGAAACTGACAAGAGGATGGAGAACGAGGAGAGATACATGCAGAGGTCCCCTATCAGCTAATGCAGCAAGGATTTGCCATCTTGGACTCCTGTCAGACATCAGCCAAAGATCAGCAGACAAGGAGTATGGGAAAGCAGCTTCATGAAACCTCCAGCAGGAGACAGAACAACTGGTAACCAGCAGCATACACTTTCACACCCTCCATAGTTCTCCCCCTCACTCGGCCTCCACCCCTTCCTGGGTGGCTGTTATCACTTGGCGGGACAGGAATTGCAGGGTCGATACTGCTTGGATTTGCCCCACCCACATCGGAGATCAGTAGACAAGGAATACAGGAAGGCAGCTTCATGGAGCTCCCAGCAGGAAACAGAGCACTCAGTAACCAGCGATATACGCTTTCCCACCCCCCACCATTCTTCTACTTGGCCTCCTCTACTTCCCAGCTGGCCACAGTCTCTTGGCCAGGACACACCAGCTCTGCACTCATGACACTTGTATTGGCCCCACCCACACTGGCCGGCTCCATCAGTACCATCTGTTTGCTGCTGATGTTTCTTTTTTCCGATTCTTCTGGTTTCTTCCCTGCCTCTCACCACTTCCCTCTCCTTTCTCTCAAACACCTGGATCCATATGCCAGCTTTGCTTCTTCTTGAAAGGCATGGGAACTGCTTCCCTGATCCTTGCTGCCATGCTGGTAGGATCCACAGGGACTCTTTCTTCTTCTTTTTTTTTTTTTTGTTAGTTTTGTCTTGTTTCTTTGTTTGTTTTCTTTTCTTTTTGCAGCTTGGGAGCACCTTCTAGCCAGACTGTACTGCCCAGCTTAGGAGCAACTTCCCTAGGCTGCGCAGTGGGACAGGTGAGATCCCTGGGGGCATTTCTTTTTTCTCTTTTTCCCTTTTTGTCTTTCTTCATTTCTCAGTTTCTCATCTCTCTATGCTTCCCTTTTTTTCCTGTCTCCTGAATACCTGGCACTGCATGACACTTCTGCCCCTTTGAGCCAGGCTGTACTTCTCGGCCTAGGAGCCATTTCCCCGGTCTTTGCAGCCACACTGGTGGGATCCCTGGGGGCTTTGCTGTTCTTTTTTTTTTTTTAATAATTTTTATTTACTTTGTTTTTTCTTTTTCTCTTTTTTTTTCTCTCCATTTTTCTGTCTCTTGTCTCTCCACTCCAATGGCAAGCTCCCTTAGCACTCTTCTGCGTGTGTGTGTTTTTCTGTTTGTTTGTTTTTATTTTTTTATTGTTTTTTTGTTTGTTTTTGGCTCCTGTTTTTCTCTGCTCTCTCTCTTCTTTCCCATACTCATCTTAGCTCTACACATCACAACTTCCCTCCTCCTTCCTGCCTACCTGCACTGTGCTCTGAACATCACACCCCCGAGCAGCACAGGCACAGCCTACTGTAACCTGCCCTGTACTGATTCCTGGCCTGCTCTGTCAGATCTAGTACATGCCACAAGCAACTCGTCCCAGCCCCTCCCCTTCAGCTGGACCTGCCCTGCTGCACCATAGCTGACTGACTGGCCCTTCTGATTGGACAAGGTGTTGAAAAGTATCATGCCCACAGATGAGCAAACAACAAGAACGCACAGGCTGCCTGCTTAGACATAACCAAATAAAACAAAAAATCAGGACAAAACAAATAAATCTACAATCAGTAAATGAAGCAAATAACTGCTTAATGTCCCAAAGACAGCAGACTATATCAAAACATACACAAAAACAGGACAGGATAGTTCCAGTAGGCATACAAAATAAAGCTCCAGATGACCTTGCAGTACAAAAAAAGGCTCTAGAATTACTTGATAGGGAACTCAAATCTCTAATATTCAGACATATCCAAGAGTTGAAGCAAAAAGCAGGCAAAAAGGAGGAAAAAATAGACAAATTCATGGAAAAGGCAGACAAATTCATGGAAAATACAGACCAAAAAATGGAAGAATTCAGGAAAATAATACAAAAATACATTCACAACTAGAAATCATACAAAAACAACAGCTAGAAATCCAAAAGATAAACAATAAGATTTCAGAAATGGACAGTGCATAGAAGGGCTGAGAAGCAGGTTTGAAACCATGGAAGACAGGATCAGCTAAATGGAAAACACTTGGATACAACTCTGTTTGAGAAAAAATCAGAAAAAAGAACGAAAAAAATTAAGAAACTCTGAGAATGATGTGAGATACAATCAAAAGCAAGAACTTGTGAGTGATTAGGGTTCCAGAACAGGGGAAGAAAACAAAAACACAGAGAGGATCACTGAAGAATTGCTGACAGAACACTTCCCCAATATCATGAAAGATGAAAAGCTGACCATCCAAGAAGCTCAACGAACACCACATAAGATAAACCCCAAAAGAAAATCACCAAAGCATAGCATAACCACACTCGCTAAAACCAAAGACAAACAAGAATCCTAAGAGCAGCTCGAGGAAAATGAAAAGTCACGTACAGAGGGGAAACAATAAGACTAAGCTCTGATTATTTGGCAGAAATCATGCAGGCAAGAAGGCAATGACATGACATGTATAAAACCTTGAAAGAGAAAAATTACCAACCAAGAATAATATATCTTGCAAAACACTCATTCAAATATGATGATGAAATTAGGACATTTCCAGATAAACAGAAATTAAGGGAATATGTAAAAACCAAACCACACTTACAAGAATTGTTAAAGGGAGTCCTTCAGTTTGAGAACAAACATCAGACCACAGCCTGAATCTAGGACACAAGATTGCACCAGCCAGATACCAACCTAGGAAATGAACTCTCAAGGACTATTCAAAACCAAAAGAATTACAACAGGGAACCATAGAGGTTAATCTGCAAATGACAACAATGTCAGAGCAATAAAGGAGGGAATAAATGGTGTAGGTATAGAACTTTCTAGTGGAGAGGAAGGCAAGGTGATATCAAGTAATAATAGACTGGTTCAAACCTGGGAAGATCAGGGTAAATTTCAAGGCAACCACAAAGAAAGTTAACAAAACTACTCATCAAAATAAAGAGGAAAAACATAAAATCTCAGTAAAAACAAAATCTACAAAAACAAAAGAAATGAAAAAAAAAGCACAAACAAAAGGAATTCAGCACAGGAGAGTAAGAGGAACAAAGAAAACGTCAGCCCCACAAAAAACTGCACTACAAATGACAGCTATAAACTCACACCTATCAATAATCACACTGAACATAAATGGCTTAAATGCACCCATAAAGAGATAGAATGGATAAAAAAATAAGATCCATCAATACGCTGTCTACAAGAGACACACCATAGAAACAAAGACACAAATTTATTAAAAATCAAAGGATGGCAAAAAATATATCAAGCAAACAGCTACCAAAAAAGAGCAGAAGTGGCAGTACTAATCTCAGATAAAATAGACTTTAAAACAAAATCCACCATAAAAGACAAAGAAGGGCACTATATCATGATTAAAGGGACAATCCATCATGAAGAGATAGCCATAATAAACATCTACGTACACAATGACGGCTCCAAAATACATAAAACAAACTCTAACAGCACTGAAAAGAGAAATTGACAATGACAGTAGGAGACTTCAACACACCGCTTATGGTAAAGGACAGAACATCTAGAAAGAAACTCAGCAAAGATACAGAAGAGCTAAAGAACCACATCTACCATGGCCCCACCAGACTGAGTCCAGTACAATTAGATGGAGCCCAGCTACCACCAGTGACTGCTCTGACAAGGAGCACAACAGAGGGTCCTGGACAGAGCTGGATAAAAATGTAAAACAAAATTCTAACTCACAAAAAAAGACCAGACTTTCTGACTTGACAGAGACTGGAAAAACCCCCAGAGTATTGCCCTCAGACACCCTTTTAGCTCATTAATGAAGTCACTCCTGAGGTTTACCCTTCAGCAAAAGATTAGACAGCCCCATAAAACAAAATGAGACTAAAGGGGTGTACCAGCCCAGGGGCAAGAAGTAGAAGGCAGGAGGGGACAGAAAAGCTGATAATAGGGAACTCGGTCGAGAAGAGAGAGTATTGACATGTCATGGGGTGGTTAAACAATGTCATAAAACAATATGTGTACTAACTGTTTAACGAGAAACTAGTTTGTTCTATAAACCTTCATCCAAAGCACAATAAAAATAGATAAATAAATAAAGATTTCAGCCTAGAAAACCTTATAGAGCAGTTTTTCTCTGTCCTATAGGGTCACTATGATTTGGAATCAACTCAACAGCACACAATAACAACAACAACAACAAATATAAGTATACTGTTTGTTCTGGTTCTCTGGAGAACCCCGACTAATACAAGAATTAATAAAAACCATAATGAAAAGAACACACACTATGAAAAAGAACAGGCCAATTTGAAAAGATACCAAATAGAACTTTTAAAAATGAAGGACAAACCCTCTGAAATCAAAAATAAATAAAAAATATATACACCTAGACTTACTATTTTTAAAAAAACCTTCAGAACTTCAATGACAAAGAAACCAAAAGTAAAGACAGATTATCTATAAATAAATGGCAATTAGACTAACAGACTTCTCATCAGCAATAATGATCCAAAAGGCAGTGGAATATCTTTAAAGCAATGAAGAAAAATAACTACCAGTGGAGAGTGTATTTCTTAGTTTCCTAGTGCTGCTGTAACAGAAATACCAGAAGCGCATGGCTTCAAAAAGGAGAAATTTATTTTCTCACACGTCAGGAGGCTAGAAGTCTGAATTCAGGGCACTGACTCCAGGGGAAGGCTCTCTCTCTCTGCTCTGGTGGAAGATTCTTGTCTCTTTGAGCATCTGTTCCTTAGATCTTCAGATGGCATGACATCTATCTTGCCCAATTTATGCTTACTTGTCTCTGTGTCTATGCTGTTCTTTGTATCACTCAAAAGTGATTAGGTTTAGGACAAATCTTGCAGTGATATGGCTTCATTAACATAGCAAAGAAAACTCTTTTCCAAGTAGGATTCCATCCATAGTATAAGGATCAGGATTATAGCACATATTCTGGGAGGGCACAGTTCAATCCCTAACAGTGCATATCCAGCTAAATTAAGCATAAGGGTGAAATAAAACATTTTTAGATAGACATTGAAAAAGTTACTACTCACATTTCCTCACTAAAATGACTCTTGGGTTGAACCATATGAAATTTCTGATGTTTGACCATTTTTGACTCACAAAAATGGCATTTTTGTATTAGTCCATCTAAAATTAAAAGATTTATGTGTTTCAGGAAAAGGAAAAGTGCATCCAGAAGGAAGATGCATGATGAAGAAGCAATGGAACTGACTATAAGAATAACACCATCACACATATGTCAGTCTGTTGTACTGTCATGGCTTGTATGTTGCTAGGATGCCAGTAGCTACACCACTGGTATTTCAAATACTAGCAGGGGCATCCATGGCGGACAGGTTTCAGCAGGGCCTCCAGACCAAGACAGACTAGGAAAAAAGGCCTGTGATACACCTCCAAAACTCATCTAATGAAAATCTTATGGATCACAACAGAACATGGTCCAATATAGCACTAGAAGATGAGGGCCCTTAGATTGAAAGTCACTCAAAAATACAGTGGCTGCAACAATAGACTCAAGTATACCAGGTGGTATGAAGATGGTGAAAGACTGGACAACATTTCATTCTGTAGTACATGGGGTTGCCATAAGTCAGAGCCAACTTGATAATAACTGACAACAACAACAATAAGAATAAAAAAATGACTAGTGGAATGTGTAATGGGGGATGCATTGCATTAGAAGTATTAGGATACATGTTAAGTCACATATTAGATCATGTTAAGTCACATATCCATGTTAAAATTTTCAGGTCAACTAGTAAAAGACAGGAAATAAAATGTACAACTTCCAAATAAAACAAGGGTGCCTACACTCACGAATTCTATTCAATATTGCATTAGAAGTCCTAGCCAGAGCAATAAGACAAGAAAAATAAGTAAAACATATTCAGATTCGAAAAGAAGTAAAATTTTCTCTATTTGAGGATGACATGATCCTGTATACAGAAAATCCCAAAAATTCCTCAAGGAAACTTCTAGAGCTAATGAAGAATTTAGCAAAGTTGTAAGGTGCAAGATCAACAAAAAAACTCAGCTGGGTTTCTGTACCCCAGCAATGAGAAATCTGAAATGGAAATTAGGGAAATGATTCCATTTACAACAGCATCTAAGAGAATAAAATATCAAGGAAATAAATATAACCAGGGATGTGAAGGACTTATACAACTGAAATTTTAAAACACTACTGAAAGAGATTAAAGAAGACTTAAATAAATAGAAAGATGTCCCATGTTCATGGATTGGAAGACTTAATATTGTTAAGATGTCAATACTAACCAAAGTGATCTATAGATTCAACGCAAACCCAATCAAAATTCCAACAGCCCTTGGTGAAGGGTAAGATAGCACACACTACTGGGGAAGCCAGCACAACTTGTACAAAGCAAGGTCATGGAAGCTCCATAGACACATCAAACTCGCTGAGGGACCGAATTACTGGGCTGAGGGCTGTGGGGACCATGGTCTTAATCTAGCTGAATTGGCATAACATAGTTCATAAAGAAAATGTTCTACATTCTGCCTCGGTGAGTAGTGTCTGGGGTCTTCAAAGCCTGTGAGCAGCCATCTATGATACTCCACTGGTCACACCTTCGGGAGCAAGGGAATATAAAGAAAACAAGATACAAAGGAAAGATTAGTCCAAAAGACTAATGGACCACAACTACCATGGCCTCCACCGGACTGAGACCAGAACAACTAGATGGTGCCCAGCTACCACCACTGACTGCTCCGACAGGGACCACAACAGAGGGTCCCGGACAGAGCTGGAGAAAAATGTAGAACAAAATTCTAATTCACAAAAAAATACCAGACTTACTGACCTGATAGAGACTGGAGAAACCCTGAGAGTATCTCCCCCCAACACCCTTAGCTCAGTAATGAAGTCACTCCCGAGGTTCACCCTTCAGCCAAAGATTAGACAACCCCATAAAACAAATTGAGACTAATGGGGCACAACAGGCCAGGGACAAGGACTAGAAGGCAGGTGGGGACAGAAAAGCTGGTAATATGGAACCCAAGGTCGAGAAGGAAGAGTGTTGACAGGTCATGGGGTTGTTAACCAATGTTATAAAACAATATGTGTACTAATTGTTTAATGAGAAACTATTTGTTCTGTAAACCTTCACCTAAAGTACCATAAAAAAATTTTTTTTTTTTTTTAATTCCAACAGCCCTCTTTCTTTATAGAAATGGAAAAACCACTCCTCAACTTTATATGGAATGACCAGAGACCCTGAGTAGCTAAAGCCACGTTGAAAGAGAAGAACAAAGTAGTACTTACACTTCCTGATTTTAAAACATATTACACAACTACAGTAATCAAAACAGTCTTGGACTAGTGTAAAAATAGACACACAGACCAATGGAATGGAATTGGGAGTCCAGAAATAAACCAACACATCTATGATCAACTGATTTTTTTACAAGGGCACGAAGTCCATTTGATGGGGAAAGACAAGTCTTTTCAATAAATGGTGTTGGGAAAATTGTATTTCCACATGCAGAAATATGAGAGAGGATCCATGCCTCACACCATACTCAAAAACAAATTCAAAATGGATTAAGGACATAAACGTGCAAACTAAAACCATAAAATTCTTAGAAGAAAATGCAGGGCAACACTATCGGGCCTGGCTTTTAACAATGGATTATCTAATATAAAACAAAAACAAAAGCACAGACAGCAAAAGACAAAAAAGCAAATGAGACCTCATAAAAATTTAAAACTTGTATTCATCAAAAGACTTTACCAAAATAGTCAAAAGACAAGCTACTGACTAGGAAAATATCTTTGGTAATCATATATCTGATAAGAATCTAATAACCAAAATATATATAAAACTTCAACAACTTAACACAATGATGAATAAACCAATCATAAAATGGACAAAGAACTTGAAGAGACATGTCACTAAAGAGGACATTCAAATGGCAGGCAACACATAAGAAGATGCTCAACGCGGTTAGCCAAAAGAGAGATGCAAATCAAAACCACAATAAGATACTATTTTACTCCCACTAGGATGGCTAATGGAGCCCTGGTGGCGCAGTGGTTGAGAACTTGGCTGCTAACCATAAAGGTCAGCAGTTTGAATCCACCAGCCACTCCTTGGAAACCCTATGTGGCAGTTCTACTGTGTCCTATAGGGTCATTATGAGCCAGAATTGACTTGATGGCAATGAGTTTTAGGATGGCTAAGATAAAAAAAGAAAATAACAAATGTTAGCGAGGATGTGGGGAAATTAGAACCCTTATACATTGCTGATGGCAAAAGCAAAATGGTACAGCCGTTGTGGAAAACACTGCGGCAGTTCCCCGAAAAACTAGAGTTACCACATGACCCAGCAATTCCACTCCTAGCTATATATCCAAAAGACCTGAAAGCAGAGACTCAAACAGATATTTGTACACCAACGTTCATTCTAGCACCATTTACAATAACCAAAAGGGGGAAACAACCTAAATGCCCATCAGTGGATGAACGGAGAAACAAATTATGTTACAAACATACTATGGAATATTACTCAGATAGTAAGAGAAATAATGTCTTGATACATGCTACAATATGGATGGAGCTTGCAGACATTATGCTGAGTGAATTAAGTCAATCACAAAAGGACAAATATTGTATGACTTCACATAAAAAGACAAGAACAGACAAATTAAATGTATAGAGACTAAAGTTTCTCAGTGGTTACCAGGGGCAGGAGGGAGGGGAAAAGGGGGAGTTATTGGTTATGGAATACTGAGTTTCAGTTTACCGTGATGGAAAAAAATCACATTGATTAAAGGTAGGGCTGCACAGCCAATTAATGTCACTGCTGTCAATAAATGTACACCTGTAAAAAGTTGAATTGGCAAGAGTTGTGTGATAATTTACAACAACGACAGAAAAAAAAAAAAAAGGGAGGGTAGCTGCTGAGGCTGCTTGTGTACAAACACCTCATGGGATTTGGTTCCTTGGTTTGGAGGTTTAGGGTTATGGTTTCATGGGTTATCCCAGTTATTTGGCCTAATACTGTATTTAGTGCTTCTGTTCTACCTCCTAGTTCGTTGAGTAATGCCTGGGGTCTTAAAACCTGGCAAACAGCCATTCAAGGTACTACAACTGGTTTTTATTCACCTGGAGCAACAGAAGAAAAAGGAAAGTCAGGAATAGGAGGAGGAAATCCTAATTGCCTCCATGAGCAACTGCCTTGTTTGCTACGAGGCCAGAAGTACAGGATGGTGCCTGGCTACCATTACTAAGCATTTTGATCAACGATTCTATGTAAAAATCCTGATCAAAAGGGGGGAAATGTAGAACAAAATTTTGAATTCTCATGGACTCCAGACTTTCTGGAGCCATGGGGGCTGGATGAACCCCTGAAACTATTGCTCTCAGATAATCTTTAAAACTTAAACCAAAAATATCCCCTGAAATCTTCTTAAAACTCAACAATAGTTTTACTAAACTAGTAAAAAATACCTGCCTTGAGCACTATACTCTTTTAAGAACTATTTACTTGGGATCAAATTGACAACAGCAACTTAACTTGAAAGATTAGATAGGAAATTTAGGGGCAGTGAGTTTGTGTTAATGGTGGAGGAAGAACTTGGAAAAGGAGGGTGAGAATGGTCGCCCAACTCAAAGAATGAAATCAATGTCACTGAATTGTACATATAGAAACTTGAATTGGTATATGTTCTGCTGTGTACGTTCTCAACAACAAAAATAAAATAAATTCTAAAAATATATATAAATATGACTTCCAAATCAATGTTTGGAGTAGGAGATGGAAATAAAGTAAACTCAATCATTTCAAGGTGAACAGAAAACACAAAATAAGGTGGTGACAATAAGCCCAAAACACAAATAATCAAAGTGACTGTAAATGGAGCAAATGTGTCTGTTAAAGGGCAGCTTCTTAAATAGGATATTAAAGAACACAAGCACACACAAAAATCTTTTATATGTTATTTTTAGTAAACAACTCTAAAATATAACAGCTCAAAAAGGTCAAGAGTAAAAGAATGATATGGGTGGAAAAAGACATATCAGAAAAATACAGGTAGTTCCCGACTTATTATGGGACTCTGTTCTGATGACCTTGTCATAAGTCAATTCAGACATAAGTGGAATACCATATTTTTATTATTATTACTTTTTTAGTTTTCATTATTTAGTGCCTTTTATTATCAGTATCTTTATAAATCCAATCTTTATTTGCCTTTGGGGGTTGAAACCATTACATGACAGCTGCAAATTATGCACTGCAATATTGTATGTAGTACATATTACTAACTATAAGATGTACAAAACACAGTCATAAGTGTAGTTCACTGTAACTTGAATACATCATAAATCAGAGACTACAAAGAAGAAAAAGGATGGCGGAGAAAGGGAGAGGAAGGAAGGAAGGAAAAAGGGCAGGAGGGAGGGACGGAGGAAGAGAGGAAGGAAGACAATGTAACATTAACTTAATTTAGTTATTAGACTAAAGAGACTGTAAAACCAAGAAAAAAACCATAATTACAGATTAACCAAAAAACCAAATGCATTGCTGTCGAGTCCATTATGAATCATAGTGACCCTATAGGACACAGTAGAATTGTCCCATAGGGTTTCCAAGGAGCAGCTGGTGGATTCAAACTGCTGACCTTTATGGTTAGCAGCCAAGTCCTCAACCACTGCACCACCAGGGCTCCATTACAAATTAGGAAGATCATTATTTGGTGATAAAAGACCAATACACCAGGAAACTGTACTTGTCCTGAATCTGAAGGCATTTAACTCTGTAGCTTCAAAATATACGAATTAAACAGTTGCAAAGAAATATTGACTAAATTTAAGACATTTTATTTCTTCTATTTTTACTAATATATTTTCCACTATAAATTAGTTCCTAATTAAGTGTCAACTTGTTTATTGAACAATTTTCATTGAGTAACTATTATGTCTCAAGCTAAAAATTTAATGATGAATAAGACAAAGCCCCTACCTTCGTGGAGTTTACATTCCAGTGCACAAAATACATACATATAACTTTTAAAAACACATGCCTGATAAATAAGAAGTTATATTAGTAGCTAAAATAATATGCAGTACTCAAAGTACTTATTCAGCTGTATTGCCCAGTCCCTAACCAATTCTCTGATAATAAATCAGATATGGTTAAGAGATTTCTTAATGTTTTAACGGCTCCACTTTCTTCAATGGACTTCATATGTTTGTTTACACATATATTTGTTTCTCACTTTAATTGAATATGATTATAAAGCCGACACCCCACAGAATGAAATAATGAAAGACAGTAAGAATTATCTAAAACTAAATATATAAAGACTCAAAAGAATAGACAATTACATCATTTGCAAATAAAGACAGCTTTATTTCTTCCTTCTCAACGTGTATAACCTTATATTTCCTTTCTTGTTTTAGTTGCGTTAGCTAGGACTTCCAGGACAAAGTTAAATAGGTATGGTGAGAGACAATATCCTTGTCTTGTTCCTGATCTTACAGAGAAAGCATCTAGTTTCTCACCATTAAGTATGATGTTAGCTGTAGGTAGACGTTTTTTATCACACTGAGGAAGTTCTCCTCTATTCCTAATTTACTGAGAGTTATTATTAAAATGGGTGTCAGATTTTGTTGAATGCTTTTTCTGCATCTATTGATATGATCATATGATTATTCTTCTTTAGCCTGTTGATATGATGGATTACATTGATTTGCAAGTGTTGTACTAGCCTTACATACTCAGGATAAATCTTACTTGGTCATGGTGTATAGTTCTTTTTATACATCGTTGCATTCAATTTGCTAATATTTTGTTGGGGATTTTTGCATCTGTGTTCATGAGAAATATTAGTCTATAATTTTCCTTCCTAGTAATGTCTTTGTCTGGTTTCACTATTAGGATAATGCTGGCCTCATAGAATGAATTGGAAAGGGTTTCCTCTTCTTCTGTCTTTTGAAGGAGTTTGAGAAGGGTTGGTGTTAATTCTTCTTTAAATATTTGGTAGAATTCACCAGTGAAAAACCATCTAGGCCTGGTGCTTTCTCTTTTGGAAGGTCATTAATTATTGATTCAATTAAACTGATAGATATAGACTTATTTAGATTAACTGTTTCTTCTTTTGTCAGTTTTGGTAGGTTGTGTCTTTCAAGGAATAGGTCTGTTTCATCTAAGTTATCAAATTTGTGGGCTTTTGATCATAGTATTCCTTTGCTATACTTTTAATGTCCACAGGATCAGTTGTGATAACCCATCTTCCACTTCTAATATTAGTAATTTGTGTTTTCTCTCTTTTTTCTTGGTCTAACAATTGTTTTTTAAAAAATAATTTCATAATTATTGTCTGGTTATACTAGAGGCGTAAATGAAAACAAGAAGAAAATTCACCATGGTTCCATGAAGTAAGCACTATAAATAGCAACACAAGATTGAGCCCACTTTTTCATCATTTGCTTTACTCTACTAATGTAACAGCATTGATGCAGCAATGAACAGTTCTCCTCTGAGTCATATGTGTTAAGCTAACATAAGGATATAAATACTTAAATCATCATGAAAGATATCTCTTTTCATTAACTGCCAAAGCATACATAAAATATCCCAAAAGAACAAACTACATCAGAAAAATTTTTTTTTAGATATGGTCAGAATATGGTTGGCACAAGCAACCAAAAGAAATGTGGTCAAGAAGCAAATGATACTGACTTTACATCCTGGACTATTTACAGAAACTATTAAGTATTGATGAAGAATGATAAAGCTGCACTTACGTGTTCTGCTATAAATAACATGCACAATTTTAGCCAATGTAAACACAATTCTAACAAGTAGAATGAAAAAAGGCTTGAGATTACATCTGGTCCCCTAAAAAATCAACTTGATGAAAAGGAAACAGATTTCCATATGATTCGAAAGCTTGCATAGAATTGAAATAAAAGTTGAAAACTCACCTGATATTTATACAGCCGTATTTTATTGTGTGAGACCCCATGTGTTACAGAGTAAAACTGCTCCGTAGGGCTTTCTTGGCTGTAATCTTTACAAAAGCAAAGATTGCCAGGCCTTTCTTTCGCAGTGCCACTGGGTGAGTTCAAACCTCCAACTTTAAGGTTAGTGGTTGAGCACAAACTGTTCGTGCCACCCAGGGATGGGGCCACCATGAGTCAGAGTCAACTCAACGGCAATGGGTTTTGTTTTGTTTTTTTTATATATACTCTATGGATGATGGCATGTTCTGTCTTGACTCACACATCTGGACTAGCGGTCGTTTCTAAAAGTTTATGGTTTCCTCACCACAGAAGACAGCTAAGTAACTTTGGGTTCCATCAAGGAATCTATGTCCCCAGAAGAGCAAGCATTTAATTGGAAGAGGCTTTCCTTGGGTTTAGTTTTTTTATAATCCTGCCCCCGAAAATTTTGCTTACCTCTAAATGACTCCCATTTCTCTTGCCCATTTTAACCAACTGAGTCCACTCAGAATTGTTGTGCAAATGTCATTTAACTTGCCAACAACTCCTTGGGCTCCACTCCAGGATTTAATCAGATGGTCTGGACTGTCAGTTACTTTGCTTCATTCTCCTGACTGTATATTTTACAATAGCTCGTGAACTGTTTATGATCCTGAACCAGAGCATCAATTTCTAAGGGGCAGACAGCTCACATTTTATTTGTTTTGTGGAGAGTGGAACACAAGGTAGACAGATAGACATACAGATAGCTGCCCTCAAGTTGACACTGACTTATGACAATCTTACATATAATAGAATGAAATATTGCCAGGTTCTGCATCATCCTCATAATTTCCGGAATGCTTGAGCCCATCATTGTGGCTACTGTGCCAATCCATCTCACCAACAGCGTCTCTTGCCCTCGCTGGCCCTAAACTTCGCCAAACATGATGTGCTCCTCCAGCGACTGATCTCTTCTGATGACATGTACAAAATAGGCGAGTTGGACAATGTTTTGTTGTGATCCATAGGTTTTTATTGGCTAATTCTCACAAGTAGGTGGCCAGGCCTTTCCTCCTAGTGTGTCTTAGTCTGGAAACTCTGCTGAAACCCATCCACCATGGGTGACCCTGCTGGTATTTGAAATACCAGTGGCATAGCTTCCAGCACCACAGCAATACACAAGCCACCACAGTATGAGAAACTGACAGACAGGTGGTAGAACACAAGGTAGATTACTCAAAATAAAAAACAGTGAAAACCACATAAAGCATAGACAGGAAATAACCACAGCATTTTCTATCAAATCCTATCAGTTCAAGAAAATCTACTTCAAAAGCATTCCTTCTAATCATTCTTTTGCATGGTGTTTGCTTTTATGATCCTGAGGACATAGTGAGTTCCACTATTAGAATCAATATTTATTGAGCATCTGTGGTGCACCTGGTGATGTGCTAGGCATTACAAGGAAACATAAGTATAACAATACATCAGCCATGTCTTCAGACAAGACAGCTTATCCAAAGAAACGAAACTGAACACACGGAAGATAACCGGGGAAAATTAATTGCTAATTGTGTGAAATTAACCATAAGCACCAAAGAATTCAAAGAAAGAAGAGACAGAGCAAGAAGAATCAGAGAAGGCAAGTTGAGGGGTGGAAGGGGATAACAATTAGGCTTTTAAAAACTAGACTTCCATTTCCAGTATTATGATGGATTAGAAACCCTGAATGACTCTTCAGACTGATACAGCCCAATGCATCTTTTTGATGCATCTCTGAGCTGGCACAACAGTAATGCATTTGCAGCGCTCCAAGGGAAGGTGAAACCAAGAACCCTTGAGGGTAGACAAATGCCACACCTGACCACTTGACATTTTCTGTGCATTCCTAGAATCCTTGAGTTTCCACTTTGATGTCTGCAAGGGGGCAGGCGGTGCACTGAGAAACAGGCAGCAGAGCCCAGGTCTGCCATGGAGAATGTAACAGAAGATCCTCGCATAAGGTCGAGGCCACAAGGTTATGCCTGCTCTGCAAGGGTGAAAGACAACTAAGCTCCACCTCACAGAAGAGGACAGCAAGTAAGTTTGCCTATCCCAACATTGATGCCAAATGGAAGGGAGAGGGGAAAAAAAAAATCTCCCCTGAGGATTAATACTCATAAGCTCGCCCTCACTAGAGTTTGTGGTATCAATTCATAGTACTTACATAGTCCAAAGAATCTTAAGTGGAGAATTTACTTTAAAGTAGTCTTGGACTGATAGTGCTCCCAGATAACTGCAAAAAGAAATTCAAATACACTCGAAAAAAATTTTCAAGTCACAACATACACAAGGAAACAAGGCACCATGAATGATAGTCAACAGAAACAGACAGCTAAAACAGACCCACAATTATTCCAGGTACTAGAATTATAAGATATATAATACAAAATAATTATGCATTGTATGTTTAAATAAATAAAAGGAGATCTTGAAAAGATAAGCAAAGGACATACTCAAGAAAGAATGAATACAACTTCTAAAAATAAAATATTTTAAATTAAAACTCAATGCAAAGATAAGAACAAGCAGTTATTGAGTACTAGCAATATGCAAAGCATTCTTTTAAGCACTTCACATGTATTAATTCATATAATCTGCACAGCAGCTGAGGGCAGGCTAGTATTATTATCCCTGTTTTAGAGATGAGAAAACTAAGGTACAGAGAGATTAAGTTATTCTTTTGAGATCACACAGCTATTACGTAGTAGATCAAGGATTTGAATGCAGATAGTCTTGCTCCAGAGACCAGGCACATAACTACAATGCTATATTGCCTACCAGTATAGTCTCCCAAACTCATTCATTTATTCAACAAACATTTATTTAGTGCCTACTATATACCAGGTACTGTTCCAGGTTCTGGGATAAACCAGAGGATAAGATACAGCTAAAGATAGAATTACTGAACTAGAGGTTAGTTTTTTTTTTAAGTATCCATAATAAAGCCTAGAAAGAAAAAAGAGATGAAAAATATGAAATAAGGGATAGAAGATGCAGAGGATAGTGTGAGAAGGTCTAAAAAATGTATAATGGGAGTTACAGAAGGAAATATTAGAGAGTGTGAAGAAGAGACAATATTTGAAGAGATAATGACTAAGAATCTTTCAGAACTGCTGAAAGATAGCAATCCTCAGATCATGAAGCTCAATGAATCCTAAACAAATATATACCTTAGACATATCATGGTAAAACTGAAGAACATCAAAGAAGAGAAAATTTTAAAAAGCAGCCAGAGAGAAAAGAAAAATAACCTAGAAAGTAATGGCAATTAGATTGATGGCTGATTTCTCAGTATTCCTCCACTTCTAGCCAGAAGAAAATGTACTGAAAGAAAGGAAATAACCAGCAACCTGGAGTTCTATTTTCAGCAAAAATGATTCTCAAATGTTAATGCTTGAATCTAGATGGCGGGTATATGAGTGTTCACTATAAAAGTTTTTCAATTTTGCTATATGTTTAAAAATTTTTATAATAAAGTATTGGAAAAATATTTTTCAAGGATGAGGTGCAATGAGGACATTTTCAGAAAAACAAAACCACAAGCCTGTACTTCAGGCAAAGGGATTATTACCTCAGATGGAAAGGCTCAGATATTAAAAAAAAAAAAAAAGTGAGCAAAGTTACTGGACTACTAAATAGGTGAGTAAATCTAAACAAATTCACCATCTAAAACAATAATAATAATAATCTATTTTGTAGGAGAAAACAGTCTAGAAATAAAATACAACTACAATAATGTACAAGTTGAAAGGATATTAACTAAAATTTAGTTAAGCATGTATTTTAAACTAGCTTTGGTATTGTCTAAAAGGAAACCTTCATGGTGTAGTGGTTAAGAGCTATGGCTGCTAACCAAAAGGTCAGCAGTTAGAATCTACCAGGCACTCCTTGGAAACCCTTTGGGGCAGTTCTACTCTGTCCCATAGGGTGGCTGTGAATCAGAATCAACGTGATGGCAATGGGTTTGGTTTTGGTTTTGGTTTTAGTATTCCCTTGTTCTGTTCAAACTACTGCATCTTGGTCTATGTACAGGCTCCACATGAGCACAGTTAACTGTTCTGAAATTTCCATTCTTCGCAATTTAACCACAATGTGTTACAATCCACACAGACAAATGCCTTTGTGTAGTCAATACAACACAAGTAAACATCTTTCTGGTATTCTCTGCTTTCAGCCATGATCCATCTGACATCAGCAATGATAGCCCTCATTCCATGTCCTCTTCTGAATACCAAGCATATACCAACACAAAAACCAGTGGCCACTGCATCAATTCTGACTCATGGCAATCCCATGTGTGCCAGAGTAGAGCTGTGCTCCATAAGATTTTTCAAGGGCTGGTATTTCAAAAGTGGATCACGAGGCCTTTCTACGAAGTTGTCTTTGGGTGGACTCGAACCTCCAGCCTTTTGATCAGCAGCCAAGTGTGTTCACTGTTTGTACCACCCAGGGACTCCTATACACCAACAAGCAAAAGCTAAAGTCACTATATAAATATCAGCCAAAATAGTCACAAAGGCAGTATGATTTCTACTTCCTAGAATACAATGATTAACCTTCATAAAACTTTGAAACTCCCATGTCAATAGTAATTACTCGTCAGACATCTTAACTTCATTTTCATCCTCAATCTCCATGACGCCTTACACTGCTGTCTTAACTCCCCATAGACGTAGCCACCTGAAATCCTTCTCACAAAATCTGGTCCCTCATTCCCAGCTCTCTACTTCATTCTTCCCTCTCTAAGCACAGTGTCCTTACCCTCTGGCTCTTCCTTTCTCCATCATTCTCAGGAAACCCATTCTACTTTCCCAAACCCTCAGAACTCAACCTTTTCCATTTCACCCCAGTGTTGGGGATGTGAGAAAACAAAAACTAAATCTGTTGTCGTCAATTCTGATTCACGGCGAACCCATGTGTTGCAGAGGAGTATTGTGCTCCATAAGGTTTCCATGTCAGATTTACTGGAAGTAGATCACCAGGCCTTCCCTGCAAGGCATCCCTGGGTAGATTCAAACCTCCAACCTTTCGGTTAGTAGCTGAGTACGTTAACCATTTGCGCCACCCAGGGGCTTCAGGGATTTGAGAGGCACCAATAAATAGCACCCAGTTTCCCTTCTTGAATCTTGCATCATTGCAAAATAAGAGTAAAGTAGATGGGAGCGCAAAACATCACCTTTTTAAAAGGAAAAAGCTTTTGCTTCCCAAATTCTTACATTTAATATCTTTCTTGAATACAGTGGCAAAAGACGTTTGAAATGATTTTGTCACTGTAGTTACACTTTACAAATGGCCAATGATTAGTCTCTTTCGTTGAGCATGTCACATAGGAGCAAACAGTGACAAGTAAATAGTTAAGCATTAGACTAGAATTCTCCCTTCCAACCAGAATAACCTGAAACAAACATGTTAGAGAATTGCCAAAAAAAGGTAGGGTTGGGGGGGAGCTAAGTGTCAGTAAAAAAGAGCCAAAGAGAACAAGAACAAACAAAAGAGTTTATTTACTATTTAACCTAGATTGCCCCTGAAGATATTAATATCTTATTGGAGTTGAGCATTTACCAAAACCTGTCAGGGGTAAGAAGGAAATAAGTTGAATCCCAAATAACATAAACTCCTTTTTCTTTTTCAAAAAGAGAGAAAAAAAGGAGACGAAAGACAGAAAAAGATTTGCTGATGAGAACTGAATTTCTAGATCTTTCATCTCAAAAACATTCTGAGCCAAGTAAGGCCGTGACTCTTACGTTCAAGACCAAGATCCTATGTCCAAAGTGTTTCTTTTCAGCCACAGGTACTAATTCACAGAAGACATAAACAAGAAAAACGCTAAGTGAAGGAGAGGTTTAAACACCTATTCAAGAAATAGAAGAGAGAGCTTAAGACCAAAAGTTAACTGTCAAACGAATTGTATCCAAAAGAAATGCTAGAAATGTGGGCTGATAACATTACTAACACATTCATTTCATGCCAAAAGATAGCGAAGGCAAAGAAAAGAGCCCCCACAGTAAGACTACCAGAACCATGAAGTGGAAACCAGGGGAAAATTCAGGGGTGAAAGGAAGAGCAAATGTTGCATATACTAACAGTGGCAGAAGGGGGCAGGGGTGGCGAGGCAGGGTGCTGCCTCATTGTCTCAGCCCGAGGCCCTGCTGGGAAGGAAGAATAGCACTGTGGGAGTGAGTCCGGACGAAATTGGAGAGGACTTATCTCTGATTGTCAGCTATGGGGACAGCACGAGACAAACTCAGGAGACCCGGAATGGGAGCAGATGAGACAAGGTGGGAGAACGCCTCCCAGCTGCCACACCTCAGCCCCACCAAAGGGTTAGGGTTAGAGAAAACGCCTGATCTGGTGCGCGAGGACTTTGCATATCCAGAATCTTAATCCAGTTATGCGTTTATTCAGGTCGTTTTTTGTGAATTTGTTATAAACTGCTCAAATGACTTTGCTAGAGAAGCAAAGTGAGGAACAGTATCAACATTCCACAGAGGTAATAAAGTAATTCACGCTTGGCTACTAATCGAAAGAATCCACCTAGAGATGCCTCGAAAGAAAGGTCTGTCATCTGCTTCTGAAAAACCAGCTGTTTTTCAGCCAAATCAATCAACCTACGAGCATAGTTTTATTCTGACACAAATGGGGTCTCCAGTAGTCAGAATGATTCCATGACAAATGGTTTGGGTTGTTTGGTTTTGTTTTTTATAACTCTTTGAATACCTTAACATAAAATCTTTATTTCCAAAAACCCAAATCATAGTCCCAGACTTGCCCTAGATGAAATTAAATCTTGGTTATCTAGATTATTTTAATATTATCTAGCCTAAGGAGCCCTGGTGACTCAGTGGTTAAAGCACTCAACTGCAACCCAAAAGGTCAAGGGTTCTAAACCACCAGCCACTCTGAGGGAGAAAGATGTGGCAGTCTGCTTCGGTAAAGATTTACAGCCTAAATCTAAGAAACCCTATGTGGTGGCTATGACTCAGAATCTCCTCAGCCATAACGAGTATTTTCAATTCCAGAAATCAAAGGACAGGTGCATTGCTCCCTCTGCTGGCCACCCAGCTGCAGTTAAAGATGAATTTAATGTAACAATTCTCAGCCTTGTAGTTAAAAACATTCCTTTTTCCAATGACCAAGAGACCGACCGATGGTGCAAGTCCCTTAAAGTAAGTTTTTAACCAAAGATTATGGAACTTTTGGGAAAACGTCACATTAAAGAGTTAAGTTTTTTTTTTTTTTTAATTTTTAACCCTTAAAAATAAATTCTGTTCATGTGATATTTGCTGGCACTACTGAAATTTTCTGATGTTGACTACCCTAAAGAGTCAGGGACTAGAGATAAGAGAAATTAAGAAAGGAAAAATAGAAATGAAGCCATTTTAGATGTTTCAAAGTGATTTAGGAGATAATATTGGAGCCATTATTCCCTGTCCTTGAGTATAAACAGTGTGACCCAGCTGGAGCTGGACTCAAAAAGACTCACAAGGACACATCAACTGGGCCCTGAGGTATAAAGACAATAGCTAGAAGAATCTTGGAAAACATCTTTTAGGGAAACTTTCACATAAACGAATCATATACAGAGCACAAAAGACTCACAGAGTTTCCACTCTTATCTTTTTCCATCAGCATTTAGTGACTAGTAAGATTTGCTGGACCAATCATTACTGAAACCTGTACCAGTGATTATTAAGAAAGACAATTCAAAATGTAGAATCATGGTGATTTAGCAGTTTCTAGCCAATCTGTGAAAAGGTGAGGCTTTCAATGGTTTTGCCCATTTGAAATGTTAATATATACTGATGATTCTGTAATGTGCCTTGGACTCAGGCAGACATGGTTTGCCCATTTCCCACTTATGCCTCTTTAAAGATATGCCAAATAAAACCTTTCTTTTTGCTTTAACTTTGTGATGTTTTTACCCTAGAACAAAAGAAACACTTCCCATACATTTGCTCTCACTGCTTGCAGAACCTGTCACCCTGTTCTCCCATGACTGAAATGTACAGTGTTCTCCGTTTTCTCCAAACTCCCTGGAAAGAGCATAGATGTAGAGATTTTTTTAAGTAAAAGTGAAAGCCGTGTGGCATTCCCATGGTTTTTGCTCTAATGCCTTCAACTGACTGGATGCAATCTGCCCACATTATCGAGGGTAACCTTTACTTCAGTTCAACTGATTTAGATGTTAACCACATCTACAAAACATCCTCACAGTAACCCCTACATTAGTGTTTGATTAAATAAGTGGGTGCTATAGCCTAGCTAGGTTGATACATAAAACCATCACAGATGGCTTAAAGGCTTTGTTTCCCTCTAATTGATCACCTAGCAGATAGTTCAAAGTTGATGTTCTAGAATGTATCTGCTCTCTTCCAAGTTCCCAATTTCACTCTTAACTCTTACTCTTAAAAAAGTTTCTAATTTTGATGAAGTCCTATTTATCTGTTAATAACCAAACCAAACCTGTTGCCCTTGAGTCGATTCCGACTCATAGCGACCCTAGAGGAGAGGGTAGAACTGCCCCATAGGGTTTCCAAGGGGTGGCTGGTGGATTCGAACTGCTGACCTTTTTGGTTAGCAGCTGTAGTATGCCATAGCTCTTAACCACTGCACCACCAGGGCTCCATTTGCTAAGAGATAAAGTTAATTCTGTGTTTAACTTTTTGAAGAACCCCAAACTGTTTTCCACAGCAGCTGCATCATTTTACAATCCCACCAACAATAGATGAGTGTTCTAAAATTACTTTGGGGATTGTTACACATATCCATGAATATACTAAAAACCACCGAACTGTACTTTAAATAGAAGAATTGTGTGGTAGGTGAATTATATCTCAATACAGCTGTTTTGACACCAAAATAGGTGCAACAACACTCAAAATAAATAAATTGGACTTAGTCAAAATTAAAAACTTTTGTGCTTCAAAGGACTTTATCAACAAAGTAAACAATCTACAAAAAGTGAGAAAATATTTGGGAACCATATACCTGTAAGATTTTAATATTCAGAATACATAAAAAACTCCTACAATTCAATACCAAAAAGACAAACAATCTACTAAAAAATGGGCAAAGGACTTGAAAAGACATTTCACCAAAGAAAACATACAAATGGTCAATAAGCAATGTCACTAGTCATTAGGGAAAAGCCAACGAAAACTACAATGAGATAGCACTTCACCCTACTAGGATGACTATGATCAAAAAAGCAGAAAACAAGCATTGGAGACTATGCGGAGAAATTGGAATACTTATCCATTGTTAGTAGGTTGTGAAATGGTGCAGGTGCTGTGGAAAACACTTTGGTAATTCCTCAAAAAATTAAACATAGAATTACCATATGACCCACTTCTAGGTATATACCTGAAAGACTAGAAAGGGACTTAAACAGATGTTCACTGAAGCACTATTCACAATAGACAAAAGGTGCAAACCACCTAAATGTCCATCAACAGATGAATGGATGCAGTGCAGTGAATTACTTAACATGGCCATTCTGGCCATGCATGGTCTTGTGACTCCTACAAAATGATTGAGTGGGACTATGCAAATAAGGTGCCTGTGGCCCACCAAGGGGATTGGACAGCCTGCTAATAATGCTAATGCAGGAGTGGGACTGTGCAAATAAGGTGTATAGAACCCTAACAAGGGGATTGGTCAGTTTTGCCATCCTGCTAGGCTTAAAATGAGCCATTCTAGAAGCTGGGAGAACCTCACTACCATCAGAAGAAGAGCTAGCAGCAATGTGTGTGTCCTTTGGACCCAGGGCCCCCATGCTGAGAACCTCCTAGACCCAGGAGACAGAGAAAGACAGCTGTGACACCAGAGATGGTACAAGATGGCAAGAAGCAGTGGCAGAGAAACAGCAGCAGCAGACCCAGAAGACCAGCAGAAGACGGTGCTGTAGGCTTCCCAGCTCACTGAGCAAGGCAGTTACAGTGGGCATGCGGACCCATGGAGCAAGAGAGATGAGCACCTTTGGGCAGGAGGCTTGTTGGTGGAGTGGGATGCCTCTGGGCATTTATTGGCGGAGCTAAAGAGTTTTGTAACACTTGCCAGAGCAGGGCAGAGGCCAGGTTGAGAGGTCTGCCTGTGGGCGTGGCCAAGAAGCTATCCTGACTGAAGAACTAACTGTATCCTGAGTCATGCCTGATCCTGAATTGTAATCTGTTACTTCCCTAATATACCCTATAACTGTGAGTATGGTCTGTGAATTCTGTGTGGCCATTGCAATGAATTATCAAACCCAGAAGAGAAGTAGAGAAGCTATGGGAGGGACAGCTGGTAATAGAACTGGTAAAAAGATTGGAGAGTGGAGGTATATTTGACCTCCACAGCATAGGAGGCAACCTTGAGCTGATGCTGTTGGTGAAGCTAGAGGAAGTCTACCCCCGCCCCGGTGCCATTTTTACAATGGATGAACAAAATATGGTATATCCATACAATGGAATACTATTCAGCCATAAAGGTAAATGAATTTCCAATGCATGCTACAACAAGGATGAACCCTGAAGAAGACATGCTGAGCAAAATAAGACAGACACGAAAGGACAAATATTGTATGACCCGACTCATGTGAAATATCTAGAATAAGCAAATGTATAGACATCCAAAGTTTATTAGTGTTTACCAGGGACCATAGGTGAAGGGGAAAAGGGAAGTTATTGTTTAAGGGGTGCTGAGTTACTGTTAAGGGTAACAAAAAAAACAGAAAACGGTGGTGATGGTTGCACAATAGGTGAATGTAATTAGCGTCACTGAACCGTACATGTAAAAATGGTTGTAACTGCAAATGTTTTGTTATATATCTTTTACCATAATTAAAAAAAAAAAAAAAACTCTTAAAAAATCCAGTCCATCCTGGAAAACTGGGATGGTATAGTTACTGTATTCATTTTTCTTTTTAGCCCTTGCAAGATACCTTCTACATGGAGGTGCCAAAATTACACATGTAGATAAATTCCTAACACTTTGCACTGTTCACAACCCATTCCAATTGTTAGCTGAAGTTTCTCAAGTGGTTCACAAACTCCTTGAGGTGAAGTCCATATCTTAGATCTGTGTACATCCATGCTATCAGACATTGGACTGTGATTACCTTGATGACAATATAGACTGGAAGGTATGCTTGCTGCCTTGATTGGCCTGTAACTTCTGGTTCAGGAGGCAGCGCTGTGCATTGATTAAAGGTGGGTGGGGGACACTGCAAGTCAGACCAACTAGGTTTAAATGCAGGTTCTATCGCTTAATGACAATATGATCTTAGACAAATGATGTAACCTCTTTCAGCCTTGATTTTCTCTTGTGTAACTTGAGGATTAATAGTGATAGTAACCACCTTACAAGATTGTGTGAGGTTTCAATGAACTGAGGTACATAAAGCATTTACTTGGCCTGTGGTAAGTGCTTTTACTCACTTACCGAACATTTATTGGGCTCTGACTTTAGTTCCCTGCCCTCAAGGGAGAGAAGTGGAGCAAGAAAGAGGTGTAAACAAACCAATGCAATAAAGTGCTCTCAGGCTCTGAAAGACATCCAAAGAGAACAAGAGAGGGAAGTGGAAAGGGGTTTCCCAAGTGGGAAAGGGAAGGGGCATAGGATACCAGAAAAGGTCTTAGAAGAAACACAGCTTGAGAAGAGCTTTAAAAACAAAAAGTTTTAAAGTTATTCACTTACCAAGCTGGGGGAGACCAGGAATAAGGGTGTTCCAGACAGAGGGAATGCTGAGAGGCAAGCATCATTTGTTCAGGGAGATGTGATTAGTTCAGCATGATGAAAGTGCAGGTACAGGCCAAAAAAAAAAAAAAAAAACAGTTGCCATCAAGTCAATTCTGACTCACTGTGACCGCGCGTGTGACCCCCACTGTGCTCCATACGGTTTTCAATGGCTCCTTTTTCAAAAGTAGATTGCCAGGCTTTCTTCTGAGGCACCCCTGGGAGCAGCTGAACGTTTTAACTAATTACAACACCCAGGGACTCCAAGACCCAAGCACAGTAACAGAAAAAGCTAGAGATGCATGCAAAAGCCAGATATAGAAGGTCTTGTTTTCCCTCTCCACCAGGACAGACTGAACCACATGGTGAATGGAAATCCACCTTTCCCCTTCAACAGAGGCACTCTCCTCAATTGGTTTTGTTTGTGGCATTGCTATCTTCAAAGTCCAGAAGGCTAAACAGAGGAAGGCCTGAACATTTGCCATGCTCCACAATGCTTAAATATCTCCAAAGTGTTCTGGTAATTTTAATGCTGATGAGGCCAGTCATTCACTGGTCAGTCATCATTGTGCACCTGAGGCTACAGGACGATTATTAAGAGTGGAAAGTTTCCTTGATAAATGCGTCTGCACTTTGCATAAGCAGTTTCCCTTGCATGCTCCCAGCATGCATTACTCTCACACTGAGCACCAGAAGGACTGAAACAAGATGTCCACTCCCAGAGGTCCCCTCAGTTACCCAGAACAAGCTTCTGCACATAAGCCCTCATCATAGGTGATTATGGCCACGGGTTAATCTAGCGGTTCCTCCTAGTTAATAGCCTAGAGTATTGAAGAAGCCAGAAGTGACCACAACACTCCAAGTTTTTGGAAACCCCCAGCTGTCTGAGTGTTAGCCTTCCATTTCAGCAAACCTCTGTGTGCTATTTAACCACATCACCCTTTCCTGGAATCCAGCCCTTTGGCTGACACTCTTCCGTGGAGACAGAGTGTCCCTCATGCAGCTCAGAAATATCACATAGGGTTTTTTCCTGCCTCAGCCTTCCCATTTATCATTTTTCCAGAGTTTTCAAATCCATTCTTATCTTCTCTTGGAAATATGCTTGGTCTCTTCCCATTTATTTCTTCAGTTTATCTAGAGATTTTTTTTCTTTTCCTTCAAAAGATTTAGAGCCTCTTTTCTTTCTCTGCTCCTTGATTTCTGTGTTTCTCTCTTTCTCTGTCCCTCTCTCCCTCCTCTTTCTCTCTTGCCCTCCCTTTCTATTTTTTTCAATTGACCTCAGATGAAAACAAATAAACCAAACCAAACCCATTGCCATTAAATTGATTCAAACTAACGGCAACCCCTTGTGTTACAGAGTAGAACTGCTCCATAGGGTTTTCTTGGCTATAATCTTTACAGAAGCAGATCTCCGGGCCTTTCTTCCACAGTGCCACTGTGTGGGTTTGAACTGTCAACCTTTAGGTTAGTAACCAAGTGCAAACTGTTTGCACTACCCTGAAACCTTTGCAAACAAATAGGTGAATCATATGTGTTTCATACTCTCACCAGGTTGCACACATAGCCCTCTTTTATTTGGTTAGGTTATTTTTTTTTTTCATTATTTGTTTTTAATAATGCAATGTTATTGTGTGCTGTCGAGTCAATTCCGACTCACAGTGACCCTATATGATAGAGTAGAACTGTCCCATAGGGTTTCCTAGACTACTGGAGGAAGACTTATTAACAACCTGTGATATAGAGATGACACAACCTTGCTTGCTGAAAGTGAAGAGGACTTGAAGCACTTACTGATAAAGATCAAAGACTACACCTCAACATAAAAAAAAAAAAATCCTCACAACTGGACCAATAAGCAACATCATGATAAACGGAGAAAATATTGAAGTTGTCAAGGATTTCATTTTACTTGGATCCACAGTCAACACCCATGGAAGCAGCAGTCAAGAAATCAAAAGATACATTGCATTGGGCAAATCTGCTGCAAAAGACCTCTTATTTAAAGTGTTAAAAAGCAAACATGTCACTTTGAGGACTAAGGTGTGCCTGGCCCAGGCGTGTTATTTGCATTTGCCTCATGTGCATGCAAAAGCTACCACAATGAATAAGGAAGACGGAAGAAGAATGGATGCATATGAATTATAGTGTTGGCCAAGAATATTAAATACCCCATGGACTGTCAGAAGAATAAACAAGCCTGTCTTGGAAGAGGCACAGCCAGACTGCTTCTTGGAAGCAAGGATGGCAAGACTTTGTCTCACTTACTTTGGACATGTTATCAGGAGGGACTAGTCCCTGGAAAAGGACATTATGCTTAGGAAAGAAGAGGGTCAGTGAAAAAGAGGAAGGCCCTTGATGGACTGACATAGTGGCTTTAACAATGGGCTCAACAATAGCAACGATTATGAGGATGGCGCAGGATCAGGCAGTGTTTCGTTTTATTGTACACGGGTCATTACGAGTTGGAACTGACTAGATGGCACGTAACAACAACAAAAATCTTTACAGAAGCGGGTCGCCAGGTCTTCTCTCATGCGGACCTGCTGGGTAGGTTCAAACCCCTGACCTTTCAGTTAGCAGCCAAGCACTTATCCACTGCACCACCCTGAATCTAACAGCTATTGCAACACAAACTAGAATCTCAACAATATTTTATATATAATCATTTGGTAGCCCACTCTCCCACCCAATTCAGAAAAGAGGGGTGAGAATGGTTGCACAACTTGAAGAATGTCACTGAATTGTACCTGTAAAAATTGTTGAACTGGTGTATGTTCTCCTGTATATATTCTCAACAACAACACAAACTAAAATAAATTAAAAAAAAAAAAGAATTGCATTCAGTTGTTGTATCTACTTTAGTCTCTCCTTTAATCTGGAACATTTCCTTAATCTTTCTTTGTCTTTCAAGACAGTAACATTTTTTGAAGGATACAAGTTAGGTATTTTATAGAATGTCCCTCAGTTTGGATTTGCCTGGTGTTTCCCTTATGATTAGATTCAGGTTATGCATTTTTGATAGAAATACCACAGAAATAACACTGTGTCCTTTTTATGGACTCGCATCTGAATGCTCCTTGTTGGGGATATTAGTTTTGGTCACTCAGATACAGTGCTGATTTCTCCATTGTATCGTTTCACATTGTTGTATATAAGGTCACCATGAGTCGGAGCCAACACAGCAACTAACAACAATAACAAGGTTGCTATGTTTGCATATATTCTTTAGGGAATTATTATTTCACTTAATAATACATTGCCAAGACTTATTCATATGTTTCATGTCATCTCTCTCTCACATGTTCTCTCTCTACCTACCTCTTTTTCTCCCCCGATGCCCCTCCCTGCACACATGTGCACACGAACACAAATTTTCTTATCTTTTTTCTTCCATGTCTTTCATTTTCCAGGCACGTCCTTACTCAAAATCAATTTGGAAGTATACAACTCTTAGCTGAAGTACATTCTCTTGTTCTATGACTACAGACTAAATCTCCAAGAGAGCGGTATATAAGGGGGCAAAAATATGTGTTGTTATGGAACTAGGTAGAGTCCTTGGATTGTGCAAAGAGTTAACACTCAGCTGCTTACCAAAAGGTTGGAAGTTTGAGTCCACTCAGAGGCTCCCCAGAAGAAAGACCTGGCGATCTACTTCCTAAAAATTGTCCACGGAAAACCTTATACAGCACAGTTCAACTCTGACACACAGGGGGTCTCCACGAGTGGGAATTGACTTAACAGCAACTGGGGGAAAAAAATGGAATTAGGTGGCTCAGGTAAGAAGCAGATCCAAAGATCAGCAAGGGAACCACTGCTCCTTCACCTTTTCACTCAATTAACCAATCAACATTCATTAACTGAGTAACTCTTATTTTCCCAGCTCCACAGTTGACTAGATGGGGGCATATAAAGTACAAAATCACAAAAGGCTTACAAGCCCCATGCTTCCCCTCCCACCAATGCACCCATGGAAATCTTTCTCATGCTTCAAGGCACAGCTCAAATGTCACCTCCTCTGTAAAGCTACCCTTTACTGCTCTCATCCTACGTACCTAGTTTGAGTATCTATATTTTCTGGTATTAGATGCTTGCCTCACAGCAGCCCTGGAAGGTAGGTATTACCATCTCTGTTTTTCCAATAAGTGGACTGAGACTCAAAATTTTAAAGAACTTGGGTAGGGTCACACAGCTATTAGTGCATAGGTTTGACTTCCAAGTTCACGGTCTTCTCACTGTTCCACATGGGTCCCAAGAGACTTAAGTGCTTTTTTCTTAGAACTCTTATAACACCTTGCTTATACCTCAATTACAGTGGTTATCATAGTTTTGTTCACACCCCTCCCCTGCAATCTATGTTGAGTTACTTTAGCATAAAAATAAGTCTTATTCATCTTTGAGTTTCCGGAATTCAGCAGAGTAACTGCACATAGTAGATGGTCAGTGTTACCGAATGAACTGTGTCTCCCAAAAATATGTATTGTAAATCCTAACCCCTATACTTGTGATAAGAAGCCCTGGTGGCACAGTGATTAAGTGCTTTGGGGGTAACTGAAAGGTTGGGAGTTTGAATCCACAAGCTTCTCCATGGGAGAAAGATGTGGCAATCTGCTTCTGTAAAGATTACAGCCTCGTAAAGATTACAGCCTTGGAAACCCTATGGGGCAGTTCTACTCTGTCAGAATCCACTCGACTCCAAAAGATTTGGTTTGGTTTTTGGTTTGTACTTGTGCTTTTAATTCCATTTAGGAAGGAGTTTTCTTTGTTACTTTAACAGGCCATATCCGTGTTTTAAGCCAGTCACCTTTGGGATATAAAAAGAGCAGATAAGGACAGAGAGGCAAGCAGAGCTGGGGAAAGATGGAAGCCATATTACATGAAGAATCACCAAGGAACCAAGAACAAGAACCTTCCCCCAGAGTCGACAGAGGAAGCTTTCTCCTAGAGCCAGTGCCTTAATTCGCACTTCTAGCCTCCTAAACTGCGAGAGAATAAATTTTTGTTAAATTTTTCTTAAAGCGACCCATTTATGGTATTTCTGTTACAGCAGCTCTAGATAACTAAGACAGTCAATAACTGCATAATGAAAGAATGACGGAGGGAAGAAATCTATATGGAAATGACATCAACAGATGAAAATCTGCTTCATGAACCAACATGAGGCCAAAGAGATATATAAATAGAATTATATGTTAATATAATGAAAAGTGCCAGATCACACAGAAAAGGTCAAAAATAAATTATCATCTAACAAAGACAGTATACAAAGAGGATGGGTTAACAAATGTACATTTCCTACTCAATTGGAAGAATATGTTCTGTGGCCATTTCTTTCCAAAGGAAGGAATATTTATTATACAAATATCATTATTATATAAATATTATAGAACAAAAATGTATTGTGTTTATATATTATTATACAAGTATTTATTATACAAACATATCTAGATGTCCTGAATTTAAAAGTCCATAATTAAACTTTATCTCAGTATCTCACTGAGAACATTGAGAAACTGTACAGAGGTGGGGCCAAGATGGTGGCGTAGTCAGATGCTTCCAGTGGATATTTGTACAACAAAGACCAATAAAACAAGTGAATTGATTTTATCTGGAAATCTGGGAGCCATGAACTTCAAAGGCAGAGTTGAGGAACTGCACTGAGTAGCAGGGGGAGGGAGAGACGATTTGGAAGCAGCGAGGAGTTGCCAGACCTGACCTGGTGAGAGACTGAGCCCTTCAGGCCTGAGCAGCTCAGGGATGAGCAGTGAGGCAGGCAAGCAGCCATGCTCGGGAGGCGTGTTTTCCACACTGGGAGAGGCCCAGCACCAGGAGTCTACAAGGCGATCCAGAACCAGTAAGAAGCAGCCCTCATCGGTGAAAGATAAGTACTTGCATACAGCTTACCGTGCAGACCAAAAACACCCCCCTTAGGGAAAAACCTCTCCCCTATTTGCCGCCCCACTTCCTGCTCTGCACTGGGTCCCGGACCAGCTTTAGCAACTGTCGAGTCCCCTGGGCCAGAAGCAGGATCCGTCACACGCCCTGAGCCATTCTCCCAGCCTTGGAGAGTGAAAAAATTAACAAATCAGAAAAAATAAACTGCCAGCTCCCCTAAGCCAGGAATCCAGGGTAGGCACAGCTCCTTTGCCTAGGCACAGGCATAAGGGATCCATGGACTTCGAGTGCCTTTCCCCCTGCATAGACCTGTGTGGGCCCATCTCAACAGCGTAGGCCCTCATTACCACAGTACAACAGTGTATACCAGAACCCTAACTTCAACTGTTTGCTGTGAAGTGGCAGGTTCTTGACATTTGACACTGCTCTGCCCATTAAGCAGGGTCTTCACCTACCCACATCAGGGGCCTGAGGACTGGTGGCTCCACCCAAGCCACCTGCAACAGAAGCCCATGAATAAGAGGTGCCCTCCAGTCCTTAGAGCCAACAGCATTGGGTGCTCAAAGTCCAACTGCAAAACCCACCCACCTACGCACTCTAGGGAACAGGGACACGCCTTCCTCTTGGACACTTGGGGGCAACTGTCAGCCCACTGCTGCAGCCAGATGCCTATACCTACAGCAATCACCCATGCCTGTCTAGGACTGTAAGTGAGAGCCTACACCACACACTTGCTGGCTATCTACCTGTGCACCTGAGCTGAATCAATACAAGAGGAGTGGGCAGACTCCTGAGCTCACATAACTAGTAACAGACCTAACTACCTGGTAACAGGACATCAGAGATTCAAAGGTGCCAATAATCCAACTAGCTCGTATGAGCTGTCTATTTGGGTATATCAAAAGAAAACAAGAAGCTAGGACACAGGAAGCAAACATAAAATAAATAAATATAATAACTTATTGATGGCTCGGAGACAACAGTCAATACCAAATCACGTAAAGAGGCAATCCATGATAGCTTCAGCAAGCTCCAAAATAAAGAATCTAGAAATTTTTCCAGAGGAGGAAGATTTCTTGGAATTACCGGAAGTAGAATACAAAAGATTAATATACAGAACTCTTCAAGAAATTAGGAAGAAAATTAAGCAAAAAACAGAACATGTAATAGAGGAAATTAAAAAGATCAGGGAAGAGCATAATGACAAATTTAACAGGCTGCAAGAATCCGTAGAGAGACAGCAATCAGAAATCCAGAAGATGAACAATAAAATTTCAAAATTAGACAACTCAATAGAAAGTCATAGGAACAGAATTGAGGCAATGGATGTCAGAATTAGTGAGGTTGAAGATAAAGCACTTGACACCAAATTATCTGAGGAAAAATCAGATAAAACGACTTAAAAAAAATGAAGAAACCCTAAGAATTATGTGGGACTCTATCAAGAGGAATAAGCTACAAGTGATTGGAGTACAAGAGCAACGGAGGATAACAGAAAATACAGAGAGAATTGTTGAAGATTTGTTGGCAGAAAACTTCCCTGATATCGTGAAAGATGACAAGATATCTATCCGAGATGGTTATCAAACCCCACATACAGTAGATCCCAAAAGAAAGTTCCCAAGACACATTATAATCAAACTTACCAAAACCAAAGATAAAGAGAAATTTTAAGAGCAGTTAGGGATAAACAAAAAGTCATCTATAAAGGAGAGTCAATAAGAATATGCTCAGACTACTCAGCAGAAACCATGCAGGCAAGAAGGCAATAGGATGACATATATAAAGCCTTGAAGGAAAAAAACTGCCAGCCAAGAATTATATATCCAGCAAAACCGTCTCTCAAATATGATGGCAAAATTAGGGCATTTCCAGATAAACAGAAGTTTAGGGAATTTGCAAAAACCAAACCAAAATTACAATAAATACTAAAGGGAGTCCTCTGGTTAGAAAATCAATAACATCAGATAATGACCCAAGACTAGAACACAGGACAGGGCAACAAGATATCAACCCAGATAGGTAAGTCACAAAAGTAAATCAAAGCTAAAACACTGAAAATAGGGAAACAGATATCAATATGTAAAAAACGACAACATTAAAACAAAAAAGAGGGACTTAAAAAATGTAAACATAGATTTTTCATATGGAGAGGAAGTCAAGGCGATATAAAGAAATAAAATACTGGTACAAACAGAAAAATAAGAGTAACCACAAAGGTAACCACAAAGGACCCTAACAATCCTACAAGTCAAAATAAAACACTAGAAAAATATAAAGACTTAGCAAACACAAAATCAACAACAATGAAAAAGATGAAAAGAAAATACATAAAGAAAAACGACTCAGCACAGAAAATTAAGTGTGACAAAGAAACTGTGAACAACATACAAAAAAGACATCAGAATGACAGCATTAAACTCATAACTATCAATAATTACACTGAATGTAAATGGACTAAATGCACCAATAAAGAGACAGAGAGTGGCAGATTGGATTAAAAAAAACACAATCCGTCTATATGCTGCCTACAAAAGACGCACCTTAGACTTAAAGATGCAAAAAAACTAAAACTCAAAGGATGGAAAAAAATATATGAAGCAAACAACACTCAAAAAAGAGCAGGGGTGGCAATATTAATCTCTGACAAAATAGACTTTGAAGTAAAATCCACCACAAAGGTTAAGGAAGGACACTATATAATGATTAAAGGGTCAATACACCAGGAGAACATAATTTTAATAAATATTTATGCACTCATGACAGGGCTCCAAAATACATAAAACAAACTCTAACAGCACTGAAAAGAGAGATAGATAGCTCCACAATAGTAGTAGGAGACTTCAACACATCACTTTTGGTGAAGGACAGAACATCCAGAAAGAAGCTCAACAAAGACATGGAAGAGCTAAATGCTACAACCAACCAACTTGATCTCATAGACATAGACCGATCACTCCACTCAACAGCAGCCAAGTATACTTTCTTTTCCAACGCACATGGAACATTCTCTAGAATAGACCACATATTCAGCCATAAAGCAAGCCTTAAAAGAATCCAAAGCATCAAAATATTACAAAGCATCTTTTCTGACCATAAAGCCATAGCAGTAGAAATCAACAACAGAAAAAGCAAGGAAAAAAAAATCAAACACATGGAAACTGAACAACACCTTGCTCAAAAACTACTGGGATATAGAAGAAATTAAGGATGGAATAAAGAAATTCATAGAATCAACAAGAATGAAAACACATACTGCCAGAACCTTTGGGACATAGCAAAAGCAGTGCTCAGAGGTCAGTTTATAGCAATAAATGCACATATCCAAAAGGAAGAAAGAGCCATAATCAAAACATTAACCCTACAACTTGAACAAGTAGAAAGAGAGCAGCAAAAGAAGCCCTCAGGTGCCAGAAGAAAGGAAATAATAAGAATTAGAGTAG
The DNA here is from genome assembly GCA_030035585.1 of Dugong dugon. Classification (NCBI taxonomy): domain Eukaryota; kingdom Metazoa; phylum Chordata; class Mammalia; order Sirenia; family Dugongidae; genus Dugong; species Dugong dugon. The sequence goes on along the minus strand of CM057471.1, from coordinate 97,944,992 downwards.
AAGTAAATGAAATAGAGAACAGAAAAACAACTGAAAGAGTTAATAAGACCAAAATCTGGTTCTTTGATAAGATCAACAAAATTGATAAACCATTGGCCAAACTAACAAAAGAAAAACAGGAAAGGAAGCAGATAACCTGTATAAGAAATGAGATGGGTGATATCACAACAGACTCAACTGTAATTAAAAGAATCATAACAGAATACTATGAAAAATTGTACTCTAACAAATCTGAAAACCTAGAGGAAATGGAAAAATTTCTAGAAACTCACTACCTACCTAAACTAACACAAACAGAGTTACAACAGCTAAATAAACCCATAACAAAAGAAGAGATTGAAAAGGTAATTTAAAAACTCCCAGCAAAAAAAAGCCCTGGCCCGAGGAAGTCCCCTGGTGATAGGGAACACAAGATGGAGTAAGGATATTCTTGATGTGCTGTGAGATTGTTAACCATTGTCATAGGGCAACATGTGTAGTAACTGTTAAATGGGAAACTATTTTGTTCTGTAAGCCTTCATCTTAAGTGAGAATAACAGCACAGTTGGAAGAGCGTAGTCAATGTCACTGAACTGTGTATGTAGAAATTTTTGAAACAGTGTATCTTTGGCTATCTGTATTTTCATCAAAAAAAAAAAAAAGTTGAGAATTTAGAGGCTTAATATGTTGTGGGGTTGTTAACCAATGTCATAAAACAACATGTGTACTACTGTTTCATGAGAAACTATTTATTCTGTAAGCCTTCACCTGAAGTACAATAAAATATTAAAAAAAAAAAAAAAAAAAGCCCTGGCCCGGATGGCTTCACTAAAGAATTCTACCAAACTTTCAGAGAAGAGTTAATACCACTACTACTAAAGGTATTTCAGAGCATAGAAAAAGATGGAATACTCCCAAACTCATTCTATGAAGCCAGCATAACCCTGATACCAAAATCAGGTAAAGACACCACAAAAAAAGAATACTATGGACCAATATCCCTCATGAACATTAGTGCAAAAATCCTCAACAAAATTCTAGCCAATGGAATTCAGCAACATATCAAAAAATAATCCACCATGATCAAGCGGAATTTATACCAGGTATGCAGGGATGGTTCAACATTAGAAAAACAATCAATGTAATCCATCACATAAAGGAAACAAAAGACAAGAACCACATGATCTTATCAATCGATGCAGAAAAGGCATTTGACAAAGTCCAACACCCATTCATGATAAAAATTCTCAACAAAATAGGAAGAGAAGGGAAATTTCTCAATATCATTAAGGGCATTTATACAAAGCCAACAGCCGACATCATCCTACATGGAGAGACTTTGAAAGCATTCCCCTTGAGAATGGGAACCAGACAAGGATGCCCTTTATCACCACTCTTAATCAACATTGTGCTGGAGGTCCTAGCCAGAGCAATTAGGCTAGAAAAAGAAATACAAAGCATCCAAATTGGTAGGGAAGAAGTCAAAGTATCTCTATTTGCAGATGATATGATCTTATACACAGAAAACTCCAAGGAATCCATAAGAAAACTACTGGAACTAATAGATTTCAGCAAAGTTTCAGGATACAAGATAAACATACAAAAATCAGTTGGATTCCTCTACACCAAAAAAATAAATAACCTCGAAGAGGAAATCACCAAATCAAAACCATTTACAATAGCCCCCAAGAAGATAAAATACTTAGGAATAAATCTGACCAGAGACGTAAAAGACCTATACAATGAAAACTACAAGGCATTACTGCATGAAACCAAAAGAGACCTGCATAAGTGGAAAAACATACCTTGCTCATGGATAGGTAGACTCAACCTTGTGAAAATGTCAATTCTACCCAAAGGGATCTACAGATACAATGCAATCCCGATCCAAATTCCACTGGCATTTTTTAATGAGATGGAGAAAAAAGCTACCAACTTCATATGGAAAGGGAAGAGGCCCTGGATAAGTAAAGCATTACTCAAGAAGAAGAACAAAGTAGGAAGCCTCACACTACCTGATTTTAGAACCTACTATACCACCACGGTAGTCAAAACAGCCTGGTACTGGTACAACAACAGATACGTAGACCAATGGAACAGAACTGAGAATCAAGACATAAATTCATTCACCTATGAGCAGCTGATATTTGACAAAGGTCCAAATTCTGTTAACTGGGGAAAATAGTCTCTTTAACAAATGGTGCTGGCATAACTGGATATTCATCAGCAAAAAACTGAAACAAGACCCATACCTCACACCATGCACAAAAACTAACTCAAAATGGATCAAAGACTTAAATATAAAATTGAAAACAGTAAAGATCATGGAATAAAAAATAGGGACAATGCTAGGAGCCCTAATACATGGCATAAACACAATACGAACCATAAATAGCTATGCACAAGCACCAGAAGGGAGACAAGATAACTGGGAACTCCTAAAAAATCAAACACTTATGCTCATGAAAAGACTTCAACAAAAGAGTAAAAAGACAACCTACAGACTGGGAAAAATTTTGGGCTACGACAAATCCAGTCAGCGTCTAATCTCTAAAATCTACAAGATACTGCAACACCTCAAGAACAAAAAGACAAATAACCCAATTAAAAAATAGGCAAAGGATATGAACAGGCACTTTGCCAAAGAAGACATTTACGCAGCTAACAGACACACAAAGACATGCTCACAATCATTAGCCATTAGGGAAATGCAGATCAAAACTACAATGAGATATCATCTCACCCCAACAAGGCTAGCATTAATCCAAAAAACACAAAATAATAAATGCTGGAGAGGTTGTGGAGAGACTGTTGGTGGGAATGTAAAATGGTACAACCACTTTGGAAATAGGTTTGGCGCTTCCTTAAAAAGCTAGAAATAGAAGTACCATACTACCATACGATCCAGCTATCCCGCTCCTTGGAAGATATCCTGAAGAAATAAGAGCCATCACATGAATAGATATATGCACACCCATGTTCATTGCAGCACTGTTCACAATAGCAAAATGATGGAAACAACCTAGGTGCCCATCAATGGAAGAATGGATAAACAAATTATGGTATATCCACACAATGGAATACTACACAATGATAAAGAACACCGATGAAGCCGTGAAACGTCTTATAACATGGAGGAAGCTGGAGGTTATTATGCTGAGTGAATTTAGTCAGTAGCAAAAGGACAAATATTGTATAAGACCACTAGTATAAGAACTCAAGAAAAGGTTTAAACACAGAAGAAAACATTCTTTGATGGTTAGGAGGATGGGAAGGGAGGGTGAGGGTTATTTACTATCCAGATAGTAGATAAGAATTATCTTAGGTGAAGGGAAGGACAGCACACACTACAGGGGAAGTCTGCACAACTGGACTAAACCAAAGCTAAGAAGTTTCTTGAATACAATCAAACACTTTGAGGGACAGAGTAGCAGGGGTAGGCATCTGGGGACCATGCTTTCAGGGGACATCTAGGTCAATTGGTATAACAAAGCTAACTAAGAAAATGTTCTGCATCCTACTTTGGTGAGTAGCGTCTGGGGTCTTAAAAGCTTGCAAGCAGCCATCTAAGGTGCATCAATTGGTCCCAACCACCTGGAGTAAAGGAGAATGAAGAATACCAAAGTCACAAGGAAAGTATTAGCTCAAGAGACAGAAAGGGCCATATAAACCAGAGACTTCAGCAGCCTGAGAGCAGAAGAACTAGATGGTGCCCAGCTACCACCAATGATGGCCCAGGGAACACAAAAGAGATTCCCAGATGGATCAGGAGAAAGATGGGGTGCAGAACTCAAATTCTAGTAAGAAGACCAGACTTAACGGTCTGACTGGGAGGAACCTTGGTAAGCATGGCCCCTGGATTCTCTATCAGCCCAGAAGTAAAACAATTTTCGAGGTCAACTCTTCAGACAGGGATTGGACTGGCCTGTGGGACATAAAGTGATACTTGTGAGGAATGTGCCTCTTAGCTCAAGTAGATACAAGAGACTAAATGGGCAGCTTCTTGTCTGGAGGTGAGATGGGAAGGCAGAGAGGGTTAGGAGCTGGTTGAATGGACATGGGGAATCGGGTGGAAAGAAGTGAGCTATCACAGTATGGGGAGAGCAATTAGGGTCACATAACAACGTATGTATAAGTTTTTGTATGGAAAAAAATTTTAAAAAACCTGGACATTTTATGATAGCAAAAATGTAACACTATATTTTTAAGCATAAAACTTTTCAAGGGCTCACTATTACTCTTTTTCAAATTTTTTATTATTCAAGTTTTCCTTACTAAATAACATAGCATGATTATCTCCACTTTTTCATAAAATATGCAGTAGAATATTTATCTTTGAGCTCTTCATAAAGCAAGGAGAAGGAATTTGTTTGATCTTTCGGCTGACTTTATACAGCAGATTCTACACTGTTGCATGCTGGAAGAGGACCTGACCTGCCAGTTCCTTATCCATATGATTGTGGGAAAAGCAGACATAACATTATGGCTCAAACAGAACAAAGATGAGCTTATAAAAGTACATGGTTTAAATAATACCAGAGCTTTGCGACACAGACCTCTTTTTTCAAGACACGAACCTCATGTAACCATAATCATGATTGCTGGTAAGGAATTTTAAAAACAGAGTCTCCCCAAATCCTCCAGACTTAGTTATCCACAGCTAAATCAGGTGATTCCAACACATGATTCACATCACAAAAACTGAAATGTTTACAAAAAACACGATTCCCAAAGGACAAAGAAGGCTTTTCCCAAAATCCATTCAAATTTTTAAGCCAATATTTTTTCCTGTGTTTTGTTTTATATAAACTACCATCTCTCTTATTCTAAAATAAAAGGTTCATATAAACATACACACACACAATTTTCACATGTAAGTTCCAGGGTTCTGACGTATTTTAAATGCAATTGTTCCTCAGTAGATGTAGGTCATGAATCAAGTCTATTACTGTGTGTGAAATACACATATACATATATACATAGATATATAGTAGTGTAATGGGTTGAATTGTGTGCTCCAAAAATATCTGTCAACTTGGCTAGGTCATGATTCCCAGTATTGTGTGGTTGTCCTCCACTTTGTAATTATAATCTTATGTTAAAGAATTAGGGTGGGATTGTAACACCCTTACTAAGGTCACATCCCTGATCCAATGTAAAGGGAGTTTCTCTGGGGTGTGGCCTGCACCACCTTTTATCTTATAAGAGATAAAAGGAAAGGGAAGCCAGCAGAGAGTTGGGGACCTCATACCACCAAGAAAGCAGTGCCTGGAGCAGAGCGCATCCTTTGGACCTGAGGTTCCTGTGCTGAGATGCTCCCAGACCAAGGAAAGACTGATGACAAGGACCTTCCTCGAAAGCCAACACAGACAGAAAACCTTCCCCTGGAACCGGCACTCTGAATTTGGACTTACTGTAGCCTAACGGACTATGAGAGAACAAACTTCTCTTTGTTAAAGCCATCCACTTGTGGTATTTCTGTTATAACAGCGCTAGATAACTAAGACAAGTTTTTTTTTTGTTGTTGTTGTTGTTGTTTTAGAAGTCTTCTGGTGGCTCTAACAATTAAGCACTCAACTACTAGCCAAAAGGTTGGCAGTCGGAATCCATCTAGAGGCACCTCAGAAAACAGGCCTGTCAATCTGCTGCTGAAAGTTCACAGCCTTGAAACCCCTGTGGAGCCCAGTTCTACTCTCACACGTAGAATCAACTCGACAGCATCTAACAACAACAATACATTTTTTATTATGAAATTTTTAATCATGCACAAAAGTGGTAGAAGGAATAGTATGACAAAACCCATGGACTCATCACCCAGCTTCAACAATTATTAGTGATACTAGAGATTATATATTTAAAGAAAAAGAAAAAGTTCCATAGCCTCCTATCCTGTAGTGCCTTCACCCTCAGCAAACAATACCACCACCACCAATCCTGGATGCTTTGCAGAATATAAGTTGTTTGACCTACAAACACACAAAGTTTTGACATGAAAAGCCTGCTTAGAATAGTTCTCGTAGATCCTTGTATAATAAAATTGTTGCTAAAAATTCAGTTCGATTATGAAAATCTGATTTAAAAAAAAAACTTTTTCTTGTGTTGTTATAAAGTTATGCATTTCCACTTTGTAAAATTTGCAAATACAATCATGTGAACTTTAATATAGAAAGGTATTTTATGATATTATAAACAACTGTTCATTTTCTTTGGTGTGATAATAGTATTATGGTTAAGTAGGAAAATAACTATTTTTAGGAGACATGTAGTGAAGTATATGAGGGAGAAATGCTACGTCTGCAACTTGCTATTCAAATGGTTCAGCAATGTTGTGTGTGCGTGTGTGTGTGTGTGTGTGTGTGTGTGTGTGTGTAGAAGATCAGGGGTTGACAAACTTTATCTGTAAAGAGTCAGACAGTAAATATTTTAGGTTTTGCCATAGTTTGCAGACTCCTGATGTAGATAGCTAAATAGAGCAAAAACGGGAAAATCTTAATAATTGTTGAATCTGAGTAGAGGGTACATAGGTGTTCATTGTATTAGTCTGTCAATTTTTTGTATGTTTGAAGATTTCCATTATAAAAAATTGGAAAAATGCAAATACATAAAAATATAATGAAAATAAATATCCATAATACTAGCACCAAGAGATTAACACCATTAGCATCTTGATAAATTACTTTTTACTTTTGGTTTCGTGTGTGTGTGTTTTCCAACTAAAATGAGATCCTACTCCATATAAAGTTTTATAGCCTGTCATTTTCGTCCAATGTTTACTCAAAAACATTTTGACATGTGTCTTAGTCATCTAGTGCTGGTGTAACAGAGATACCACAAGTGGATGTCTTTAACAAAGAGAAATTTATTCTCTCATAGTCTAGTAGGCTACAAGTAGGAATTCAGGGCATCAGCTTCAAGGGAATTCTTTCTCCGTCGGCTCTGGAGGAAGGTCCATGTCATCAATCTTCCCTTGGTCTGGGAGCTTCTCTGTGCAGGAACCTCAGGTTCAAATGACGTGCTCTGCTCCCGGCACTGCTTTCTTGGTGGTATGAGGTTCCCATGAATCTCTGCTCACTTCTGTCTTTTATATCTCAAAACAGATTGGCTTAAGACACTATCTAATCTTGTAGACCTCATCAGTATAACTGCCATTAATCCATCTTATTACATCATAGTGATAGAGTTTACAACACATAAGGAAATCACATCAGATTAGAAAATGGTACACAATCATACAATACTGGGAATCATGACCAGCCAAGTTGACAGATATTTTTGGGGGACACAATTCAATGTCATCATCATCATCATCATCATCATCATCATCATCATCATCATATTACTGGATACATAATATTCTACTGAATAAATGTTTTACAGTGTTTTAACTATTTCACAATTATTGAACACTTAGTTTGTCCAACTTTTCATGCTTACTGATAAGAATTTCTTTACATGATTTTTTCTATTAATTCCCCCCTTAAGAAGAGACCCTTGATAAACCGAAAAAATAAGCTGTCCTTGAGTTGACTCCGACTCATGGTGACCCCATGTGAGTCAGAGTAGAACTGTACTCCATAGGGTTTTCAATGACTGATTTTCTTGGAAGTAGATTTCCAGGCCTTTCTTCCAAGGTGCCTCTAGGTGGACTTGAACTTCAAACCTTTTGGTTAGCAGGCAAATGCATTAACTGTTTGCACCATCCAGGGTCTCACTTGATTATAAGGAGCTGTAAATAAATTCCCAACTTTGTTGTGTGAGTGTATGTTTCTTTTGTGAGGGGCTAGGGGTTAACAGAAAACAGTAAAAATTGATGGTTAATTTTGCTGAAAAGTACTCCAAATCTTCAGAATCCTTGTATATTAGTCATCTAGAGAGGATAAAGTGAATAGTATGAATAATAAAAAATGAAGGATATTTCATAATAGACTTTAGGCATTAATGATTGTTTTTCTTCTCAATGTTTCTATGTTGACCTGCTGGTCTGATCTTCCCCTGGCACCTGTCCATCCTCATCATCTACCTGGATCCCTGCCCCTCACCTCACTCCAGCCACAGTGGCTGTTCTTTGATTCCTGACTCATGAGGCACCCTCCTTCTTCCTGGATCTCTTCCCCAGATATACACAAAGTTCACGCCTCATTTCCTTAGGTCTCTTCTCCAGTGATGTCTTCTCAGAAAGACAGGTCCACCCTGACCATCCCATCTAAAGTAACCATACCCAGGCACTCTTTATCCTAATGTCCTACTTCCATTTTCTTCCTAGTACTTATCACTACTCAATCAATTGTGTTTATTAGCCTTATGTAGTATCTCCGAGTTGGCTGTAAGCTTCAGGAGGGCAGGGACTCTGTCTATGGTGTTAACCTCTGTAACTCCTGTACGGCATCTGGCACTTAGTTGTCCAATAAATATTTGTTGAATGATGGACTGAATGAATACCAGGTTAGGGCCCAGCTATTACTCAAGACTTGGCTGTGAAATACTAGAAGGATAGATCTCATCTAACACACTATACCAAGTGTTTGGTATAATTGCAGTAGTGGTGAGAAACTACGCTCCACAGTAACTCCTTCTACACACATATTAGGTGTGTGAGTTCAGTCATACACTTTGTGACTACTTTTTTTTTCCTAATTCCAATTTTTTATTTGAAAAATTGTAAAGCTCCAACAAGAATTTAATAACAAAAATATATATAAAACTTTAACAACTTAACAACAAAAAGACAAACAACCCAATCACAAAATGGGCAAAGGATTTGAAAAGACATTTCATCAAGGAGGACATTCAAGTGGCCACCAAACATATGAAAAGATGCTCAGCGTCATTAGCCATCAGAGAGATGCAAATGAAAACCACAATGAGGTATCATTTCACTCCCACTAGGATCACTAGGAAACCCTGGTAGTGTCGCAGTTAAGTGCTATGACTGCTAACCAAGAAGTCAGCAGTTCAAATCTACCAGGCACTCCTTGGAAACACTATGGGGCAGTTCTACTCTGTCCTATAGGGTCACTATGAGTTAGAATCTACTCGAGGGCAATGAGTTTGGTTTTTTGGTTTAGGATGGCTAAGATTAAAAAAAAACAGAAAACAACAAATGTTGGTGAGGATGTGGGGAAACTGGAACCCTTATCCATTGCTGGTAGGAATGCGAAATGGTACAGCCATTGTGGAAAACAGTGTGGTGGTTCCTCAAAAAACTAAAAATAGAACTACTATATGATCAGCAATTCCACTCCTAGGTATATATCCAAGACTTGAAAGCAGAGACTCAAAGAGATACTTGTACACCAACGTTCATTACAGCACTATTCACAATAGCCAAAAGGTGGAAACTACCTAAATGCTCATCTACAGATGAATGGATAAAGAAAATGTGGTACGTCCATACAATGGAATACTACTCAACCAGTAGGAGAAATGAAGTCTTGATACATCCTATAGTATGGATCGAGCTTGAAGACATTATGCTGAGCAAAATAAGCCAATCACAAGAGGACAAATAATGCATTACCTCACTTGTATAAAAAGACAAGAAAAGGCAAACGTAAAAAAAAAAATTGTAAAGTTATAGAAAAGTTACAATAGTACAATGAACACCATTATATCTTCTATCCATGTTCATCAATTGTTAACATTTTGACACATTTTGCTTTATTCCCTCATCCATATATTTATTGTTATTATTTATTAATATTATTGTTATATTTGTTGTTATTCTGAGAATTTTGACAACATCACTCCTAAATTTCTTGCTAAAACATTTGAAAACCACTGAAGAGCTGACTTCCTCAGGGTTTCCAATTTTCACATTAAATGTTCCCTGATTTTGAGTGGCAGGAAAAAGACTCAAAGAAATATTAACAAACTGAGGAGTTATTTTTAAGAAAAAGGTCAAATTAAAAATTTGACTTTGCCAACCAAAAGTCAACATCATATGTTAGGAGTTCGATTTAATAATTCTCTAATGCTGTCTATACTTACTCAGTAAAGACAGAGAGAGAGAGAATTCTGCCCAAAACACACTTTGTCTTAAAGATCCTGTAACATATTAAAGTGTCCTATCACTCCCCTGTTGTAATTTAACTTTCTGTTTATACAAACACACTATGTGGGAAAATTTAAGTCTCTGAACAGTTGTTTTAGGTGTTTTTATTTAAATCTACTGCCATCTAGTGTGGAGAAAAGAGAATTCTGGGCTCTATAAAAAAAGAGAAATTGAATGTGCATTAATTTACTTCCTTATTTGGATTCAAAGGATGTTTTTTGCAGAATAAACTCTTGGGAACTATACTTACCATGGTCTTCTTGCTTTTATTTTAATTAAGTAAATTTATAAGGAAAAAATCATATTTCAAAAATAGATGATTTTTCAGATTATTCTGAAAACAAGCTAGGTAATAAGGATTGGTTTCCCAGTGACTCTGTCCCATTTGGCCTCAAAAGGAGTCACCTTTCACCCCATCACACACTCTCTTAGACCTTTGGCATGGTTATTTTACTTCTTTCCAGTGTACAAGGTTGAGAGGACAAAAGAGGGAAAGAAGGAGAAAGTCAAAGGAAAGAGAATGAGACAGTGTAGATGATATGAAACAAAATAAGGACAAAGACAATAAAAAGACTGGAAAATGGAATATAAATACAAGAAAGTGGAGAGGGAAAGTCACGCAATCTTAGAATAAGAGACCTAGGAGCCTAGAGACAGAGAGATAAAAGGAAAAAATGTAGGTTAAGGGAGATTGTTATTAGCTGCAGTCAAGTCAGCCTGGACTCAGGGCAACCCCATGCACAACGAAACAATACGCTGCCCAGTCCTGTGCCATCCCCATGATCAGCCGCAGATCAGAGCATTGCGATCACAGGGTTTTCATTGGCAGATTTTTGGAAGCAGGACACCAGGCTTCTTCCTAGCCCATCTTAGTCTGAAAGCTTCACTGAAAAGCTGTTCAGCATCACAGCAAGATGCAAGCCTTCACCGACAGACGTGTGGTGGTTGCGCATAAGGTGCATTGGCCGGGAATGGAACCCGGGTGTCCCACACGGAGGGTGAGAATTCTACCACTGAATGACCAATGTCCCCACATTAAGGGAGGTGTCAGGGTAAAAAGAGGAAAGAAACAGAGATGGTGAAGGGTAGTGCTGGTCAGTTGGTTGTTCATTGGTTGGCCTCAAGAGGGGCCACTAGGCCAGGCCTACACACCTGGGGCAATTTAGAGACCTTTAACCTCCCTTCATCCCCTGTCCCACCCCACAAGCACATAGAGCCACACACATTCCTGATTCTCCCCACCCTGCTTTATTCTTTCTGTGGCAATTATCACCCCTTTGCAATACTGTACTGCATAATTGACTTATTTCTGATGCTTGCTGTTTATAGTGCCTTTTTCTCCCCATCCATACCGAAAAGTAAGTTCCAAGAAAGCAGAGATTTTGTCTTTTTTTTTCCCCCACTTTTTGTTAACTAACAGAAGTCCCTGGGTGGTATAAATTTAGTGCACTCGGCTGTTAACCAAAAGGTAGGAGGTTTGAGTTCACCAAGAGGCACCTTAGAAGAAAGGCCTGGTGATTTACTTCTGAAAAATCAGCCATTGAAAAAGCTATGGAGCAGGGTTCTTCTCTGACACACATGGGGTGTCCATGAGTTTCAACTTGACAGAAACTGGTTGGTTGATTTGTTAACTGATATATCCCAAGTGCCTAGAACAATGCCTGGCACATATACGAAAAGCATTTAATAAATACTTATTGAACAAGTAAACAAAGGGATAAAGGAAGGAATGGAGGGAACCACTCGGGAAATGGGTGAGAAGATATGTCTGCAACATTCAGTGTGATTTGTGACTGTGACAATTTTTCTCACAGGCAGAACCCACTGTCATTCAGTGTCGACCAATTGATCTTTGGTATGTGCTTCCCTTTTGAGGAGATAGGTGCTATCACTTCTTAGAAATCACTGGCTATATTTCCACCCAAATAAACACCGCTGAACATTCCAAAAGTTAAATTCTAACACCAAACACAGGGAAGCCTATAGGAACCATGTAATGCTAGAATCAGTATCACCTTTTAGAAACCACAAATCAAACTAGAAGATACAGATTCTCACTTCAGACTAAACGTTGGAAATAATGTTCTGGGACAATGAAGGCAAGTTATAAAAAGTAATCTGGTTTTGCTTTCTTTCTATTTGATTTCTCTCCTTTCCCCATATTTTCTTACTTTTAAGTTATACTAAATGTCTTAATATCTTCCCAATCCCTGGGTGAAAAATATGAAGGATGATTGTGAAATTATGAACCCTAATCATCAGGCTGCTGGCTCACAAGCTGCAGAGGCCGATGAATCCCAAGATCAGCAGGCAATAAGGCAGGCCACTGGCTCAAGTCCCAAGAACCAGAAGTCAGATGATGATCCAGATGCAGGATCCAGAGCAAGCAAAAAGACCTTCTTCTACCTAGAAGAGGCTGGGCCCCTGCTTCCTCTCACCTGCTCCTTGTGGCTGCTTCTAGGGTCTGTGAAGTGGGCAGCTCAGCTATTGCCCCACAGGCTCTGCTATAGGTCAGAACAGAATAGTAAGATAACTTCAAGACCACACAAACTCTGGGCCAACATTCACTGCTTTTTCTATTGCCTAACTCAAATTATATCCTGCTTCATTGCCCTACATAACTCACCAGAGATCTTACAATGAACACAGACAAAAGTCTAAAATACTCCGAATAATGCAGTCAGCAACACAAAAATGCCCAAATTTGAACATGAGCTCACAGCCATGATTACATTTTCAAAAAGGAGTTAACTTCCAAAAATGAAATCCTTTGAATCTGGTAAGTTAAAGTCTGAAGACATTCAGGTTCAACAATTTTTCTCACTCAGATTTATTTTATAGTAGCAATCTTCTCATGAACATCATCCTGATAGTAGAATGGTCTCTTTCACGAGTGTTACAGAAGGAGGATCATGGATCCCAGTGGTACAAAAGGCACTTCCAGGAGCGAGCCAGTGATTAGAGGCATGACTCACATTCAAAATTCCAATAGGACGAACGCTGAGGGAGGAGCCATTGAAATGGTGCCCAATTACTAAATAGGCACTGTTGTATCTCCTTCTTGATTACTGTAACTCTGCTTCCCAGTTGAAATAAGAAATGTATCCCATGTCTTCACACACTCCCCAGTTCTATGCTCAGGAAGATGCTAGAACTGTCCAAGCAATCTTAGGGCATTCCCAGAACTACTGGTACACCAGGTGCCAACTGCCACGTTGAGGGTTGGGCTCAAGTTCCCTTGGAGAACAATCAGTTAAATGCTCTGTCACAGACCATCTAGTGTGCAGACAAAAAAAAAAAAAAAAAAAAAAAAACCCAAAAATCTAACAACAACTAAACCCGTTGTGTTGAGTTGATTCAATTCTGACTCATAGCAACCTCACCCACCTCAAATGCCAGGTCCTGTTCTGTACATCCAAGCCTCTTACTTCTATTAGCAAGGTTTTCCCAAACCTATGCTACCCCAGTCCACAATTCTCAGGCTCTACAATTCCGCACCCTGGGTTCAATGTCCTGAACCACTACCAGCCCTATAGTAGTGTTTTCCAGAGTTTCGTTCATAGACCATCTGCACCAGCATCATCATGGATGCTTGTTACAAAATGCAGATTCTGTACTCCACTCCAACCTACTGAATCAGAATCAGAATCAAAATCTACATTTTTATTCACACTAAATTTTGAGAATTTCAGCTGTATACGATTATAAAGGATTGCTTCTGTAGGTAGAACCTACTGCATCTCATGCGGGTAATAACATACAAGAGTGCACCCTTGTAGCTGTAGTGTCCAGCAGTGTCATGTTGCCATGGCTCAAGTCTCCAACAGGACAGTGACAGGATGTTTAGCCTGTGCATCAAGAATTTTTCTACTGTATGAAACTTGTAGTGAAACAGTTTAAAAACAAAGAGTCTTATGACAAAGAAAGAATTGTGCAAAATGGGGAGACAGTGCTGGGAGAAATCCAGAAATGTGTTCCAGGGGGCTACAGTAATACAAAGACTTATGAAGAAAAAAACTGCAAACAGCAGATTACAGCTAAAACAATTTTGACTGGTTAACATTTACAAAGCTACAGGTGTTGACACCTCAATTGACCATCCTGGAAAGTGCTGACATCTTTTGCAAGGATGGCTCCAGGTGACAGGATTCTGGCTGACCACTAAAGCTACATGTTTTCTGGCATCTAGACATCTGTAGTCCGTGTTAAATTGAGTTACTTTAGCATTATGATGGAGAATTCCATTGAAACATAAAAAGTTCTAAGATGATTGTAAGTGAAAATGCTAAGTATTCTAATGCTTAAGGAGGAAAAAGAGTTTTTGATAAAGAGCCATAACTTTGTAACATTAGTTTACTCTAATTATAAGTTTTAAGAGGGGTTACATCTCCTTCAGGTTTAGGTTGAACAAGGTTTTAAAAAAATGTAAGGACCCAGGCACACGTTAGAAAAACATTTTTTGAGGGAAGGTAAAGGGGGCATTTTCTGAGAACTGACATAGTAGTTAGGATCTCATGTTTAACACTTCTAACACCTATATAGGTCTAGAATTATCTCTTTTAACATCAGCAATTTCTAACTGCAAATGCTTCCTGTAGCAGCAAAACCACGTTTATTTTAGGTAGGTCAAAGTACACTGCAAGTCTTTGAAAAAAATGACAAGCTGCATTATATGACAAAGAAGAACTCCAAGACAGAGTTGCTTATGAGAAGAAAGGACTGGGCTCAGACCTTAGCCAGAAATTCCACTTGTGCCAAGAAGCCTCAGTTTTGGAAAGGCTCTTTCTCACTCCCCCCTTTTGATCAAGAATTATTCTGGGAATCTGATGATCACACTTAAGAGTACCTTTCTTCTGCTTAGACTTTGTCCTTGGGTCAGGATTGTTGCCTTGCTATTTATAGGGCCTCATCTTCAGGGTGAGCTGGTCTCGTGTTGCCCACAAAGAAGTAATCCATCTTCTGGAAGGGTTAAAAAGGTGGCTGCTTACCATGTAAGTCATTTAAGACCCTAGACACAACAAAGAATTTGACCTCATGCCTTGGTTAAAATTCTTCAGTCTATCAGAATCCCTGATGAATCATGAGAAAAGTGGGGTGCAGAACTCAAATTCTAGTAAAAAACCAGACTTAATGGTCTGAGACTGGAGGAACTCCAGAAGGCATGGTCCCCAGACTCTCTGTCAACTCAGAACTAAAACTATTACTGAGGCCAACTCTTCAGACAAAGATTGGACTGGACTGTGGGACATAAAATGATACTCGTGAAGAGTGTGCTTCTTAGCTCAAGTAAATACATGAGACTAAATGGGTAGCTTCTGTCCAGAGGTGAGATGAGAAGGCAGAGAGGGTTAGGAGCTAGTTGAATGGACACGGGAAATCCAGGGTGGAAAGGAGGAGTGTGCTGTCACAGTATAGGGAGAGCAATTAGGGTCACATAACAATGTATGTATAAATTTTTGTATGAGAGACTAACTTGAATTGTAAACTTTCACTTATACTACAATAAAAAAAAGTCTTCAGTCTATCAGTTGCTCCTTCCATTTGGTCATGCTCTATTCACATCCCCATAATAGCAAAATCACTGAAACACAGTATTTAAACAGTAGTATGGTGAAGAAACATGGTGAGGTAATTCCCAGTCACCCTTCACTTAGAGTCTTAAGAACTTACAAATAATAAATTGATTCAATGACTTACAAAAATGCCTGCTATCCATCTGATGGTACAGGATATGACATCCGAGCCTCGTAATTTGTCTGACGGTGTCCAGGGTCTTAAATGACTTACAAGGTAGCAGTCACCTTTTTAACCCCCAGAATAATTCTGGATCAAAAGTGGGGAGAAAAGGCCTTTCCAAAACTGAGGCTTCTTGGCATAAGTGGAATTTCTGGCTAAGGTCTGAGCCCAATCGTTTCTTGTCCTAAGTGACTCCATCTTAGAGTTCTCTGTCATATAATGCAGCTTGTCATTTTTTTCAAAGCCTTCCACTGTACCCAGACCTAGCTAGACAAATGTGGTTTTCCTTTTATAGTTGACATAAAAACTTTTGTTAGGCTAGGATTTGAATTAAGACTCTTATTTATTTAATTTGTATCAATTTTTATTTATTATTAAACCAATTAGAATAATACTATCAGGAGGTGAGAAACTATTATCTTTTCTTTTACATGTTATAAGATTCTTTGAAGAAGTAATAATTTAAACACCTTGTTGTACTAAATAAACAATTCATTTCTTTGAGCACACTTTTGAAAGTACTAATTTATGCTACTGAAAGTTTGATTTATGGCTTTCTGAGACAAGACAAAACTTACACATTAACACTTAAACAGAAAAACTACACCTATTGTTAAGAAGTTAAGAAAAAGTTTAGGCAATGCTACAAACTACAGAAGAAACCATTTGAAATATTTGGGGGTTACTGTCTTCTCTAATATATTTTTATGAAAACAAATATTAGTTTCTAATTTTTTTAATCTATATAAGCATCTGGAGGCCTGGTGGCACAGTGGTTAAAAGCTCAGCTGCTAACCAAAATGTTGGTAGTTCAAATCCACCAGCCACTCCTTGGAAACCCTATGGGGCAGTTCTACTCTGTCCTATATGGTTGCTATGAATCAGAATTGACTCAACAGCAACAGGTTTGGTACGAGGTTTTTGTATAAACATCTAGAATACATTATTTAAAGGTTATAATTCAAGAACAGCTACAATTTCCTTCTTCTTTAAAACAATAAATTTTAACTATGTAGGAGATAAAATTAGTAAAATCAGACAGGAAACTTGAAAAAGAGATATGGAAAAAACCACATAAACTTGCTTACATTTTTTTAAATGAACACAGCAATTTTTTAGTAAGACCAACTTAATTTAACAGAAAAATAAGTCTTAGATGAACTATTAGGTTGTTAGGGTCTCAGATAGAAGAATATTGGACCCTCTGAAAAACTTGAGAATTAAACAAAAATTTTCTGAGAAGGGGAATATAAAGAGGAATTTATTTCTTAAAGTGATTAGTAAAGTTTTCTTAGAAAAAAAGGAAGTCATATATAAAAAAGGAAGTTCAGACAGAGTAAACTGTCACCGAAAGAGCAGAGAAAGTAGCTGCAGAGTTCTGACAAGTTCAGATAGAGCAGCTTCTGATTCTATTTAGTTAAGGAATAGTATATTAAATTTTGGTATTTTCTAAAAATTTAAATCTTAAGGTACCAATTAAAATAGGCATTAGGTAAACAAGTTTATATAATTTAAAAGAGCTCTAACACAGTTTTATTGAAGATTCAAGCTTGTTTTGAAGTTCAGGACTCTCAGACCTAGAAAATCCTAATGAGGATTGTCGCAGAGTTTGGCTTTGTGGCTTACAGATTCTGAGATTCTACAAATTTGAAAACTTCTAGGAAAATAAACTGCTTACAACCTCATACTACTGCTACTAGTGAAGGCAAATTTTGTATAAAGAATAGTTGGGGGTGTCTCCCCTGCAAAATTCTTAAGGTAATAAAATGAAGACTGACAGAAGAAAATAAAATAAACAGTAAAACAAATAGTAATCCTTGAAGAAATCAGACTCTAGTTTTAAACACTCAGTTTTTGAAGATCCAGCTGTTGAAAATTCAGCAGGATGTATAGATAGTGAACTGAAAGCAAAGCAGACAGAAAGATGAGTGACAGGTGCTTGAGGTTTTAATCTTTTAAGGAGGCAGTTTTACTGTCCTGCTGTTTTGGATACTGTCTTAGTTATCTAGTGCTGTTGTAACAGAAATATCACAAGTGGATGGTTTTAACAAAGAAAAATTTATTCTCTCACAGTCTAGGAGGTGAGAAGTCTGAACTCAGGGTGCCAGCTCCAGGGGAAGGCTTTCTCTCTCTGTTGGCTCTGGGGGAAGGTCCCTGTCATCAATCTTCCCCTTGTCTAGGATTTTCTCCACGCAGGAACCCCAGGTCCAAAGGACACACTATTCTCCTGGCTCTTGTTTCTTGGTGGCATGAGATCCCCCTATCTCTCTGCTCACTTCTCTCTTTTATATCTCAGAAGAGATTGATTTAAGACACAACCTAATCTTGTAGCTTGAGTTCTGCCTCATTAACTGTCACTAATCCCAGCTCATTAACATCATAGAGTTAGGATTTACAACACAAAGGAAAATCACATTAGAAGACAAAATGGTGGACAATCACACAATACTGGGAATCATGGCCTAGCCACGTTGACAGATATTTTTGGCGGACACAATTTGATCCATAACAGATGCCTCCTTATATTAATTAAAAAGGTGATTTTCATTTTTTTAATTTACTGCACAGGAAAAAAATTAGCTTATACATGTCAAAAGGTCTCTATTTGGCTTGTTTATCTTGTACTCATATGGGCATTTGTCTTTTACTCTATTTTTCTCTCTTAAAGATAGAACAGGTATGCATGCAAATTTTAACCTGTTTCAGAGACTCTGAAGACTAGAAGACACACTCAAAGAGTACAGAAGGGCAAATGTCCAACTCCGGTTGTCCTTCAAGTAACAGGACCATAATGTTTGCTTATAAATTGTGCAGGAGTCCCCTAAGGACATTCACCGGTTTTTGATTTGTTATTCCCCATTTCCCTTGTTAACTAAAAGTGTGCACCAAAAGTCAGAATCAAAATGTGTCTAGATTTGCGCTTGTAGGAGAAAATGCTCAACCCAAACCTACAAACAATTTTTGCCAAAGTGTCTGGACCTGTGAGCAGAAACACTTAACCAGAACCTGAAAGTGACAATTTTATCTAACAGCATCCCACTAGAGGGTAGAGAGCTACTCTTGATTTTTGTCTTGGGATCAAAGGTACCAAAACTTGCAAGTGGAGAACCTAGGCCCAGACTTGCAAGGGGACCAAGACTCAAGGAGTAGACTTAAACCTTTCAGAACTAGAACAGGGAGAAAAGGGAAAACAAATCCAGGCCAAATTAAGAATGAAAATAAATTAATAATAATGAAAATAAGCTAATAAGAATAAAAGTATGCCAGTAACAAAACTCGGAGGCCTTCAGATGCAACAAGCAGAGGTTCTATCCAAGATGTACTCACCCAGACAGCTCCCAAGGGTCCACAGAAAAATGAGAGCCCAATTGACTCAGCTGGATCCAAAGCCCATTTTCTCAGCTTTCTGGGGGCTGTCAGAGGGACTCTCCTATGGAATCTATGTTTTCTGACACCAAATGTTGTAAATACTGTGAGTCTGTTTGAATTTAAAAACAAGGAGTTTTATTATGGCAAAGAAAGTGTTCTGCAAAACTGAGACACAGTGCTGGGAGAAATCCAACGTGTTCCCCATTTTGTAGAACGCTTTCTTTGCCATAATAGAAGTCTTTGTTTTTAAATTCAAACAGACTTGTGGTATTTACACTACAACAAAACCCATCAGAATCTCTCCTTGGATCCTCTACCTTCCATACATGAAACATCCCACGGAATGTCCAGTGGGAGCACTTTCAATTAGCAAAGGTGAAGTGTTCCCTAATGATCAAGGGCGTGTGCTTGACAACAGGTCAGCCATGCATCTACATATCAAAGTCCCTGCTATGAACTGAACTGGGTCCCCCAAAAACATGTTTTGTAAATCCTAGCCCCTATACCTGTGCATGTAATTCCATTTGGGAATATAGTTTTTCTTTGTTATGTTAATGAGGCCATATAAGTGTAGGGTGTGTCTTAAGCTAATCACTTTTGAGATACAAAAGAGCAGATTAGACACAGAAGCAAGCATAGATGGGAGAAGATAGATGTCACAGCACATGAAGATTGCAAAGAATCGAGGAAGAGAAGCTGATTAGAGACAAGGATTTATCCCAGAGCCAACAGAGAGAGAGCCTTCCCCTACAGCCGGCACACTGAATTCGGACTTCTAGACTCCTGTGAGAAAATAATGTTTGTTAAAGTCACCCACATGTGGTATTTCTGTTATAGCAGCACTAAAACACTAAGATAGTCCCCCACTAGCTGGATAGGCTGGAACTCTGAGGTGACTGCAGTCTTCATCTCAGAGTACCTAGTGTCCATGGCTCCTAATCAGACAATTTCAGAGTTCATAGCATTTCAAAAATCCCCCTTAGCCTGATTATACAGCTAAAAACACAATTCTATGATTCTCTCCAAACCTCAGCTACCCAATGATGGGCCAGACTGTAATGAAACCGTTAGGACATCTCAGGGCTCCCCCAGCTCTCCCTGCACGTCCCACTTTGGTCCATGGAGGAAGGATCTTCCACCAACATTTCCACCTCTAGGTGAATGCTGGCTGGGAAGAGCTTGAACTCCACTTTTCTGCCATCCCAAAGGAAGAGATGGACACCCTGGTGGAGTAGTGGTTAAGTTTGGTAATAACTACAAGATCGGCAGTTCGAATTCACCAGGTGCTCCTTGGAAACCCGATGAGGCAGTTCTACTCTGTCCTGTAGGGTCGCTATGAGTCGGAATCGACTCGACGGCAATGGGTTTTTGCAAGGGAAGAGATGCACCAGATCTGGTTGGTGAGAGCTGACATTTATAGGCCATGGGTCACTAGCAGGCAGGGGTTAAAGGTCACTATGCTTGTCCTTATCTCTGTGTGATAAGGAGAAAAGTCCAGATCCAGTACAGTAAATCCATAATTCTCTTTCTGCTCCACCTCCTCTGCCTGTGAGTCAGACTGGCCTAGGGACTTGGCCAAATTCGGTTTGGGGGAGGAGTAGAAGGCTCCCCTCCAGCCTGTTAACCAAAAGTCCTTCTCCATCTCAGTTTAAAAGAGTGGCCTAACCTTAGGGTGTCACTGGGCCCTTACCCAACCCAGTACAAAACTGATATGTTAATCCCTATCTGGGTCTCAGTTTCTTAAGCCTCTTCTCTTTTCCTCTGGCAGGAAAGGGGGCAGAAAAAAGAGGGTAGAAAATAAAGACTTTATTCCCCCAGATCACTTTTAATAATAAGAAAAGTAGGACAGACATTCTGGAAAAATATTTTTTTAATGGAATAGACTTTAGCTTTATACAGAACTCACTGTCTTGTTTCTATGTTCTTCATTTTGTCCAAACTGATGAAAATTTCCCAATTAGCACTCGTCCATGAACCAGCACGTGAGGACCACATCTCTGACATACGCTTTTGCTCTAAAATTCTGATACTTACACTGTTGCTTCTGCCTCCACCTGGCCTTGGTAATCGGAGGGGACTACAGAAAACTAGAGCAAAAGCCAGGAGTTAGTGCCTAACAGGTTACTTTGCACAGATAAATACTTGACAAAAAAATAAGGCCTGTTGTCTTGTGCTGAAGTGATCCAGGAATTCTTCTGACCTAGAATTCCATCTGTTTATCTGAATCCAATGTCTGCCTGGACTCTGGGATGTCCATATGGAAAAATAAAATACCAGAAGGGACATATCCCTAGTGCAAATGGCACCAATGATTTCACAGTGGGTAGCCAGTTTATTTTTACTGCATGAGGCTGCCCTCAAACTCAGGTTTATCTGGTTCATCTCCTTGGCGTTCATATTTATTAAAATGAAATTATCGAGTCCTGCTGGAGCTCCTGCGCTTATCTTAAATACACCAGGATGAAAGTTAAAAGGAATATTAAGCTAATTTCACTTCATGATGTTCTCCAGGTACCAGAGTTCATCAGGACTCACGTGTTTCTCTGAAAAGTATTAGCTGACTCTCCCCACCACTTTCCTAAGCAGAGAGGAAGAAGGAGAACTACATGTCTCCACCCCTACTTAAAAAAACATTCTGCCTTTGCAAACAACGGGTACATTTTTCAGCTGACATGTCCTAGATTGTTCTAAAAAGAGCAGCATCATGAGAAAATATAAGAACAGATGATTCAAAGACTCCCTGGGCACTGCCATTGCCAGCTCATAATTACAAACACAGGAATACGTAGAACATCTGTATTCTGAGTCACTCCATTTTTCTAGGATAGTCATTAGCCCTCCTGCTGCATAAACCTTTATGATCTGCATGCCAGCCCCAACACTGGGCTCAGTGTGCTGTATGGCTTGAGATTGCAACAGACCCCTCCCTACTCTCACACAAATTCAATGTTATCTTAGGGGCCTGGTGGCACAGTGGTTAAGAGCTTTGCCGCTAACCAAAAGGTTGGCAGTTCAAATCCACCAGATGTTCCTTGGAAACCTTATGGGGCAGTTCTACTCTGTCCTAATGGGTTGCTATGAGTCAGAATCACCTGATGGTAATGGGTTTGGCTTTTAGTTTTTGAAGACATCTTAATTCATTATCAACCGTCTGCAGCCTAGGGAGGATTAAGAATTATATTTTGAATAATGACTATGGAAAGGCAACATCTGTGTGTGTTCTGGGGAGGAAGAGGTAAATAACCTTAAAACCCTATAATGAAAAAGGAACTGGGATAAAGATAGTTCAATAGGTTACAATGGTTGAAGAGCAATATTAAGGATTTGTATACTTTTGTACTACATAATATAACCCTGGTTCTATTAAAAAGTACAGAATTATGTATTAGATGCTATGACATGGAAGAGCCTTGAAAACATCATGCTCAGTAAAATAAGCCAGAAACAAAAGGACAAATATTACATGATCCCAGGTATGTGAAATATCTAGAATAAGCAAATGCATAGAGACAAAAAGTATATTAGTGGCTACAATGGGCTGGTGACGTAGAATATGGAGAGTTAATGTTTAAAGGATATAGAGTTTCTATTTGAGGTGATGAAAAAGTTTTGGAAACAAATAGTGATTATGGTTGCACAATGCTGTGAATGTAATTAATGCCACTGAATTGTACACTTAAAAATGGTTAAAACGGCAAATGTGTTATACATATTTTGCTACCATAAAAAGAAAGATGCAAAAACAAAACAAAACAAGAAGAAACCTATATATGTTTCTGGCCTTAATTCTCTAATACCTAAAATGATACAGATTGAGGGATATTGCCTTGTGTGGAAAGAGATGCTAGGAAAAAGGGAAAAGAGGGGCAAATTTTTTTTCTGGAAAATTATAAAAACAGTTATTCCAAAAGAGAGCTAACTGAGGTTTTTTTATTAATGAGTAACAAAAAAGATGACAGCATAAGAAAAGTCAGACATTGATTAGTGAAAACAAGAACCAACAGCAGTCTTGTGTAATTCCTCTGGGGAAATTTCACTGTTTATACAGAGTAAACACATTTGTTGATTTAACAAAACAGTGCTTTTAACTCCCCAAACCCCCAGGTATGGTAAATAGCCAAACATTTAGGCTCACAGGATCTGGTGAAAGATGAAGGTTCAAATTCTGGCTCTGTTATTCATAGTTGTCTTAGGAGGAGCTTCTTATCCTAAGCTCTAGTCTCTGCATATATATGATGCGGATCACGGTGTGTCAAGGGCAGAGTAGAATTCCTGACACACAGAAAATACTCGATGTTGGGATGGAATGGATGGCCATTTATTATTGTCGATTTATCTAAATAAAGTCTCACACTTCTGAACACCTGGTACAGAATCAAACTAAATCTTTCCAGGATAGGTACTAAAACCTCAAACCCCGAAGCAAAAACAGCATCACACGATATGCCTGCACAAGGTAGCTTTGGGTAAAGAAATGCATCAAAATCTGAAAGGTAAACTGAGGATGACAGAAACATCTGCTTTGGAAACTGAGAAAGACGCACTCAAGTGTGAAAGAAGGATGGCGCATTATCATTGGGACTCCTTGAGCTGGTCCCAGGTCCCATATGGTAACTCTGGAATTAAGTCCACCTGTCCTGAATCTCATTTTGCCCACGGGTCCTCACAGGAACTCTTAAGAATGCGGTATTTTCTACTGTTTTGTCTGAGAGGAGAAATGGGGGGAGAACGGCGTGGCTGGAAAGTAACCATAGGAAGGAACTGTGATGAGACTAAGAATGAGGAATGTGTCTCAGGAAACCTGAGAAAATTATTCTCACTTTATCTGATCCTTCCCTCCAAACAGCATGGGCTAGACTGTTGGACCTCCTCAAGATTTGACCAGCAATGCTATCACTCTAATGTAACATAAAGAAAATGCATTCTAAGCAGCTGGTACCAGAATTTGTCTGGTACAAGATCCATCTTTGCTGAGAAAAAGCCTGGGTCAAACCATTTGGAGAAGGGGCACATAGGGGCATGGATAGTGGCTGGCACTGTGATTTCCCCCAAACCACCCTGCATGGGGCAGATATGTGTGATGCTCCTGAAGTGGAGGAGGAAGGAAGAGAAAGTTGGGGAAAAAAGAAAAGAAAGGAGAGCCAAAGAAATGGTGGGAGGCCATGTAGTGATGGAGGAGACAAACCCTCAAATTGTCACTAAAGCCACTAAATCTATGAAGGCTTATGAGTGGGTTATGAGTATGCATAAGAAACACAGAATACATGTAGAAATCGAAGACAGATGGGCAATGTGCCCTCAGTTGATAACTACAAGTTGCCTTCACATTGACTCCAAATCATGGTGACCCCATGTGTCAGAGTAGAACTGTGCTCCATAGGGTTTTGGTTTTATCGTACTTTAGACGAAGGTTTCTAGAACCACCTGCTCATTAAAGTTAGTACATATATTGTTTATGACATTGGTTAACAACTCCATGACATGTCAACACTCTCCCTTCTCAACCTTGTGCTTCTTATTACCAGCCTTCCTGTCCCCTCCTGCCTTCTAGTCCTTGCCCCCGGGCTGTTGTTCCCCTTTAGTCTTGTTTTGTCCTATGGGTCTGTCTAATCTTTGGCTAAAAGGTGCACTTCTGGAGTGACTTCATTACAGAGCTTAAAGGGTGTCCGGGGGCCATACTCAAGGGGTTTCTCCAGTCTCTGTCAGGCCAGTTAAGTCTGGTCTTTTTTTGAGTTAGAATTTTGTTCTACATTTTTCTCCAGCTCTGTCTGGGGCCCTCTATTGTGATCCCTGTCAGAGCAATCAGTGGTGGTAACCAGGCACCATCTAGCTATACTGGACTCAGTCTTGTGAAGGCCGTGGTAGCTGTGGTCTATTACTTCTTTGGACTAATCTTTCCCTTGTGTCTTTAGTTTTCTTCATTTCCCCTTGCTCCTGAAGGATTGAGACCAGTGGAGTATCTTAGATGGCTGCTAACAGGCTTTTAAGACCCCAGACACTACTTGGCAAAGTAGAATGTAGAACATTTTCTTTATAAATTATGTTATGCCAATTGAGCTAGATG
Organism: Dugong dugon; assembly: GCA_030035585.1. NCBI lineage: Eukaryota > Metazoa > Chordata > Mammalia > Sirenia > Dugongidae > Dugong > Dugong dugon. Next base: position 97,919,793 of record CM057471.1, on the reverse strand, counting down.
TTTCCTGAGATCATGGTCCCCATAGCCCTCAGCCCAATAATTCGGTCCCTAAGGGATTTGGATTTGTCCACGGAGCTTCTATGACCTTACCCTGAACAAGTTGTGCTGGCTTCCCAAGTATTGTGCACTACCTTACCTTTCACCAAAGTTACCACTTATCTATTGTCTATTTAGTGTTTTTTGACGCTGAACTCTCCCCTCCCTCATAAATATCAAAGATTGTTTCTTTTTGTATATAAACCTTTTTTTATGAGTTTTTATGGTAGTCACCTCATACAGTATTTGTCCTTTTGTGATTGACTTATTTCACTCAGCATAATGCCCTCCAGATTCATCTGTGTTGTGAGATGATTCATAGATTCATCATTGTTCTTTATTGTTGCATAGTATTCCATTGTGTGTATGTACCATAGTTTGTTTATCCATTCATCTGTTGATGGGCATCTAGGTTGTTTCCATCTTTTTGCTATTGTGAACAATGCTGCAGTGAACATGGGTGTGCATATGTCTGTTCGTGTGACAACTCTTATTTCTCTAGGATATATTCCTAGGAGTGGGACTGCTCTATCACATAGTATTTCTATTTCTAGATTTCTAAGGAAGTGCCATATCATTTTCCAAAATGGTTGTACCATTTTGCATTCCCTCCAGCAGTGCACAAGAGTTCCAATGTCCCTGCAGCCATTCCAACATTTGTTATTTTCTGGGTTTTTCTAATTCATGCCAGTAATGCTGGGGTGAGATGGTATCATATGGTGGTTTTGATTTGCATTTCTCTAATGGCTAGTGACCACGAGCATTTCCTCATGTGTCTGTTAGCTGCTTGAATGTTTTCTTTGGTAGAGTGTCTGCTCATTTCCTTTGCCCATTTTTAATTGGATTGTCTTTTTGTTGTAGAGGTGTCGGATTTCTCCTGTAAATTTTAGAGATTACACCTTTGTCGGATTTGTCATAGCCAAAAATATTTTCCCAGTCTGTAGGTTCTTTTTTTACTCCTTTGGTGAAGTCTTTTGATGAGCGTGTTTAATTTTTAGAAGATCCCAGTTATCAAGTTTATCTTCTGGAGTTTGTATGTTGTTAGCTACAGTTTGTATCCTGTTGATGCCATGTATTAGGGACTCTAGCCTTGATCCTACTTTTTCTTCTATGATACTTATAGTTTTTGGTTTTACATTTAGGTCTTTGATCCATTTTGAAGTAGTTTTTCTGTATGGTGTGAGGTATGGTCCTGTTTCATATTTTTGCAGATGGACATCCAATTTTGCTGGCCCCATTTGTTAAAAAGACTGTCTTTTCCCCATTTGATGGACTTTGGGCCCTTGTCGAAGATCAGTTGACTGCAGGTGGGTGGAGTTACATCTGGGTTCTCAATTCTGTTCCATTGGTCAATGTATCTGTTCTTGTACCAGTACCAGGCTGTTTTGACTATCGTAGCTGTACAGTAGGTTCTGAGGTCAGGTAGTGCGAGTCCTCCTACTTTATTCTTCCTCTTCAATAATGCTTTATTATCCAGGGCCTCTTCCCTTTCCATGTAAAGTTAATGATTATTTTTTCCATCTCTTAAAGAATGTTGTTGGTATGTGGAACGGGATTGCATTGTATTTGTAGATTGCTTTCGGTAGAATCGTCATTTTCACAAGGTTGAGTCTTCCTATCCATGAGCATGGTATGTTTTTGCATTTATGTAGACCTCTTTTGGTTTCTTGCAGTAGTGTTTTGTAGTTTTCTTTTACATCCTGGTTAGAGTTATTCCTAAATATTTTTTTAAGGGGCTATTATAAATGGCATTGTTTTCCTGATTTCCTTTTCATCATTCTTTTTGTTGGTGTATAGGAATCCAACTGATTTTTGTGTGTTTATCTTGTATCCTGCTACTCTGCTGAATCTATTAGTTTCAGTAGTTTTCTCATGGAGTCTTTTGGGTTTTCTATATATAGTATCATATCATCTGCAAATAGAGACAGTTTTTACTTCTTCATACGAATTTGGATGCCATTTCTTTCTTTTTCTTGCCTTACTGCTCTAACTAGGACTTCCAGCACAATGTTAAATAGGAGTGGTGATAAAGGACATCCTTGTCTTGTTCCTGTTCTCAAAAGAAACTTTTTCAGCCTCTCTCATTAAGAATGATATTGGCTGCTGGTTTTGCATAGATGTCCTTTATTATGTTGACAAATTTCCCTTCTATACCTATTTTATTTAGAGTTTTTATTCAGGAATGGGTGTTGGACTTCGTCGAATGCCTTCCCTGCATCGACTGCGATGATCATGTAATTCTTTTCATTTATGTGGATTACATTAATTGATTTTCTAATGTTGAACCATCCTTGCCTACCTGGTATGAATTCTGCTTGGTTGTGGTGTATTACTTTTTTTGTATGACGCTGAATTCTACTGACTAGAATTTTGTTGAGAATTTTTGCATCTATATTCATGAGAGATATTGGTCTGTAATTTTTTTTTGTGTGTGTGTGGCATCTTTGCCTGGTTTTGGTATCAGGGTTATGCTGGCTTCGTAGAATGAATTTGGAAGCATCCCTTCCTTTTCTATGTTCTAATAATTTGAGTAGTGCTGGTGTAAGCTCTTCTCTGAATGTTTGGTAGCATTCTCCAGCGAAGTCATCTGGGACAGGGCTTTTTTTGTCGGGAGTTTTTTAATTAATTATGGGTCTTTTCAGATTTTCAACATCAATTTGTGATAGTTTGGGTAGGTAGTGTGTTTCTAGAAATTTGTCTATTTCCTCTAGATTTTCAAATTTGTTGGAGTATAGTTTTTCATAATACTCTGTTATGATCCTTTTTACTTCAGTTGGGTCTGCTGTAATGTCCCCCATTTCATTTCTTATTTGGGTTATTTGCATCCTCTCCTGTTTTCATTTTGTCAGTTTGGCTAGTGGTTTGTCGACTTTTTTTGTTGATTCTTTCTATTGTTTTTCTATTCTCTATTTCATTTATTTCTGCTCTGGTTTTTATTATTTCCTTACTTCTAGTGGCTGTAGGCTTCTTTTGCTGTTCTCTATTTGTTCAAGTTGTGTAGCTAATGTTTTGATTTTATCTCTTTCTTCGTTTTTGATGTGTACATCTATTGCTATAAATTGACCTCTGAGCACTGCCTTTGCTGTGTTCCAAAGGTTTTCGTATGATGTGTTTTCATTCTCATTTGATTCTAGGAATTTTTTCATCCCATCTCTTATTTCTTCTATTACCCAGTGGTTTTTAAGTAAAATGTTATTTGCTTTCCATGTAATTGACTTTTTTTCCTTGCTCTTCCTGTTGTTAATTTCTACCTTGATGGTGTTATCAGAGAAGATACTTCTTATTGTCTCAATGTTTGGATTTTGTTAAGGGTTGCTTTGTGGCCTAATATGTGGTCTATTCTGGAGAACGTTCTATGTGCATTGTAAAAGAATGTGTACTTTGCAACAGATGGGTGGAGTGTTCTATATATGTCTATGAGGTCAAGTTGGCTGATTGTGGCCTTTAGCTCTTTTGTATCCTTGTTGAGCTTCTTTCTAGATGTTCTGTCCTTCACTGCGAGTGGTGTGTTGAAGTCTCCTACTATTATAGCGGAACTGTCAATTTCTTTTTTCAGTGCCGTTAAAGTTTGTTTTTTATGTATTCTGGAGCCGTCACTGCGTGCATAGATATTTATTATGTTTATGTCTTCATGCTGGATAGTCCCTTTAATCATGATACAGTGCCCTTCTTTGTCCTTTATGGTGGATTTTGTCTAAAGTCTATTTTATCTGAGATTAGTATTGCAATTCCTGCTCTTTTTTGGTAGCTGTTTGCTTGATATATTTTTTCATCTTTTGGTTTTTAATAAATTTATGTCTTTGTGTCTAAGGTGTGTCTCTTGTAGATTGTATATTGATGGATCCTGTTTGTTATCCGTTCTGTCACTCTCTGTCCCTTTATGGGTGCATTTAGGCCATTTACTTCAGTGTAATTGTTGATAGGTGTGAGTTTATTGTTGTCATTTTGTAGTGCTTTTTTTTGTAGTGCTGATATTTCTTTGTTCCTCTTACTCTCCTGTGCTGAATTTCTTTTGTTTGTGGATTTTTTTTTCCCATTTCGTTTTTGGAGACTTTGTTTTAACTGAGACATTATGTTTTTCTTCATTTTGATGAGTAGGTTTGTTAACTTTCTTTGTGGTTACCTTGAAATTTACCCTTACTTTCCTAGGTCTGAACCAGTCTATTATTACTTAGTATTGCCTTGCTTTCCTCTCCATTAGAAAGTTCTATACTTACACTGTTCATTCCCTCTTTTATTATTCTCACGTTGTTGTCATTTGCAGGTTAATCTCTCTGGTTCCCTGTTGTAAATCTTTCGGTTTTTAATAGTCCCTGAGAGTTCATTCCTAGGTTGGTATCTGGCTGGTGCGATCTTCTGTCCTAAATTCAGGCTGTGGTCTGACGTTGTTTGTTCTCAAACCGAAGGACTCCCTTTAATAATTTTAAGTGTGGTTTGGTTTTTACATATTCCCTTAATTTCTGTTTATCTGGAAATGTCCTAATTTCACCATCATATTTGAATGAGAGTTTTGCAGGACATATTATTCTTGGTTGGCAATTTTCTTCTTTCAAGGTTTTAGATATGTCATCCCATTGCCTTCTTGCCTACATGGTTTCTGCTGAGTAACCAAAGCTTAGTCTTATTGTTTCCCCTATGTATATGACTTCTTTTTCTCGAGCTGCTCTCAAGATTCTCTGCTTGTCTTTGGTTTTAGTGAGTGTGATTATGATATGCCTTGGTGATTTTCTTTTGGCATCTATCCTATACGGGGGTTTGTTGAGCTTCTTGGATGGTCACCTTTTCATCTTTCATGATATTAGAGAAGTTTTCTGTCAGCAATTCTTCAACGATCCTCTCTGTGTTTTCCATTTTCTCCCCGTTCTGGAACTCCAATCACTTGCAAATTTTGCTTTTGGTTGTAACCCACATCATTCTCAAGGTTTCTTTTTTTTTTTTTTTTTCATTTTTTTCTGATTTTTCCTGAGAGTTGTAGCCAAGTGTTTGTCTTCAATTTCGCTGATCCTGTCTTCCATCATTTCAAACCTGCTCCTCAGCCCTTCTATGACACTGTCCATTTCTAAAATCTTGTTATCTTTTGGATTCCTAATTATTGTTTTTGTAAGATTTCTAGATGCGAATGTATTTTGGCATTCTGTTCCCGGATTATTTTCCTAAATTCTTCCATATTTTTGTATTTTCCATGAATTTGTCTGCCTTTTCCATGAATTTGTCTATTTTTTGCTCATTTTTGTCTGCTTTTTGCTTCAACTATTGGATAGCTCTGAATATTAGACATTTGAATTCCCTATCAGGTAGTTCTAGTGTCTTTTCTTCTACTGGAATGTCATCTGGTGTTTTATTTTGGACACCTACTGGAATCATCCTGTCTTTTTTTTTATATATATGTGTTATTGTCTGCTGTCTTCCAAACATTCAGTAGCTATTTTGTTTATTGACTGTAGATTTGTTTTATCCTGCTTTTTTACTTGGTTATGTCTGAGCTGGCAGGCTGTGCATTCTTTGCTGTTTGCTCATCTGTGGACATGGTATTTTTCAACTCCTTGTCCAATGGGCAGGGACACTCAGCTGCGGTGCAGCAGGGCATGTCCAGCTGAATGGGAGGGGCTGGAATGGGTTGTTTGCGGCACATACTGGGGCTGACAAGGTGAGCAAGTGGTCAGTGTAGAGCAGATTCCAGTAAGTCGTGCCTGTGCTGCTCAGGAAAGCAATGTTCAGCACTTGGTGCAGACAGGCAGGAGGGAGGGGAAGGGGGATGCTGTGTTATGTGGAGCTGGGTTGGGTATGGAAAAGAAGAGCTAAAGGAGACAGAAACAGGAGAAAACAATGTGCTGAGGATGCTTGCCATTGGAGTGGAGAGACAAAAAACTTAAATGAAGAAAAATAAAAGAAAAAAGATTTTTTTTAAAAAGCCCCCAGTGATACCACCAGTGCAGCTGCGCAGACCAGGGAAGTGGCTCTGAAGCTGTGCAGTACAGCCCAGCTAGAAGGGGTGGAGACGATACACAGTACCAGGTATTCAGGAGACAGGAAAAAGAGGTAAGTAGAAAGAGACGAGAAACCGAGAAGTGAAGAAAAATAAAGGGAGAAAAGACAAACAAAAAAAAGCCCCCCGGGATCCCACCAGCATGGCCTTGTTGACCAGGGAAGCAGTTCTCCAGCTAAGTGGTGGTTCACAGCCTGTTAAGCAGCAGCAACGATGGCACAGTCAGGTGTTTGAGAGAAAGGAGGGGGAGAAGGTGAGAGACAGGGAAGAAACCAAAAGAGGCCGAAAAAATCAACACCAGTAACAAAGAAATGGAAGTGAAGAAGCCAGCTGGTGTGGGCAGGGCAAATTTGTGCAGCACGGAACTGGCACAGGAAAATAGCACAGGAAAAGACACAACTTATTTATTTCAGGTAATGATTTTTATTTTAACTTCACATATCAAACTGTTTGGCAATACTGTTACAAAATAATGCTTTCTCTTGAAAGTTATTGCCCTCTAAAAAAAACACACTGCCTTCTTTCTAGTCGATTCCAACTCATAGCAATCCTATAGGACAGAGTAGAACTGCCCTATAGGGTTTTGAAGGAGCAGCTGGTGGATTTGAACTGCTGACCTTTTGGTTAGCAGCCGAGCTCTTAACCACTGTGCCACCAGAGCACTGGAAAACTACTTGCATGCATGAAAACGAGAGAGTCTTTGGAAAAAAGTTTTGTTTCGTTGTACTGTAGCCCAGATGAAGGACTTCAAACAAGTATTAAAACCAGTTTTATCTTTACTTTTAAAAGGGAAAAGATGCTCTACTCATAATAAGAGAAGTGCATTTTAAAACTATACCAAAAAGGAGTTCCACCAAATGGCACTCCAGGCAGGAGCACCATGCCGTCCCTCCACAGCAAAGATTTGAAAAACTAAGTCGAACAGAGAATACAACAATCCTGAAACCCTAAAACAACAAATGAAGAGAGAAAGAACTCAGCCAAGCACCAAATGGAGTGAGAAAACTGACAGAGAACGGAGAGCGAGGAGAGATTCATGCAGAGGACCTCTCCCAGCTAACGCAGTGCGGATCCACCATCTTGGAATCCTATCGGAGACCAGCAAACAGGGGTATGAGAAAGCATCCTCACAGAGCATCCAGCAGGAGATGAAACAACTGGTAATTTGCAGTGTGCGCTTTCCCACCCACCCACCCCTCTTCGCCCTGGCTCGGGCTCCTCTGCTCCCCGCGGCCACGGTCTCTTGACCGGGAAGCGCCGGCTGCTTGGATTCCACACACCCAAGCGGGCGGCTCTCTGGGTGCCATTTGTTGGCTGCTAGTGTTGCTTTTTTTTCTGCTTCTTTTGATTTCTCACTTGCCTCTCGCCACCTACCCCTCCTTTCACTCGAGTGCCTGGCTCCATGCACCACCTTTGCTTCTTTTGGAGGGGCTGCAGAGCGCCAGCAATTTGTGATATGCACTTTCCCACTTTCTACCCTTCTTCACCCACACTCGGCCTCCTCTGCTTCCCGTGGACACAGTCTCTTGTCCAGAAACACCAGCACCCACTAGCTGGCTCTCTGAGTGCCATTTGTTGGCTGCTGGTGTTGCTTTTTTTTTTTTTTTCTGCTTCTTTTGATTTCTTGCTTGCCTCTCGCTGCCTCCCCCACCTTTCACTCGAGTGCCTGGCTCCGTGTGCCATCTTTGCTTCTTCCTCAGGGGCTTCGGAGCTCCATTTGAGTGTGAAGCTGCTTCCCGGTCCGGGCTACTGCGCTGGTGGGATCCCGGGGCTTTTGTTTGTTTGAATTGTTTGTCTGTTTTCTTTCCCTTTTCTTGACTTGGGAGCCCTTTCTGGCCAGGCGGAGCTACGTGGCAAGGAACTCCCCTTTGGCTTCCACAGACGTGCTGAGAGATAACTGAGGGCATTTCTTTTTTCGTTGGTTTTTTTTTTTTGTTGTTTTTTTGGGGGGCATTTCTTGTTCTTTTTTTTTTTTAATTTGCTTTTTCTTTTCCCTCTTTTTCCCTTTTTGTCTTTCTTCATTGCTCAGTTTCTCATCTCCCTATATCTTCCTTCTTCTGATCCCTGAATACCAGGCATTGTATACCTCTACGCCTTCTAGACAGGCTGTACTGCAACACCTGAGAGTGACTTCCCAAGACCTCATAGCTGCATTGGTGGGATCCCTGGGAAATTTGTGGTTCTTTAACCTGATATTTATTTATTCATTCTTTTCTTTTCTTCCTTCTCCCCTTTCTGTTCTTATCCATTTCATAGTCTCTCATCTCTCCATTCCAATGGCAAGTTTCCCTAGCATTCATTTTTGTTTGTTTGTATGTTTTTGGCTCCTGTTTCTCTTTTCTCTCTCCCATATCCATCTTAACTCCACACATAACAATCTCTCCGCTGCATCCTGCCTACCTTCACTGTGCGCTTCACATCACCAAGCAGCACACACACAGCCTAATGGAACCTGCCCTGCCTGATTACCAACCCGCTCTGGTGGCTGTAGTACGTGCCACAAACAACCCATCCCCGTAACTCCTCCTCAGCAAGACCTGCCCTGCTGTACCATATCTGAGTGACTGACCCTGCCAGTTGGAGAAGGAGGCGAAAAGTATTGAGCGCACAGATGAGCTAACAACAAAGAACACACAGTCCGCCTGCTCAGTCACTTTTTTTTAAAAAAAGGGATGAAACAAACAAATCTACACTCAGTAAACGAGAAAAATAACTACTGAATGCCCCGAAAACAGCAGACAATATCAAAACATTTACAAACACAGGACGGGATGGTTCCAGTAGACGTCCAAAATAAAACACCAGATGACTCTCCTCTGGAAGAAAATCCACTAGAACTACCTGATAGGGAATTCAAATCTCTAATACTCGGAAATCTCCAAGAACTAATGCAAAAAGCTGACAAACATGAGGAAAAAAGAGGCAAATTCATAGAAAATACAGACAAAAAATTAGAATAATTCAGGAAGATGATGAACAAAATGCCAAAATAAATTCACAACTAGATATTATACAAAAACAACAATTAGAAATCCAAAAAATAAATAACAAGATTTCAGAAATCGATGATGTCACAGAAGGGCTGAGAAGCATATTTGAAACAGTGGAAGACAAGATCAATAGAATTGAAGACAAACACTGGGATACAACTCTGTTTGAGGAAAAGTCAGAAAAAAGAACAAAGAAAAATGAAGAGACCCTAAGAGTTATGTGAGACACAATTAAAAGCAAAAATTTACGAGTGATTGGAATTCCAGAACGGGGGAGAAAACAGAAAACACAGAGAGGATCAATGAACCCCATATAGAAGAGACCCCAAAAGAAAATCACCAAGGCATATCATAATCACACTCACCAAAACCAAAGACAAACAAAGAATCCTGAGAGCAGCTCGTGAAAAACAAGAAGTCACATACAGAGGAGAAACAATAAGACTAATCTCAGATTATTCGGAAGAAACCATGCAGGCAAGAAGGCAATGGGATGACATATACAAAATCTTGAAAGAAAAAAATTGCCAGCCAAGAATAATGTATCCTGCAAAACTCTCATTCAAATTTGATGGTGAAATTAGGTCATTTCCAGATAAACATAAATTAAGGGAATATGTAAAAGTCAAACCAAACTTACAAGAATTATTAAAGGGAGTTCTCTGATCTGAGGACAAACAGCTTTAGCTCACAGGCAGAACCTAGGATGCAGGATCGTACGAGCCAGATACCAGTCTAGGAAATGAACTATCGAAGACTATCCAAAACCAAAAGAAATACAAAAGGGAATCAGAGCAGTTAATCAATCAATGACAACAACGTCAAAACAATAAAAGAGAGAATAAACGGCATAGGTATAGAACCTTCTAATGGAGAGGAAGGCAAGGCAATACCAAGTAATGGTAGACTGCTTCAAACTTAGGAAGATAAGGGTAAAATTCATGGTAACCACAAAGAAAGTTAACGAAACAACTCATAAAACAAAGATGAAAAACATAAAGTCTCTGCAAAAACAAAACCTACAAAAACAAAAGAAATGAAAAAAAAATCCACAAACAAAAGTAACTCAGCACAAGAGAGTAACAAGAACAAAGAAAACTTCAGCACCACAAAAAAAGCACTACAAAATGACAGCAACAAACTCACATCTATCAATAATTACACTGAATGTAAACAGACACAATGCACCCATAAAGTGACGGAGACTGACAGAGTGAATAAGAAAACAGAATCCATCAATATCCTGTCTACAAGAGACACACCTTAGAAACAAAGATGTGAATTTATTAAAACTCAAAGGTTGGAAAAAAATATATCAAGCTAACAGCTACCAAAAAAGAGCAGGAGTGGCAATTCTAATCTCAGATAAAATAGACTTTAAAACAAAATCTACCATAAAAGACAAGAAGGACACTATATAATGATTAAGGGGACGATCCATCATGAAGACATAACCATAATAAACATCTACGCACCCAATGACAGGGCACTAAAATACATAAAACAAACTCTAACAACACTGAAAAGAGAAATGGACAGTTCCACAATAATAGTAGGAGACTTCAACACACCACTCTCAGTAAAGGACAGAACAACTAAGAAGATACTCAGCATAGATACAGAAGACCTAAAGGGCACAATCAGCCAACTTGACCTCATAGACATATATAGAACACTCCATCCATCCACTGCAAAGTACACATTCTTTTCCAATGCACATGGAACATTCTCCAGAATAGACCACATCTTAGGCCACAGAGCAATCCTCAACAAGATCCAAAACGCTGAGATAATTCAAAGTATCTTCTCTGACCACAATGCCATCAAGGTAGAAACTAACAATAGAAAGAGCAAGGGAAAAAAATCAGCTACATGGAAACTGAATAATATCCTGCTTACACATCACCGGGTAATAGAAGAAATCAGAGATGGAATAAAAAAATTCCTAGAATCAAATAAGAATGAAAACACATCATACCAAAACCTTTGGGACACGGCAAAGGCAGTCCTCAAAGGACACTTTATAGCAATAGATGCACATATCAAAAAAGAAGAAAGTGACAAAATCAAAACATTAACCACAGAACTCAAATGGAAAGAGAACAGCAAATAAAGCCCACAACCACAGGAAGAAAGGAAATAATAAAGATCAGAGCAGAAATAAATGAAATAGAGAACAGAAAAACAATAGAAAGAATCAACAAAACCAAAAGTTGGTTCTTTGAAAGAATCAACAAAATCAACAAACCACTGGCCAGACGGACAAAAGAAAAACAGGAGAGGACACAAATTACCCAAAAAAGAAATGAAATGGGGGACATTACAACAGACCCAACTGAAATAAAAAGGATTATAACAGAATATTACAAAAAACTATACTCCAACAAATTTGAAAACCTAGAGAAAATGGATAAATTTCTAGAAACACAAGGCCCACCCAAACTACAATAAAGTGATGTTGAAAATCTGAACAGACCCATAACAAGAGAAGAGATTGAAAAGGTAATAAAAAAACTCCCAACCAAAACAAGCCCTGGCCCAGATGGCTTCACTGGAATATTCTACATTTACAGAAGAGCTTGTACCAGTACTACTCAAGCTATTTCAGAGCATAGAAGAGGAAGCAACACTTGCAAATTCATTCTATGAAGCCACCATAACGCTGATACCAAAACCAGGCAAAGACATCACAAAAAAAGAAAATTACAGACCAATATCTCTCATGAATATAGACAAAAATTCGGAACAAAATTCTAGCCAATAGAATTCAGCATCATATCAAAAAAATAATACACCACGACCAAGCAGGATTCATACCAGGTATGCAAGGATGATTCAACATTAGAAAATCAATCAACGTAATCCGCCACATAAATAAAAGGAAAGAAAACAATCACATGATCATCTCAATTGACGCAGAAAAGGCATTTGACAAAGTCCAACACCCATTCCTAATAAAAACTCTCAATAAAATAGGTAGAGAAGGGAAATTTCTCAACATAATAAAGGGCAACTATGCAAAACCCACGGCCAACATCATTCTTAATGGACAGAGGCTGAAAACATTCCCCTTGAAAACAGGAACAAGACAAGGATGCCCTTTATCACCACTCCTATTTAACATTGTGCTGGAAGCTCTAGCTAGAGCAATAAGGCAAGAAAAAGAAATAAAGGGCATCCAAATTGGTAATGAAGAAGTTAAACTGTCCCTGTTTGCAGATGATACAATACTATACATAGAAAACCCTAGAGACTCCTCAAGAAATCTACTGGAACTAATAGAAAGATTCAGCAGAGTAGCAGGATACAAGATAAACATTCAAAAATCAGTTGGATTCCTATACACCAGTAAGGAGAACGATGAAAAGGAAATCAGGAAAACAATACCATTTTCAATATCCCCTAAAAAGATAAAATACTTAGGAATAAATCTGACCAGGGATGTAAAAGACCTATACAAAGAAAACTACAAAAGACTACTGCATGAAACCCAAAGGGATGTACATAAATGGAAAAACATACCATGTTCATGGACAGGCAGACTCAACATTGTGAAAACGTCAGTTCTACCCAAAGCAATTTACAAATACAACGCAATCCTGATCCAAATACCAACAACATTCTTCAAAGAGATGCAAAAACTAATCAGTAACTTTATATGGAAAGGGAAGAAGCCCCAAATAAGTAAAACACTAATGAAAAACAAGAATAAAGTCAGAGGACTAACACTACATGACTTCAGAACCTACTATACAGCTACAGTAGTCAAAACGGCCTGGTACTGGTACAACGACAGATACATTGACCAGTGGAATAGAATTGAGAACCCAGATGTAAATCCATCCACCTACGGTCACCTGATGTTTGACAAGGGCCCAAAGTCCATCAAATGGGGAAAAGACAGTCTTTTTAACAAATGGTGCTGGCAAAACTGGATATCCATTTGCAAAAAATGAAACAGGACCCATACCTCACACCATATACAAAAACTACTTCCAAATGGATCAAAAACCTGAATATAAAGCCTAAAACTATAAAGTTCATAGAAGAAAAAATAGGACCAACACTTCAGGCCTTAATACATGGCATTAACAGGATACAAACCATAACCATCAACGCACAAAACCCAACAGATAAGCTAGATAACTGGGATCTTCTAAAAATCAAACACCTATGCTCTTGAAAAGACTTCACCAAAAGACTAAAAAGACAACCTACAGACTGGGAAAAAATTTTTGGATAGTACACGTCATACAAAGGTCTAATCTCCATAATCTACAAGAAAATCCAACACTTCTACAACAAAAAGACAAATAATCCTATCAAAAAATGGGCAAAGGAAATGAACAGACACTTCACCAAAGAAGACATTCAAATGGCCAACAGACACATGTGGAAATGCTCGCCATCACTAGCCATTAGAGAAATGCAAATTAAAACCACATATGAGATACCATCTCACCCTGGCATTACTGGCACAAATCAAAAACACTGGAAATAACAAATGTTGGAGGGGCTGCAGGGAGATCGGAACACTTATGCACTGCTGGTGGGAATGCAAAATGATACAACCATTTTGCAAAATGATATGGCGCTTCCTCAGAAAGCTAGAAATAGACATACCATTCGATCCAGCAATCCCACTCCTAGAAACATATCCTAGAGAAATAAGAGTCTTCACTCGAATAGACATATGCACACCTATGTTCATGGCAGCATTGTTCACAATAGCAAAATGATGGAAACAACCTAGATGCCCATCAACAGATGAATGGATAAACAACCTATGGTACATACACACAATGGAGTACTATGCAACGAGAAAGAACAATGAATCTGTGAACCATCGCATAACATGGATGAAACTGGAAGACATTATCCTGAGTGAAATAAGTCAATCACAAAAGGACAAATATTGTATGAGACCTCTATTGTAAAAAACCATGAAAAAGTTCACACACAAAATGTAACAATCTTTGTTGGTTACCAGGGATGGGAGGGGTGGGGGGGAAATACTAAATAGGCAATAGATAAGTGGTATCTTGGGTGAAGGGTGAGACAGTCCACAATACAGGGGAAACTAGCACAATCTGTACAAGGAAAGGTCATGGAAGCCCCATAGACATATCCAAACTCCCTGAGGGACTGAATTGCTGGGCAGAGGGCTGTGGGGACCATGGTCTCGGGGAACATCTAACTCAATTGGCATGACACAGCTTATAAAACAATTCTCTACATTCTACTTTGGTGAGTAGTGTCTGGGGTCTTAAAAGCCTGTGAGCAACCACCTAAGATACTCCACGGGTCTCATCCCTTTGGGAGCAAGGGAGAATGAACAGAACAGGATACAAGGAAAAGATCAGTCCAAAGGACTAATTGTCCACAGCTACCAAGGCCTCCACCGGACTGAGTCCAGTACAGCTAGATGGTGCCTGGCTACCACCACTGACTGCTCTGACCAGGATCACAACAGAGGGTTCCGGACAGAGCTGGAGAAGGATGTAGAGCATAATTCTAACTCAAAAAAAAAGGACTAGATTTACTGGCCTAAAGGAGACTGGAGAAACCTCAAGAGTATGGCCCCCAGACACCCTTTTAGCTCAGTGGTGAAGTTACCTCCGAGTTTCACTGTTCAGCCTGGGAGTGAACAGCCCCGTAAAACCAAATGAGACTAACGAGGTACAGGAGTCCAGTGACAAGGGCCAGAAGGCAGAAGGGGACAAGGAAGCTGGTGATAGGGAACCCAAGGTTGAGTAAGGATATTGTTGATGTGTTGTGAGATTGTTAACCATTGTCATGGGGCAACATGTGTAATAACTGTTAAATGAGAAACTATTTTGTTCTGTAAGCCTTCATCTTCAGTGAGAATAACAGTACAATTGGAAGAGCGTAGTCAATGTCACTGAACTGTGTATGTAGAAATTTTTGAAACGGTGTATCTTTGGCTATGTCTATTTTCACAAAAAAAAAATGGTTGAGAAGTTAGAGGGTTAATATGTTACAGGGTTGTTAACCAATGTCATAAAACAACATGTGTACTACTGTTTCATGAGAAACTATTTGTTCTGTACACCTTCACCTGAAGTACATTAAAATAAGAAAAAACTATACCAAAACAAAACCCTTGCCATCAAGTCAATCCCAACTCATAGCAACCCTATAGGACAGAGAACTGTCCGATAGGGTTTCCAAGGAGCATCCGGTGGATCTGAACTTTTGACCTTTTGGTGAATAGCCAAGCTCTTAACCATTGTGCCACTAAGGCTTCACCGAAATTAAAACTAAAACTGTAGGAGATATTATTTCTCATCTACCAGTTTGGCACAAATATCAATGCTTGACAAAACACTGAGGTTGTGGGGAAACAGACTCTCATTCACTACTTGTGGGTACAAAATGGCACAACTCCTATGGAGGGAAACTGGGCAATATCTAGCAAAACTACATATGTATTTACCCTTTGGCCCAGAAATCACATTTCTAGGAACTTACTCTAAAAAACACCTCCAATGATACAAGAAAGCATACACACAAGACTAATCATTGCAGCATTATTTGTAACAGTAAAATATTGGAAATAACCCAAAGGCCCATACATAGGAGTTTTGTTTAATAAACTATGGCACATTCACTCCATAGGGTACTATACATGTTGAAAATTAAAAAATGGAAAATATTTCTATGAACTGACATGAACTGATTTCCATATTTCCAAAATATTTTAAGTAAAAAAAAAAAAAAACCAAGGTGCTAAAGACTACATGTAGAATGTTACATTTTGCGTGATAAAAGTAAAACATATATATATACATATACAAACATAAATATCTATACAGAAAGAGACACACACAAAAAAACACAGGAAAGATAAACCAGAAATTAATGAATTTAGATACCTATGGGAGGTGTGGAGAGAGAGGGATGGAAAGGGGATAGGATTTGTCTGAACATAATATAGTTTTATACAGTTTTGAATTTTGAACCTAGTTAGTATTTTATAGGTTCAAAAAATAAATCAACAAGAGTGGGAGGAGCCAAAAGTGAAAGAAATGAACTTGATTACAATAAAATTAATAACATTAAAAGAAAGAAAATTACAAAAAAAAAAAAAACTTTCAAAGACAGTAACAGAATGCTCTGCCTATACACCTTCAATGGGATATATTCTAAGGACAAAAACATCTTAAGCTTTACTTGGTAGGTTTGCTTCCTAGTAGTATCAGGGAAACAATTCTGAAACTATTTTATATATTGCAAGACTGAGCAAATGAATAAATATATTGATCTTTTGAGGAACCAGGGGTATCACTGTGGGAGAAGGAAGACACAAATATGGATTGGAGAGAGAAGCCCTATATTGGACAAGGTGTCAATTAGAAGTATCAGTATGATCTCATGATTAAAAAAAAAGTTTCCTAGTTATTTCTATTAAAAGAGCCTAACAGCAGTTTCACCCCAGAGCAACGAGCACACATAGCACGTGGACCTTGTTTTCTAAACACCATTCTTCAGGCCCTTTGAGAAAATGGTTAATTTCAAGGTGATCCTGGAACATTTTGTGCCAGAATTTAAGGAAGTGCTCAAAAACTGAGGAAGACATGTCAAGAAGATTTAATAACCAGCTTAAGGGGCTGCCACTGGCCAAACTGGGACAATCTGAGCATTAAAATAGGTAATGACAGGAATGAATTATTACATACAGGATAAAATAGAATCCATGATTCCACTTACATTAAAAAGAAATTTAAAAGAATTAGGAGGACAAAGGAAAGTACTTCTTTGAAGAAGAGTGTCAACTAATAAATGTAGAAGGAATGACAAATAGAAAATCACCATTTTACAACTGGTGGCACAGTGGTTAAGAGCTTGGCTTCTAACTAAAAGGTTGGCAGTTCAAATCCATCAGTTGCTCCTCAGTAACCATCTAAGGCAGTTCTACTCTGTCCTATAGGGTCGCTATGAGTCAGAATCAACTCAACAGCAACAATTTTTTTTGGTTTTATATTAATATTTGATTCAGGAGAGAATCATCAATGCATACCAAAACCACTGTCATGGATTGAATTGTGTTCCCCTCAAAAATGTGTATAAATGTGGCTAGGCCATGATTCCCAGTATTATGTGATTGTCCACCATCTTACCATCTAATATGATTTTCCTATGTGTTATAAACCCTACCTCAATGATGTTAATGAGGCGGGACAGGTGGCAGTTATGTTAATGAGGCAGGACTCATTCTACAAGATTGGATTGTGTCTTGAGCCAATCTCTTTTGAGATATAAAAAAGACAAGGGAGCAAAGAGATATGGGGGCCTCATACCACCAAGAAAGCAGTGCTGCGAGCAAAGCATGTCCTTTGGACCCAGGGTTCCTGTACAGAGAAGCTCCTAGTTCAGGGGAAGATTGATGACAAGGACCTTACTCCAGAGCCAACAGAGAAAGCCCTCCCCTGGAGCTAACACCCTGAATTTGGACTTCTAGCCTACTAGACTGTGAGAGAATAAACTTCTCTTTGTTAAAGCCATCCACTTGTGGTATTTCTGTTACAGCAGCACTAGATGACTAAGACAACCATTGAGAGAAAGGTACGGGAGAATAGGATAGTCAGAGTCTCAAACTATCACTCCACAAGTTATTTATTAATTACAAAAAAAAGGAGAAATCTGGTAGACACCACCTTAACCAAATGATTAAACGTATCATTAATAAATGAACAAATTCACATCATACGTCCTCTGACGTGATGCACTGAGAAGGACACATTATCTATGGTCTTCCTGCCAAAAAAGTTTTAACCTTAATCCAATCATGAGGAAACAATCAGACATCTGTGAAAGACATTCTGCAAAAGAACAAGGCTGGTGTACAAATAACTTCAAATATAAGCAGCAGCATAAAGCGAATTCCTATGAGGCGGAGGTCAAGTATTTCCCAGATTTCCACATCATCCAAGCTGCTGTACCACCCCATCTCTGACACCAGTCGCTCCCCTCCTTACAGTACTCTTCCCTCCCCCATTTTGGTTCGGCAATTCGATGCAATGTCTCACTGAACTCACAAACTGTACTTACAGTTCAGTGGTTTATTAAGGAAGTAACAAGATGCAATTTGGGATCAGAATCAACAGGCTATAACTCAGGATCAAGATCAGGAAGCATGTGCAGGCAGTCTTCATTCTTCAGGGCAGGTCAGCTCTCTCAGCTCCTCTCAACTGCAGGCCTCCTCTAGGCCTCCTCTTGCTCCTTCTGGGCCTCTCACTGCCTTCAGTGTTACGGCCCTTGACCCATGTTACAGTTGTTTTAGGAGGTTCCTTGCCTCCTCTCTCTACTTCTTCCTGCTGCTTCCTGTCTGAAAAAAACCTGTGGGGTTGGCTGCTTATATACACAAACTCCTCATCAATTTCAAGGCATGGCCCTCCCACCAAGGCCACAGACTGACCAATCCCCTCTCAGTAGGGCACAAACACTTCATTTGCATACCAGGCTCCAGACACTTCATTCTTATAGTCTATTGACCAATCCCTGCAAAGAGCATACCAATCACAGGGTAGCCTGCAGCCTAGGACCAGTCAAAAATTATCAAACCAAGTTATGTACAGTTTACCCAGGAAATGTCAATCAACCTAGACAAAAATAACAAACCCTCTGGGGTAGAAAACTAGGGCAAAGGTAACTCCTCAGGGTTTAGGGGAAAAAAATCTCTCAAGCTGTTTTTCCAAAGAACCAAGGCAAAATGCACATAAACGAACTTATTTCACCATACGTGGACTCTTCAAAGATGTATCATGAAAAACAAACAAAAAAGGCTGGCAATCTGTTCTAGATTAAAGAACACTAAGGAGATATGACAACTAAATGCAATGTATGGTCCTTGCTCAAATCTTGAAACAAACAAAAAAAAAAGCTGACCCCAGCTCCTAGCTCCAAGAGTAGGCCTGATGGTCTAAAGAAATGATTCTCAACTGGGGGGGTGATGTTGCTCCCCAGGAGACATTTGGCAATGCCTGGCGACATTTTTAATTGTCACAGCTGGGAGGGAGATGTTAGTGGAATCTAGTGGATAGAGGCCAGGGATGCTGCTAAAC
The DNA here is from genome assembly GCA_030035585.1 of Dugong dugon. NCBI lineage: Eukaryota > Metazoa > Chordata > Mammalia > Sirenia > Dugongidae > Dugong > Dugong dugon. The sequence goes on along the minus strand of CM057471.1, from coordinate 97,900,696 downwards.
ATCCTATAACACACAGAACAGGCCTCCACAACAATTATACAACCCACACATCCATAGTCCCTTCGGAGGTGGAGAAACCCTGGCCTACAGGTAATAGCATCCTCCTTGCCAGTGACTTATTTAAGAATGAGCTTTTGACCCAATTAATGAAATTAACAGGACATTGGTGGTTCAGTGGTAGAATTCTCACCTCACATGCCAGAGGCCCATGTTTGATTCCTGGCCAATGCACCTCATGTACAGCCACCACTCATCAGTCGAGGCTTTCATGTTGCCTCCACAGGTTTCAGACTTCCAGACTAAGAACTTCCAGACTAAAGAGAGACTAGAAGGAAAGGCCTGGAGATCTATTTCTGAAAATCAGCCAATAAAAACCCTATGAATCACAACTGTCTGATCTACAACCAATTGTGGGGAGTGGGGCAAGACTGGGTAGCATCTTGTTCCATTGTGCGTTGGGTTGCCTTGAGTTGGGACCAACTTGACAACAGCTAAAAACAACAAGGATACTAAGATGTACAATGAAGTTTGCAAGAGTTTCTTGGAAAGTTCTTCCTGGCTTCTGGAGGCTGCCTTCTCTTCTGCTGAACATTCTGCGTGGGCCGATGCAAAGTCAGGAACTGCCACTGCCATTGGGCGACTCTGAGGGCAGCATTTTGTTGTATAGAGCTTATTTTACCCTCAAGATGAAGCTTAAAGACAACTAATTAGAAGTCAGACTTTGGGAAACACAGTCAAGAAAACGCAATAAAAGTATTTTAAACCGTTAAGAAGATCTATCTTCTACTGCGCCTCTAAATCTGTAGGCAACTGAGTCAGACTGTTTTCTAAAGCAGTTCTTTTGTACAAGAATTACTCAACTGGGTGTGGTGACGCTGCTGGCACGTAATAAATATAATCACATAAGAACACACTCACTTTAGAATATATATTAAAGGACACATAATAAATATAACCACATACGAACACACTCACTTTAGAAAATATATTAAAGGACATTGTTTGCCTGTCAGGTTATTAGCTTAATTCTCATGCATTTTCAGAACAAACGCATCTAAACAAGAAATTATACAAAAGTTGTGCAAATATGTTTTAAATCACCTTTAGTATTGTCAAGTAGTTAACAACACAGACCCTGCTGATTGCCTGGGGCTTTAATTCCAATTGTGCTATTTACTTCACTGTAAATGGTAAAGTTTTCCCACCTTTAAAATGGGAATAATATTTACTTCATGGCGGTTATGAGGATTAAACTCGTAAGATCCTTAAAACAATGTCTGGCAATACCAAGTACTATGTGTGTTCACTGTATTTTAAGACCATTGCCCCATAGTCTTATGGATTTAAATGTAAATGCTCTTAAAAATCAGAGAAACTAAAACTATCAAAATATCTCAACACTTGCTCATCTTATTAGTTGCTTAATGTTTTCAAAATATTTAGAACACCACTGATAGCAAACAAAGTAATATAGTCAAAAAAACAGCAACCCTAGGTGGTTTGCTAGTTCAAGGACTGCACCCCTCGGTTCAGAAATTCAAGTATTACCTTCCCTGACCAATCTTTAAGATTGCATATTTTGCAAAATACACTGAAAAAAATTAAGTAAAACTAATCCTGACACAGTCTAAGAAAAAAGCAGAGCGTGTCCTTTGACCACCTTGAGGTCGCGATAATCAGTGGATGCTTAAACTCTGGCCATTTCTGCACGTTCGTCAATTAAGACTTCATTGAAACTTTAACTCATACAGAATTATCAGAAAAACAGCAAAAGCACTTCGAGACTTCAGACCAAGGCTTAATTTCCCCTGGAAGCCATTTAGGAGCATCCAGGGGCCAAGCCGAGTCTCCCCGCAGGATCGCGAGACCGGCTGCGCCCTGACAGCTCGGTTCCGGGTCTCTCTCCGGAAAACAAGCTTTCTCCCTTGCCTTAACCGGTGCTTTCGATACCCAAAGGCATCTGAGAAAGCGGAAGCGAGGCGAAGCGATGTGCGAGGAAGGACAGGGCGGCTGGTTACGCAGCCTCCGCGCAAACCGCGGGCAGGAGAAGCCCGCGCCAAAGAACTGCCTGCCGCCTTTCGACCACCACGGCCGCCCGAGCTGAGAAGCGCGCCCCTTCGGGCGGAGAACGGACTCCATAGCCGGAGAGGAAAAGCTCGGCGATGGCGGAAGCGCGGGCCGTGTGGGCCCGCGACAGTGGGCAGAGCTCCTGAGCGCGGCGCGCGTTTCCGGCGTGCGCGGCGGAGCGCTGGGGCGGTGACACCGCCGGCTCCCAATCGCGCACAATGAGACGGAGCTGAGCGCCGGAAGTGGGGCCGAAAGAAAACACGGAGAGGGAGCCCGGCCGGGACAGGAAGAAGCTGAGGACAGCGGCGGAGGTGGTGAGTGCTACGGTATGTCTTCCTTCCGCGTTCCTTCCAGACTGTCCTCTGGGCTGGGTCTCCAGTGGGTTCCCCTGGTCTCCAAAGCAGAGGTCGGGCCTGGCCCCGGAGGTACGTTGGCTCCACCTTTCGCCGCCCCAGTATCGGGGACCGGGGAGTTCCTGTGCCGGCGAGGAGTGGGCTCTAGGGTTAGAGTCCGCGCTTTCACTGTGTGTCAGAGCCTATAGGGGCAGTCGAAGGTATTTGGATCGAGGCACTGGGCTCCAGCCCCCTGGACGGTCGGGTGGGACCCCGGAACCCCATTAAGGAGGCATGTCACTTCCTGCTTTCTCGTCCCTGGCGGTGGTTTCGTGGCCGGGAGTGCGGGAACGCCTCCTCTTTCTCCGCCTCCGGCCCCGAAGGGTGTAGAAACTGAGGCTGATTGGGGGTGGGCTCATCAGATGGGACTCGAAGAGGTAGTCATTCCGCAGGGAATTGTTGTGATACAACCACACTTGTTTGGGGCTGGAGGATGAGGAATGGGGAGGTTAGCTGGAGCTGTCCCTTGGTCGGAAACCCGGCCCCATTTAACTGGAGCAGTACCTTGGTGGGGACCCCAGCCCGACGGTAGCCAAAGCGATCCGATCCGGTCTTTTCTGAATGGTGGTGATGAAGGGAGCAGAGGCGCAAAAGTGGAATTGAGAGATGTATTCCGTTCACGTAAAGTTTCGGTTACTTGTATAAACAATTAAAAGTAATTGTCAACTTTTTTTTCTTTTTTAATAAGACTGTGGGTAGTTTTGTAGAATAGGCTTGGGTTGCAATTTTCTTTAAAAAGAAACACATTTGTTATATAGGTAAAAGCCTACCAACATGGTATAAATAGCATCTTACTGTAAGTCTATAGGAGCTCCCCTTACGCGCAGATTTAATCATGTTAAGTAGTAAGATCTAATTTTCACGAAGAATGTTATATAGACCCAACCCTCCTCTCTTCTAGCATGATGCGCTGATTATTGGGAATATGATGGAGATGCTTTTATTAAAAGAAAAAGTAGAAAAGTAAGACTTTATGGCAGGCTTTTGGGCGTCCCTGCAGTAAATACGTGGTATTTTATGTACTTTGTATAATACATTGTTGTTATGGTTTGATTTTCCCCAAAATGCCTTCTTTCAGGTGCAGAGTAAGAAAATTGCAGTCAAAGACCATGGGAGATGCAGCAAAACCATATTTTGTGAAGCGTGCTAAAGACCGAGGGACTATAGATGATGATGATTTCAGAAGGGGTCACCCACAACAAGATTATTTAATAATGGATGATTATGCTAAAGGCCATAGCAGTAAAATGGAAAAAGGCCTTCCGAAAAAAAAAGTAACACCAGGGAACTATGGGAATACTCCCAGAAAAGGACCATATGCTGTTTCCAACAATCTATATGCATTTAAAAACCCAATTTACAGCCAACCAGCTTGGATAAATGACAGCCACAAAGATCAGAGTAAGAAAAGGCTTTCTGATGAACTTTCTGGTAATTCAGACAATTGGAGAGAATTCAAACCTGGACCTAGAATTCCTGTTATAAGCCGACCAAGAAAAGACTCATATCAAGAAAGTGAAGATGGTTATAGGTGGCAAGATGGGAGAGGCTGCAGAACTGTAAGACGACTATTGCATAAAGAACTAACCAGCCTAGAAACTGTGTCAGAAATGGAAGCAGGAAGTTCTGGTAATGTGTTCCAATTTGTCAAGTTACAACCCCGAAGTCAACATGTCTTTTCTTCTTTTTCATTCAAATGAGTTTTGTTTCAGCAGTGCAGTTCCAGTTTTTCATAATTTCTGCTTTTCAAAAGTAGTCAGTTATTTAATGTGACTCAGTTTCAACACATTTCGTATATTGGTCCCTTTAAAAGTTTACTTTGCATGAAGCTCATTTTAGTAAACATATTTTTCATTGGTGCTTTTTATTGAAGAAAGTAACCATATGTCCCTTGGGACCATATCATAATTTTTAAGTGGTGTGTATGTATTTTGAAAGCAATATATTATAATTTTGTATTTGAATAATGAATGTATCTGTAATATAAATAACAAAATATAAAACAAAAAAATCTGATGTAAAAAACACAATATATTTTGTGGCATGCATATATCTCCAACCACAAAAGGGATATATGTCTTTCGGGAGGTCCAAGATTTTTTTCTCTCTCTTTAAAGGGAGCGTGTCAAACAGAGGCAAAGAAAAATACATTTAGAAAGTCAGAAATGCAATAAAAACTTTGCTGTTTCATTAAAGCTAAAACCCTTCATATGCTTGCTAATAGTTGTCCCAAAGACGAAAATATTTCATCTGAAAATGTAAATTATACTTGGAAAAATGAGCTTTTAAGTTTATTGGCTGAAGGCCTTTTTTAGTAGCCATATAGAAGGGCTTGCAAACTAGCCAGCACTTTTAAATTTTTTTAAATTTAGATGCTTTTAGGTGGTGTGAGCATTTTCCAGGTCTCCAAATTCTCTTTTCCTTCAAGTTACCTCACAGTGACCAATTTGCGCAAGTATATGTTACCTGTAAGCGTTTGAGTTTGTGACTCTGGCCATATAGAAAATGTTTTTTTTTCTCTCTCTCACATAGAATACTTAAGGGAAAAGTTGTATCTTTGGATGAAAATTCCAAGCGTTTATTAGTATTAAATCAGGAAAAATATGTTATTTTGTATCTTTATTTATATTGTGGTAAATATATAGGTAACAAAATATTTGCCATTTCTATAATTTCCACATGTACTGTTCAGTGACATTATGTTCATCATATTCAACCATCACCATTAATGTTCTGTATTTAAGATAAGAAAATTAACAGAAAATATCTAGTATAAAGTAGCAGAAACAGAATGAGTAGTCATATAGAATGGCTTGCAAACTAGCCAGCACTTTTAAAAGGTTTTAGTTGATGTGGGCATTTTCCACTAAACGAATTCCTTTATTTTCCAATAAAGGAATCAAATACTAGAGAAAAATAAAACCTTCACCTCTGTAAGCTAAATCTTGAAGCTAAAAAGAACTTGAAGGGATTATGCAGCTTTCTATCTTGATATATCAAAGGTGGAATAGCAGTTTTATTAATCAGGCAGCTGCAGCTTGATGAGGTTAAGTTTATCCAGGCTCGTTCACACAGAGTGGTAGATGAGGAAGTAAAACTGAAATCTTGCCCTCTGCTACTCTGGCCATTAACTCAGCCTCTGCTTGACCTAGAATCCTGATGGAGGAAACTGAGCATTTTCTTTATAATTGATGGTTTTTGTTTTAAAGAAAAAGTTTGTGAATACTTAATTATTTTTATATTATTGTGTCCCGGTGGGATGTGGAGTTTTAGTTACCTGTCACTGGTCTTTTGGAAAAGAAAAAGTTGGCCTTGAAAGGCATATTTTAAAAAGAAAGGTTTATAGATAAAAAAAAAATTGGGAACCAGACAGATGTTAAAAGGGACCATTTATAGACTGAAAACCTCTTGAATATATTCTTGTTTGGTTTTAAAGGGAGGTGAAGAAGTTGCTTTTAAGTATTTTTGAACAGGAAGTCCATTTTTGCTATCCTTTAATTGAAAACAATCCAAAAGCTTGTGTGCTTTCTCTAAATGAAATAAAAGTATGTGCTTTCACGGTTACTAAATGAAGAACTATTCAGCTTCTATCCCTTGAAAATCTTCATGAAGGAAATGTTAAGCTGTGGTGTAACCTTGTTTACTTTAGAGAGAGATTCAAGTAAAGGTATAAACTTTGTACTTGATTCAAAGATCCTAGAAAGAATTCTTAAAGGGACTGAAGTTTGCCATAAATCATATCTGTACCTTAGTAAGGGTTTTATTAAATGATATAAGGAGATGTAATGAAAATTATCTTAGAGTTGCCTTCTTTTTTACTATTAACTTTCTGTTTTTCAGTTCTATGTTGTCACACCCCACTTCGTCTGCCAAATGTTCTACTTGCCAATTTAATGTATTTGGGACAATGCCATTAATGATGTTAACTGGAAAACATCCACCCAGATACATGTGTTCTTTGTGAATGGAATAATAAAGCATATGCAAATAATATATGAGAAAGTTAGAACGTTGACTGTCCCCCACCCCCACCCCCCATTGCCATCAAGTGACTATAGAGAACTCACACTGAACTTACAATGAGCCATGTGGTCCTTCTCTAAGTAACAATGGGAATTTTTCAGCAGTACCCATGGAGGTCTGAAATGCAGTTGAAAAGATTATATTGTATTGTGAGTGGTCATCTCTTCTATATATGAATAGGTATACTCCAAGAAAAGGTTTTAGTAATTTATTTTCAGATCTTATATTGTTAGATAAAAGCCTGAGTTTCAGACTTACATCCATGTGACCCTGGGCAAGTTACTTATTCTGTCATTTTCCCTGATCATACATTGGGGATACAGCATCCATGACATAGGATTGTTGCTAACGGCAATAGCTGTTTTAAAAATTGGAGGTCCTATACCTCCCTTTTCTGACACAGAATTGTTTTTTTTTTCAATCAAAGGGTTCATTTTAATTGCTGCACAATTAATAATGGAAAACATTACAGAAATTGCCTCATGTAAGGCATTTCAATAGATTTGTATTTCCAAAGACTAATTTTTAGTAAGCCATTTAAAACTTTAATCCATTTATCAGAATTCTCCTTTGGGAAATAAATTTTACTTTAATTTTATGTCTTATTGGTAGCTTCATTTTGAGAACTTATCATAGCTATTTAAAATAGTTTTTATAATTCAATCCCACAGTCATTTTCAGTGTCATAGATTGAAAAGTTTTGTTTAAAAAGGAACAGATTGACTTAATAGTTTTAAGACTTGTAGAACAAGGCTTATGAAGTAATGAAGTAATCTGTGCTTAGAGAAAAGTTTTATTTCAACTGCTAATTGTTTTTCTTCTTTGAAATGTTCTGAGTGTGCAAGTAATTCAAAGAAGCTAAAATGAATGTAAATATAAAATGGAAAACAATTGTTTTCAGTATATATAATATTGGCCTGGATCTTGGTATTAGTACTTAATAAGAGGAAAGCCTCCCAGTTTCCATTTGTGTTATCAAAAGCTAAATTTGCAGCTACATGATTAATTTTTACTCCAGATAAGGATGTAGTTGATTTCTGAGTTCTCTAGGTGTGTAGTGTCCATTTTTGCCTTATTGAGATTGTTCACTTGCAAAATATGAGAGATGTGGATGGTTTTGATTCAAATAGCAGGTATACTAGAATATATTAGATTACAAGAATACTTGGCTCCAGAAGATTATAATTTTTACTGTTGCTTGAATATGCTCAGCACTATACCAGGAAGAGATGATAAAATTATATAATGGAAACAAAATTTTTTTAACATTTTCCAAAAAGATGATTTTTGTAGATTGATGTATCCAGTAGAGGAGCTGAATGAATATTCAGGCAGTTTGTCCATGGGCAAGCTACCATTTCTTTTTTCCTCTATGTTCATTCTAAGATATCATTCATTCAGTCACATACTTCAATTAATAAATATGTAAGTTTTGCTTTTAACTTAGGAGTGACATTATTCAATATTGCCAATAATATTTTTCCCCCAACTTAAGAAAACAAGAAGCAGAGGTCCAGACCTAGGAAACCAAGGAGAACTAGAAATGAGGAAAATGAGCAGGACGAAGACTTGGAAGGCCCTGTGATCGATGAATCGGTCCTTTCTGTCAAGGAGCTCCTGGGCTTACAGCAGGCTGAGGAGCGACTGAGAAGAGACTGCATTGACAGGCTTAAAAGGGTAACATCTGTGTACATATCGTAAAGCCCTTATTTCAGTCTAAACTATGTTAGTAATTGGGAATAGATGTTTTGGTGAGTTAGCTATCCTACTTTGTTAGTATTTAAATGTTGTAAGTTAAAAATTATGTTTAGTTTGATTTAATAGAATTAAGAGTAATTGTTATTCTGCTTAAAATGACTACTGAAAATAGTGATAAAGACACATAATAATATATTAAAATATAATTAAAAATAAAATGGAAGTCAATTTTTGGCTAATAATTACCTGAATGTTTGAAGATATATCTATCTATAAATCTCTTCAAATTATAGCGACCACGAAACTTCCCTACAGCAAAATACACCTGCAAACTCTGTGATGTTTTAATTGAATCCGTTGCATCTGCCCATAAGCATATCAAAGAGAAAAGGCACAAGAAGAACATCAAGGTGAGTTTAATGTAGCCCAAACAGGTCGGCTTGCTTGTCCCTTGGTATTACTGCCATCTTCTTCATTGTCTTCTCCTTAGAGCTATGATCTTAATACAAAACCAAACCAAACCTGTTGGCATTGAGTCAATTCCAACTCATAGTGACCCTGTAGGACAGGGTAGAACTGCCCCATAGGGTTTTGGGAGCAGCTGGTGGGTTCGAACTGCTGACCTTTTGGTTAGCAGCTGTAGCTCTTAACCACTGCACCACCAGGGCTTAATAGCTTTTCTAATTATGTTTATTGATTTATTTAAGCCAAAATATTTTGTACTTGTAATTACTTCACACTTATATTTATTGAATTAATTTTAGAATACTTTATACTTGTTAAGTATGTTTTTCTGGGCAGTCTTGTGAATATGGGGATAATATCAGTGTGTGAAGTCATTGATAGAACCTAGGTATATGTCCTGTGCCAGTAATAATATGCAATTAGTTTGACGTTGCTATTTTTAATGTTCCGCCTTCGTACTTTCTATCTATTCCTGCCTACCCTATGTCACCACTAATCCATGTTACGCTCATTAGAAAGTGTGTATGTTGATAAGATGAAGAGTAACTCAGCTAAGGTGAGAGGGAAGATTAACAAAAAGGTACAAGAAAATAGTACAGTTTAGTCTCAGTGAGGTGTTAGAAGGTAAAAAACTGTGAGCCATTTTTAATTTTAGTATTTATTTTAAAAGGAGAAGCAAGAAGAAGAGTTACTCACTACGTTACCCCCACCAGTACCCTCCCAGATAAATGCAATTGGCATTGCTATTGATAAAGTGGTCCAAGAGTTTGGTTTACACAATGAGAGCTTGGAACAGAGACGAGGAATTAAGCATATCATGGAAAATGTGTTCCAACACAAGTTACCAGGTATTTTCTAGATTTGTTTTTCTCTGTAGTTATCTAAAAGTACTTTGTTCATTTTAACCACTGGTAGTAATTTTCACTAAAAATTGATTTGCCATGATCTGAAGCTCTTGGCTTTTTTATTTGTTTTTCCTAGCTTCCCCCAAGATGACAAATTTGATGCATTGTCATTAAACCTGTTTTCATTATAAATGTCGTTCTGTACACGTGCTTTAATATAAGCTGCTTTTAAAACCAAAACCCATTACCTCGAGTTGATTCCAACTCGTAGCAACCTTGTACGGCAGAATAGAACTTCCCCAGAGGGTTTCCAAGACTGTAATCTTTACAGGACCGGACTGCCACATCTTTCTCCCATGGAGCAGCTGTTGGGTTTGAACTAATGACTTTTCAGTTAGCAGCTGAGCGCTTTAACCACAGTGCCACCGTGGCTCCTTAAGCTGCTATTAACAGCCTCTAATATAAGCTAAATACCCCATCTTATTCAGATACTTTGGAACTCTTATGTATGTGTGTGTTTTTTCCCTACCTGTCTAAATTGACATAATATTTTTTTTTCTTTTTTATTGTACTTCGGGTGAAGGCTTACAGAACAAATAGTTTCTCATGAAACAATAGTACACATATTGTTTCATGACATTGGTTAACAACCCAACAAGATGTCAACCCTCTCCCTTCTCAACCTTTTTTTTTCTGGTGAAAATATACATAGCCAAAGATACACCATTTCAAAAATTTCTACATGTGCACAGTTCAGTGACACTGACTACGCTCTTCCAACTGTGCTGCTATTCTCACTTTAGATGAAGGCTTACAGAACAAAATAGTTTCTCATTTAACAGTACACATGTTGCCCTATGACAGTGGTTAACAACCTCACAACACATCAACACTATCCTTACTCAACCTTGGGTTCCCTGTCACCAGCTTTCCTGTCCCCTTCTGCCTTCTGGCCCTTGTCCCTAGACTGCTGTGCTTCATTAGTCCCATTTGGTTTTATGGGGCTGTCCACTCCCAGGCTGAATGGTGAACCTCGGAGATGACTTCACCACTGAGCTAAAAGGGTGTCTAGGGGCCATACTCTCGGGGTTTCTCCAGTCTCCTTTAGGCAGGAAATCTGGTCTTTTTTTTGTGAGTTAGAATTTTGTTCTACATCTTTCTCCAGCTCTGTCTAGAACCCTCTGTTGTGATCTTGGTCAGAGCAGTCAGTGGTGGTAGTCAGGCACCATCTAGCTGTACTAGACTCAGTCCGGTGGAGGCCTTGGTAGCTGTGGTCCATTAGTCCTTTGGACTAATCATTTTCTTGTATCTTGTTCTCTTCATTCTCCCTTGCTCCCAAAGGGATGAGACCAGTGGAGTATCTTAGATGGCTGCTCACAGGCTTTTAAGACCCCAGACACAATATTTTTGAGTTAAAGAGATGTGTCTTTGGGATTATTTTCTGGACATCCATGCTCAAAAAAGGTTTTATTTTTTATTTTTTTAGAAAATTTAACGTTTAAAAAAATCATTTGCATTTTTAAAATGTGAAATCAAACTTAATTCAACAGTGGCAGTTAGATTTGTAGTAGAATACCCTTTCACTGAATACCTCAAAAGGGTATCATTACTGTCAGCAATGCCATATACATATATTTCTTGATTAAATTTTTTTTTTCTATTGTACTTCAGGTGAAGGCTTACAGAACAAATAGTTTCTCATGAAGCAGTAGTACACATTGTTTATGACATTGGTTAACAACCCCACAACATGTCAACCCTCTAACTTCTCAACCTTTTTTTTGGTGAAAATACATGTAGCCAAAGATACACCATTTCAAAAATTTCTACATGGACGGTTCAGTGACACTGACTACGCTCTTCCAATTGTGCTGTTATTCTCACTTAAGATGAAGGTTTACGGAACAAAATAGTTTCTCATTTAACAGTTACTACAAATGTTGCCCTGTGACAATGGTTAACAGTCTCACAACACATCAACAGTATCCTTACTCAATCTTGTGTTCCCTATCACCAGCTTCCTTGTCCCCTTCTGCATTCTGGCCCTTGTCACTGGACTCCTGTACCTTGTTAGTCTCATTTGGTTTTACGGGGCTGTCCACTCTCAGGCTGAACGGTAAACCTCGGAGATAACTTCACCTCTGAGCTAAAACGGTGTCTGGGGGCCATACTCTTGAGGTTTCTCCAGTCTCCTTTAGGCCAGTAAATCTGGTCTTTTTGTTTTGTGAGTTAGAATTATGTTCTACATCCTTCTCCAGCTCTGTCCAGAACCCTCTGTTGTGATCCTCGTCAGAGCAGTCAGTGGTGGTAGCTGGGCACCATCTAGCTGTACTGGACTCAGTCCAGTGGAGGCCTTGGTAGCTGTGGTCCATTAGTCCTTCAGACTAATCTTTTTCTTGTATCCTGTTCTCTTCATTCTCCCTTGCTCCCAAAGGGATGAGACCAGTGGAGTATCTTAGATGGCTGCTCATAGGCTTTTAAGACCCCAGACACAATATTTTTGAGTTAAAGAGATGTGTCTTTGGGATTATTTTCTGGACATCCATGCTCAAAAAAGGTTTTATTTTAATCCAACTTAAAAAAATTATACCAAAAATGAGCTTTGAAAACTAATTTGTAATGTAGTTTGCGTTCTGTTCAATTTATTTTACAAGTTAATAGTGGAATTACAGGTTTTCCCCTGCTATCTGAAAGTAAAGCATTCCAATACAACCTCTCGTAAGCCGAAATGGCATAAAGCAAAGAAGCAATCACCACTTTTTTATATGAGAAAAATTTTTGAGCATTTCCAGACACAAAAAATAATCTACCAAATCATAGCAAATAATACGTAAAACGTAAAGTAATACTAACAAAGCTATAGGGCTTGATGCTGAGATGCGGAGTGTAATTCCTGTGGAGAGGTCACTGCTCAGGGTGTGTGCTGCCTCTTTAATGGCTCATTGCAAAACAAATGCTGAATGCTATTTCTGCTTTTTGCCTTTTTTGATAAAAGGGGAAGTCCTCTTTCCGATTTTGGTTAGTGAAAACAGGTACTGATGTAGGTCTTTTGTAAAAGTGAAGTGGCGTAAAGCAAACTTTCAAAAAGCAGGGGCTACCTGTATTTACTGTCTGTCCTCTGCCTATTTTTAATTTTTGGTCTTTTGTGGGGTAAGGAACACTGTTTAGAGTGTGCTGTCTAGACAGTGGTAAGGCCAGGTATGGCAGATGTCTGATGAAATCGCCAACGATCCTGGACAGCATCGTATACTTATTGGCAGTCCCTGTTTGGGTAAATTATTAGAAAAGCTTGATCATTCTCAATCCTTGCTGTGCATCAGAATTATTTGTGAAGCCATGGACAGCAATTTTTAGAAAGCTCCACAAGTGATTCCGATCCTCAGTCTGGGTTGGATTCATTATTTAAATATACCACCTTATCACCCATAGAGGTATTTGTTCCTCTGGAAGATCATTCATATAATATTATTAAGATATGTATACTTTCATAAGGATGGTGGGGGCGGTGAGCGATTCACTTCATTAAATGGGTAAATCTTTCTTAATGTAGACGTGTTGCTGAAACGTCACTTGTAATTTCAATGTTTTTTGCCATATGTTTCCATTGTAAAATTAGTGTTCTTTGTCATGAAAACCCGTTAAAACCCAAAGGAATTCTTTGAATCAGCAAACTTTAAAAAAAAAAAAAAAAAAACCCTGATGTGAAAGGATGCTTTTTGTTGGCACAGTGGCAGTAAAATACTAAAAATACCAAAGTACAAGTAAAGAGCATAAATTTATATTTAAATATAGGTGGTTCACATATATACACATCTTCCTCTGAAGAGTGAAGAGCCTGGTGTGGAGCATTTTTAATTACGTCAGTGATATGGTAATATCCCAAGTAGATTTTTGTATGTAATCTAATGAGTGATTCATATTGAAAAGTAACTTTATGCTGAAATACTGTTTTTATGCTTACTGTTTTACTGAAACATGTTCTTTATAATAAATTACACCTATGTGTGTTTTCTTAAAGGTGAAAAGAATTATTTGCAATAGCTCTGTAATGTACTCTAAAAATATATATATAGTTTATAAAAGAAAATTTCAGCTTTCATTTTTAAAAACTTTGCAAATAGCATTTTCTGTGTAAAATGTGATCATGATAAGGTAGGAGTTTTAACATGTTTTGAAACTGACATGAAAGGGGTGTCTATTAAGCTAAACTGTGATCAACAGAGCCTTCTCTGTTAAATGAAATAAAATGAAGGCAAGAAAAAGAGCTGCCTGTTCCTGTCCTTTGTTTATGCCAGACTTGAATATAGTTCTTGCTTTTGTGTGTAGTTTAAATTGATGGTTCCATTTCTGAAATAACAGTGGTATTACTTTTGAGAAATTTTAGTGGTTGACTGTTATTTATTTACTTTTCTTAGATTGTTCTCTAAGATTATATGGGTCATCCTGTAGCGGATTTGGTTTCAAAAATTCAGATGTAAACATTGACATCCAATTTCCAGCCATTGTAAGTACCAAATGAAATTTCTGAGTGTTCACAGATGGATATGGAAAATTCTTTCTTTCAAATGTGAGCTGCATATAAATACATTTTAGATTCTTGAAGATACTTTAAGTAGAATGGCAGCAACTTACTTTCCTACAGCTACCATCTTTATATCTCTACCTGCCCTCAGTTTCAGAGCATTTTGAAAAATACTTTACGGATATTGAGACGCTTTTATATTTAACTTCAAACACTGGTTTTCTAACCATGTGAGTCTAAGAGTATTGGGTTCTATTAACTTGAAAAGAATAAATTCTCTTGATAAAATCAATTTCCAAATGGCAGGGAAGGATTTCAGATTTTAAACAGTATAGGTATGTAAACATTTATGACTGAAAAGCTCACTTTGCTCCTTAGTTTCCTCTTTTACATACCTACTTTATTCAAAATAATTAGGTTTTCAAAGAACCACACCTAGCCTAGGTTTCTGGTTTAAACATAATTCAAAAAGATGTTGATGAGTGACAATTTAAAACTGGAAGACACTTGAGTAGATCACTTACATTTATCCACTAGCAGTTCCCACAGGCCAGTTTACAGATGATTTGCATTCAGTCACTTGGGTTGCCTGTTAAAAATACGGATTCCTGGGCCCCACCCCCAGATACTCTATTTCACAACATCTCATTCCTTGCCATACCTAACTGCTATAGCTGAATGGTCATCTAACCAATTGGTTTTACTATTCTTTTAATCTTAAAAAATGTCATCAGTGATTTATCAACCAAAGAGTTGTTTTGATCTCAACCTGTTCATTCATTTAGCAAATATTTACTGAGCCTCTGTTGTATGCCAGGACTATAGTAGATTCTGGGGAACAAAACAGGTATGATTCCTCCCTCATGGAGTTCATCCTAGTGAAGCAGATAAATAGTTATAGATAATTAATTGTAATGACAGATATGTAGATAAATAAGGTTATAGAAAATAACAAGGGATGTGCAGCGATAGAGCAGTCACAAAGGCCTCTTTGTGGAAGTGGCATTTACACTGAGCTCTAAGAGATAGAAAGGAACTGGGGCGGGGAGGGTGGTGGTGAAAGAATGTTTCTGGCAGGGGGAACAGCACTTACAAGCACCCTAAGTCACTAAGGAGCTTGGCTATTCAGGAAGCTAAAAGGAAGGTAGTATAGCCATGATGAAGAGACCAAGGAAAAGAAGAGCATGAGATTAGGATGGAGAGGTAGGCTGGGGCCCAACATGCAGGATCTTATAGGCCATGGTAAACAACTTGGATTTTGTAACCTAAGTGTAGCAAGAAGCCATTGGAGGTGTTTAAGGAGGGGCATCACCATGGTTTTAAATGATAATTGGTTCTGTGTGGAGCAGGGAAACCCTGGTGGCATAGTGGTTAAGTGCTACAGCTGCTAACCAAAAGGTTGGCAGTTCTAATCCACCAGGCGCTCCTTGGAAACTCTATGGGGCAGTTCTACTCTGTCCTGTAGGGTCGCTATGAGTTGGAATCAACTCGACGGCAACAGGTTTGGTTTGGTTTAGTTTATATGGAGCAACAACTGGAGAAAGGCAAGAGTAAAGTAGGAGCTCAGTAAGCAATCTGTTGGATTAGTTTAAGCTAGAGGTAATAATGTTAGCAATTTGACAACTTCCAGCTACAGCTTTGAGATTTGCTAAGATACTGAATCAGTCAGAAGTTAGTCATGCAGTGGGTCTCTTCTGCCCGTACTCCTCTTTGTTTGGGGCTCATCTGTCTGTCTTTGGGTGATATGCACACACAGCATAATGATTAATTACTCTGGTAGCAGTGTGCATTTCTGATTTGGAAAGCATTTGGGGTATTTCAGATGACCATGTATTCTCTCAGTGAAGCTAAAGTACTTACAGCTTATTTGATGTATTGATTTATTTCCTAGATGTCTCAGCCAGATGTCCTCTTACTTGTTCAAGAATGTTTAAAGAATAGTGGTAAGGCCAAATTTTTTTATTTTTTACTCTCAAAGTTTTCTTTTGTCTGTAATTTGAATATATCTTATTTCTCAAACTTTGAAAATAGGAATAATCCTGTTTTTTATTTATTTATGTACGTAATATCCCAAGTAGATGCCCATGACTTATTAGTAAATTAGAGTCCTGTTAGTACATCTCCTATGCAGAACAACCATTTCTTAAGTAAAACTTCTGCTTGATGAGAATGTCATTATTTTAACGTAATGAACATAGCCCAGGAGGACTCAGAAATGTAAACTATGTAAATTTGCTCTTAAGGTAAAACTAAACGATAATCTACTTTTCAGATGACTTTACAAAGTGTGTGTAGGTGTGGCCCACACTAATTAATGATTCCACGAATAGTTGTTCCCAGTTAGGTTTATCAGTTATTCAGTGTGATGTCCAGCTTGGGGCTTTCTGGCTTTTTATGGTTTACATCCAGAAACCTGTTGCCATCAACTCAATTCCAACTCATAGCGACCCTGTAGGGCAGAGTAGAACCGCCTCATAGGATTTCCAAGGCTGTAATCTTTACAGAAGCAGACTGCCACATCTTTCTCCTCAGGAGTGGCTGGTGGGTTCAAACTGCTGACCTCTGCGTTAGTAGCCGAACACTTAACCACACACCACCAGGGCTCCTTACGCTTTACATACGCCATCTGTCTCATCCTTGAATTAGTTTTTCCCATCCTTGTTTTGGTTGAATAAAACATTTAAATTTTTCTTCTTACTTCAGTTAACGTATATTTGACCCTGAAGATTTTAGTAGCTTTTGCAACAATTTTGCTTTTAAATGTCCTGTTCATATTTCTAATTCTCTTATCCATATGACATTTAACTATTCTGATCTAATTATATAGTCATTTCTAATCAAACATTAGCTTTACAGAATAGTTTTAAATTAATTTGACCATTTGATTCTTGAATATGGTATTTGTTTCGTTTTTGGGTTATTTCAGAGATTTACTTAAAGTAGTAGTCTTTCAAAGGGCCAGATAGATAAGTCATAATTGATACTTGTACTTTACCTTGTTCTGTTTTTAAACAAAGATTTGATTGACCTACTTAATATCTTTTTCTTCTTTTCTCAGATTCTTTCACTGATGTTGATGCAGATTTCCATGCTAGAGTGCCAGTGGTGGTGTGCAGAGAAAAGCAGAGGTCTCAGCTTCTTTAAGCTATTTATATATTAAGTATCAGCTTAGCAGTAGCACATGTGCTTTAAACCTGTTGCCGTCGAGCTGATTCCAACTCATAGAGACCCTATAGGACAGAGCAGAACTGCCTCATAGGGTTTTTAAGGAGCGGCTGGTGGATTCGAACTGCCAACCTTTTGGTTAGCGGCCAAGCTCGTAACCACTGCGCCACCAGGGCTCCCATGTACTTTAGTAGAGCCTAATGTCTAGTTCCTAGAATTATAAACCCCTTACATGGTTATTTCATGTGCTTATTACTAGCATTCTTCCTGTATTTTTGGCATTTGATGCAAGAGGGAAAAGAATGTTTTATTTTTAGAAGAGTAGAAGTACTTAAAAGGAGAACAAAGGTAAAGCATGTTGACCCATTTCAGCTAGGTAAAAACAGCTTCATCGAAAGGTTGCTCGCTCTCATCAAAGTTTACTTTTGATCCTTTTTAGCAGCGTCTGTGGCAGTGCTGAGTGACAGTGTGACTTCATGTATCTCTCCCTCCATCTGGAAGTGTTACCATCATCACTGAATCGATGGCTTGTAGGCTGTAATGATTCTTCATTAGGCAGAGTCCTCCTACTCTTGGGAAAACACTCTTATTGTTGCACAGATAAATCATGCCCTCATTTGAAACAGTTTACGATATTTTCCTTATTTGCATTGCCCCCTAAAATAACTCTAATATATACACAAAATTTTAGTTCTGAAAAATGAGGTTTACTCAGAAAATAGCTGCCATGTATTTTTTTTTTTAAACCAATTTCTTAAACGACCCATACGAGTTCAGTGGGTTTTTTACTTATTCTATTTTAAAGTATTTATTATCAGTGTAAAAATCAGCTGTTGTTAGTGTAAAATCTATCTGTAACACTTTTTTCTTTCTCTTTTTCCCCTCCATCCTTTCTTCCTCCCGCCCTGCAACAGTGGTCTTCTTTGTAAAGTGAGTGCAGGAAATGAAAATGCATGTCTGACAACAAATCATTTAACTGCCCTTGGAAAACTAGAACCAAAACTCGTTCCTTTGGTGATTGCATTTAGGTACTGGGCAAAGGTAGGTTTGAGTTCTTCAAATGCATGAATACATTTTATGTATGCATAAGCTGTATGCTTTGATTTTTACTCAGTTAATTTAAATGTTTTGTAGGTATTTTGTAAACATTGGGAGTATGATATCTGAGTAATAGAGCAGACATTTTAAGGTTTAAAGAAAGGAAAAGTCATTGTGTCTATTTCACTATAGCAGTATTCCTTAAAAGATCAAAATGATCGATAGCACTTATTAAAAATCTGACTTCTGGGCCAAATCCCAGGGCTGTGACCCAAGGATTTGCATTTTAACTTGTTTCTCAAGGTGATTCCTGGCACAAGAAAAGTTTGAGATAAAGCACAAAAGCCTCTTTTACCATTTCCGATAATATACTCAGAGACTCTCCAACAAGCAAAAGACACTCTCACATTTCTGTAATGTCTTCAGTGTAGTATCTGGATTGGATTGCTTTAATAAATATTAGAGCATTTAGCATTCCCCTGAAATGAAGGTCAAGTCATGATTATAAAATTGAGATTCTCTGTAGGTGTTTTTTAGAGGGAAGCAGAAGCTTGATTGATAAAGGTATAGCAGTAACAATGCAGAAGTCCCCTTGCTTGTGTCCAGGATGAATAGAGGATGTGCCACGCTTGACTTGGTGAATTGATGATTACAATATGCCATTTTTGAAAACCGTTTCATCACTAAGTAGGCCCTGCTTTTTTGGTTGCTATTTCTGTTAATACTGATGAATTTGCCCACATTTTCTGCCCTAATTGCCTTTATGACCAGAGCGTGCATTTACAAAGCAATAGGTTCTGAAACGGGGACCATTCAACTGAGCAGAGCCAGTTGGCCTGTACTTTGAATTGAACCATCATTTTGTCTTCATTTAACTTGTGTTTAAGTCAAGTGAATGGGCTTACCATGGCTGTCAAAGAATAAAGCAGCAAATGTGTTTTTTTTTAGGCCCTTCCAGGAGTAAGTTTAGTTGTGAGTATAACAGGATTAAATATTTGACATTGAAACTGTCATGCGAAACCACGGTATGTGGTTGCTATAAAAGCATAAGGAAGTTTTCTGTTTCATCCCTGTGCTGTTTGGTTTTGAGGAGTCACTGTAAATCAAGTAATACATGGGAATAACAGGTTTTAGCCTAAATTGTGTAAGTGACAAGTTGGTACAAAAAGAATGCTTTTCTTGTTTTTTCTCCACTGTAGCTTTGCAGTATAGATCGCCCTGAAGAAGGTGGCCTGCCACCTTACGTCTTTGCCCTGATGGCCATTTTCTTTCTTCAACAGAGGAAAGAGCCCCTTCTGCCTGTTTACCTAGGATCATGGGTATAAAACTTTTTTTGTTTATGTGTCTCATATTGATTTTATTACATGTCCATAATCCCTTATGCATAATTTCAAAATCTAAAAGCCTAACCAGAACTGGCGTGAATGTACTTATCCCACTGATGTGAACTTGCAGACATTTCACTGCCGAAATATTAATGTGTGTGATTACAAGGTCCTGCCCAATACCCTGCTAGGGATATTATAACTTTTCTAAAATCCAAAAATTCTAATTTTTGAAACATATGGTCCTGAGGGTTTCAGATAAGAGACTGAACCTGTGTTCAGTTTATCATTTGCTGCACACTTTCTTTGGGTTGTTTTCTAATTTGATACTTGAATTTACATATCACCTCCAAACTGTAGGAGGCATTTGGTTGACTGTAATTTACTTTCTAGTTCTAATCCTTTATTTCTCTTTATTCCTTATACCAGGAAAAATAAAAGACAATGTAAAGTGTTGGGATTGCTACCTATACCATAAGATGAAGAGCTTAATAGCCAACCCTTGAATAATATTTGGTATCTTTAAGATGAATTAAACTTCAGTAATGTGAGCCACTTTTGTGGATAAATTAAAGTTCAGCTATTTGTTGAAAATAGTAAGATTTAAAAAGAAACAGTCTCAAAGAGTCAAAATTATGTTCAGTATGTTGGAAACCTCATTTTTAATCCCTGTCTTGATATAGGAGCCCTTGCTGGTGCAGTGGTTAAGAGCTACGGCTGCTAACCAGAAGGTTGGCAGTTCAAATCCACCAGCCGCTCCTTGGAAACCCTATGGGGCAGTTCTGCTCTCTCCTGTAGGGTCGCTATGAGTCAGAATTGACTGTACGGCAACGGATTTTTGGTTTATCTCGATAGAATTTTATATGTACTCGTTACAGAAAGACTCTCTTGGTGAAAGGCTTACTTTGGTATGTTGGGTATTTTAACAGCCTTTCTTCTTACCGTACATATAAGTCTCTCATCATTCAAGGAAGATGATATGTTCTAGAGTAGTAGTTGTTAACTATGAGTGTGTGCCAGAAATACGACTATAGAGGATTTTTTCTTTATACTTAATGGACTGAAAATTAAGCAGGGAACTCTTACTTGCCAGGCCCTGAGAATCAAGACTAAAGTAAAATAAGCCACATATATATCCAGTGGTGAGATAGAGAAACAAATAAATACCTATCAAGTGGTGGTAATTTCTTTGATGAAAAATAAACCTGGGTAGGAAGAACAGAACGAAAGAAGGGGGAAGCTATTTAGAGACAGTGATACTTGAACAGAGCCTGAAAGAAGTGAGGGAGAGTGAGCCGTACATTTGTTTGGGGGAAGAGCATTCCAAGCAGAGGGAATGTCAGCCCTGAGCGAGGAGGATAGGAGCTGGGTCAGAGAGGTAGGAAAGGGCCAGATTGCGTAGGGGCCTGTAAAGGACTTGGAATTTTCATCTTGAGTAAGAGAGAGTATGAGCAAAGTAAGGAGGCAATATTAAATCTTTTGTTGTAGAAAGATTACTCCATCTGCTAAACCAACGAAGTACTCCATTTTTTGTGGAAACACATTTGGGAAATGGAATACCACATACACCGTCCAACCCCAGCTTGTTACGTACGTGAATCTGTTTAAAGGCTATGCTAAAAATCCTGTTGTACAGTAAAGAAACCCGTTGAGCCTTGTTTTACATTTCCCAGACCTTTAAGCCCAAACCATTTTCTTTTGCATTAACATGTATTAATAGTCTGTAGCATATGCTTTTGAAATTTCCTTTTTAACCAGATTAACTATTAAAATTACGAGTTTTGTATCTCAGCGATTCTAGTTTTTACAATTTGCAGTCTCAATAATATCATTAGTATAACAGTTGCTTACATTAATTGAGCATTTACTGTGTGCCAGATTCTGTGTCTAAGTGCTTTCTGTTCATTATTTTATATCATCACAGCCCTCTACAGAGGAGGTTTTAGTATTAGCCCTTTTTACAGAAACCTGAGGCCTAAAGAGAATAAGTACCTTTCCTGAGGTCACACAACTGGAACTTGAGGGAGCTGAGATTTGGGCCAAGACAGTTTTCTTCCAGAACCCATGGCCTTAGCCACTAGGTCATATTCTTCTCTTAGAATCTTTACTAAAGAGTTATTTCATAAAGTCTCAACTTCTTTTGCAAAGCACAGCCTTGTTTTTTTCACTTTTAAAAAATATAGTTTTTTAATTTATAGATGTCTCAGAGGAATTTCCTAAATTATATCTTGTATATTTTCAGTGAACTGAGTATATGGTCTTTTCAGTGATTCTAAGATTAATAAGCTCTGATGTGATATAAAATCATTTCTACCTTATGACAGTATTTGTCTAATTTTTTCTAGATTGAAGGATTTTCATTAAACAAATTAGGAAACTTCAACCTTAAAGATGTTGAGAAAGACATTGTGGTGTGGGAATATGCTGATGCTGCCACAGGGGACGCAGACCCAGCCAAAGAAGAGTCGCCCAGAGCGCCCAGAGACATGCCAGTTAAAAGGGGACAGGTGTGCATGCTCTTTTCTGGTCTAACCACCTGTTTCTAACTCAGATGTTAATGGTGGTGTTGATGGGTTAATCAGTCTTACTCTCTTCTTTGCTTAAATGTCTTACCTATTTCATGGCTATTTCATTTCCTAGTGCTCTCTTGAATAGACAAGTAGTGAGAGAAGGTAATATTCAGGTCATTAAATCCACAGACATTTCTGTGATTTCTTCTGTGTGCAGAATTCAAAGATAAACCCTTTAATGAGAAAACTTTGGTTTTAGATGGTTTTGAGAGTTTATATATATGAAAATTTAACTAAACTCAAATTACAAAGTAACAGTGAGTAAACATATTATTAAATGTACTTGTCCTCATCCATACCATTGGGGTGGGAAGAATTTATTTACGAACAAGGAAAGACTTGCCAATAGAATTTCAAATAAAAATATGAGCAATATAATTAGACTAGTAATAAGAATAGGATTCTATCCCAGATTTGTGAATGGTCCCCTTATCCATGATCCTTTAGGGTGAAATGACAGTAATACTCACAAAATACTTTGGAGACAGGATTTACAAACAAGGCATACACAAACAAGTCATGTCACTTCTCCAGTCCATAGTTTACTCATGTCTAAAATGAAGAGATCATGTTAAATCATAGATTTTTTAGTTTGTGTTTTCTAGAATCCTTGGGCATAGAGGAAAGGAGGGAAGTGGAGCCATTCTACTACCCGTGCAGCCACCAGAGTAGCAATGCTTTTATCTGGTTTCTATTTTGGGGTTCCAGTAGTGGATAAGATACAGGCAGTGAAGTCAGAATATAGGTGTTCATGTCCCAAACCCTCCCATCTCCTAGCTTGTCCTTGGACAACTTACTTACTTAACCTTTCTGTGCTCCAGTTTCCTCACCTATAAATGGGGATAACGTCGGTACCCGCTCATAAGGTCATTGATTTATAGAATGCTTAGCTCAGTGCCAAGCATATGATAAGCACTTAGGGAATACTAGCTGTTATTTTATTTGAAAAAGAGAGTTCTCTACCAAAAAAAAAAGTTTAAATACCTGTAGTCTGGATATTTCCAAGGTCTCTTTAGTTTCATGTTATGGTATTAAGTCATTTCAGTGATGTAGTTAAAGTTACTTAGTAATCCTGAAAGAGGTTTGTGGATAAAGAGATGAAACTTAAATAAGACTTTCAATTTCTGGAGGTTTTCTTTGTGTCCTTATCTGTAGTGTTTGGGACCTGAACAACTTCCGTTTTCAGTCAGTTCTGCTTTGTAAATCCATCAGATGACTGTGTCTTATTTGACGGAACCTTTGTGGTTGATATTTAGTGATTAATAAAGTACCGTACTACTACTTTTGAAACTTGATATATTAAAGTGAGATTGCAAACAATTTGTATATCTTAGAGAGGGAAAGAAATTTTATTTTATGTGAATTATAGGGATAAGATGAAGGAAAATCTATTCCTGTAAATCCAATTAAATATTTTTACAGTTTATGCTATTTGAAGAGATTAACCCTGCTTCCACTTCTGAAGTTAAGAGAGAGCTAGGCATTGTTGAGATTGCATGGTGTGGTGAGAGAGCACTGTACTGGGATGGGGAGATGTTCTCCTCCTGCCACTGACCAGCGCTGTGGCCCTCTAACCAGTCATCTGAACTCGATGGGCTTCAGTTCCCACTCCTTGTAAATAAGGGAGTTGAACTAGATGACCTCATAAGAGCATCTTATAGTTCTGACATCATGTTTCAATGATATATGGATTTCTTATATGTAAAAAGACTTTACCCAAAGTGAGAAAGTACAGACGACAACCAAGTCTGCCAGATGCTTTCCCTTGCTTCTGATTTAATCCTCATAACTGTCCTGTGTTATAGGTGGTATCATCCCTACTGTGCAGATAATGATAGCGACCATTTTTTGAACACTGTGTGCCAGGCACTGTGCTAAGCACTGTCCAGACACTATCTCATTCAGTCCTCCCAACAACCCTATGAGGTGGGTACTGTTATCCCATTTTTCAGATGAGGAAACCAAGTTTTAGACAGGTTATATACCTTGACCAGGATTATACATAGCTAGTTGAATTTCTAACCTAATCTTATCCATTCCAAAGCTACTCTTAGCTACTGCGCTATACTGCCAGCATGAGAATGAAGAAGCTAAGTCACTATGAAGTGGCAGAATCAGTATTTGGACCCAGTTTTTTTCTATTCTGAGTCCTGTATACTTTCTAATACCTTACATCATGGTATGTTCCAACTTAAGATTTATGACTATAATAGTCATGACTGTACTATACTGTATATGACGATACTAGTCCTACTAACCTGTGACTGCTATTAGTTTCTGGTATCAACAGTTACTCAGCATTAAAAGTAATTGCCACTAGCAGATTCAGTGTGCTTGTGTAGTTTATTGGGGCAAATGAGAGGAGCGTTTTCCCTTTTTCTCTCCACTTTTAGCTGCTGTCCATTTCTGTGTGTCTGTAATTGATTATAGGTGCCCTCCAGCAGCAGTAACCGTAAGAGTTCAGTGCTGAGAGTATTAGCAACCCATGCATAGTCCTCTGTCCAGTTACTAATATTCCAAAATTAAAGAAGAGCTCTCTAGTTAAATGAAACTGATCCTGTCTACACCTGTGATAATGACTCTCTGTTAACATGCTATAAACCCAGGGGTGCAGGGAAGTAATACTGTTTTACCAGCAAGCAAAATAGAACCTGGAATTTGATTTGTCTTGTCTTTGCTAAGGTTTTTCAGATATTTTAATTTGATGCTTGACTGATCACTCATTTTTCAGATTGTGCTGACATCTGAGATAACCTGTATGTTTTCTCTTTGCTATTAATAGGTACCATTAATATTTGATTTAAAGCGCCAGCCTTCAGTACCAGTTGGGCAGCTCTGGGTGGAATTGCTTCGATTCTATGCTTTAGAATTTAATTTGGCTGATTTAGTGATAAGTATACGTGTCAAAGAATCTGTGTCTCGTGAATCAAAGGACTGGCCCAAAAAGCGCATTGCCATTGAAGGTATCTCAAAATGTTTACCTTTAACTCCCCATTTTTTCATTTTCTCCCCAAAGGTACCAGTCTAACAGCATGTCTTTTATTTCAGTCTCTTTTCAGCTCCTACGTGTAAGGTAGGCCTGGTCTCAAAGGTGAAATAAATAGTCAGAATCTTGCATGTGTATCCATGGGTCACTCCAAGGATCCAAACATTTCGTCCTGGGTTTTTTAAATGCCACAACAAAACATCTTAATTACTTGAGCAGCTAAAGTAATGGCTGCCTGAGTCCTGCTTTCTTTGTAAATTGCTTAGCAACTTAAAAGCATCCAGGGTTTTTCCCAGTGATGTGTGAACCCCCCCTTCCCTCTTCACTGTTCTCGCTTGTGGATTTTAAATTCAGTACTTTCATGGATGGTTGTTGCTGTTGTTTAGTTTTGCAAAGATAAGGAAAATACTCTCTGGTGAAAAATAATAATCTAAATTACTTGGATATCTAAACTTTACACTTAGCTAGATTCCTCTCCATAGCAGGAAAGAACAGTTATTTTTGAAAGGTCTGCGGTAACACTTAAAACTTAGTCATAAAAATACTTCCTTAGTGAAGGTTCTTTAATGGAAGTCATGATATAAAAGACACGCTGATAAGCTCTGTAGACTTCATTAACAGGACTAGCTCTTCTTGGCTTTTCAAAGTCAGGAGGTTGAAACCCCTCTAGAAATCTTAATTCTCCTCCTTTAAGTAATTTTAAGAACCTCCTCAATGGAATTCTCTTATGTTTGCTTGATTTTTTTTTCAAGCTTTTTGTTGCATATGAGGGTTTTTTTGCATTTTGCATAAATTCTGTGTGCAGTCATGGGGATCTCACATTTTTAAACCCTCCCTGCAGTTTCTGTGGCTCAGCTCTTCTGGCCAATTGCCTAACCTGCTGGAGTTCTAGGGGAGGAGAAAAGATTGAGAGAAGTGGTGTCTCCTCCTGGCGCCTCCCTTTCACCCCTGAAACTCAGTCCAGCCAATTCAGTGATGGGGCTCCCCAGGGCAGAAGAGTGGAGGTAAGCTCTACAAAGCACAGGGCCTGGCTGAGTGGGGAGGCAGAGCCCTCAGCAGTGCCTGCCGGGAAGACCTCCCTTCCCGAGGGCACAAGAGCCAGGCTGGTGCCATTTATTCTACCTCCACAGTCACAGAGCAGAATAGCAAAGGGGTACTGGTTCTGAGCAGAATGGGTTCTCTTCATAGAGAAGATACTTAAGAAAACGTGTCTATTCTTTTTTATCCTTCAACTGTTTCTTCTTGCTCCCCACCCCAGATTTTTTTTAAAGCATATAAAATACATGATAAGCTGTACTGTTTGTTTATTGTCTGACTTTATCTGTAGCCAGTTAATTTTTAAAACTCAAAATACAAATCTGTGACATGGTGGATTTTATTTTGTTATAGATCCCTACTCTGTTAAAAGGAATGTGGCGAGGACCCTAAATAATCAACCTGTATTTGAATATATACTTCATTGTTTAAGAACAACGTATAAATATTTTGCTCTTCCACACAAAATTTCAAAATCCAACCTTCTAAAGCCTGTGAGTGCAGTCACAGGCATTTCAGAACATTCTAAAGAAGTAACAAATCATGATCCAGGTGTACAAGCAAAAGGTGACAAGTTTAAAAACTCATTGTTGGCTCAGGGTCCTGGTGCTGTCAGTCCAGCTGCAGACACCCGCAAGCTACAGCCACTTGCTCTTAAACAGACTGCTGATCACTTTGGAGGCCCACCAGTAGAGGAAATGGGAAACAGGCACATCAGTGTAAGCCTGGAAAACTTGGACTGTGTCAAGGCAGAGGTGAGTTGTGATGATCATGAGGATGTTACCATGCACCGTCAAGAAACAGGAGGTGAACATGAGAAATTAAAAATTGGAAGAGAGGGCCAGCATCATTTGACTGCTTATGATCAAGATATAAACAGCAGCAAACATGGAGAACTTGCCATCTGTGGCAGCTCACCTAATGAGACTGACAGGACTTTGGATTTAGAAGGTTTCCGAAATCTTACAGTCCGGGGACGTGATGGATATGTTACTATAGTTGTCAAGGCTGATATTGACGAAGAAAGCATAGAAGGTACTGATGAACTAGAAGACTCTCTAAACCACTTTGCCTCTTCAGTACCGAGCCAGACGAAAGAAATCATTCACTCTGATGAAGAAGAGGAAGAAGAGGAGGAGGAAGAAGAGCCCAGGCTCACCATTAACCGAAGAGAAGATGAAGATGGTGTTGCTAATGAAGATGAGTTAGACAACACCTATACTGGATCGGGGGAGGAGGATG
This sequence comes from Dugong dugon, assembly GCA_030035585.1. Classification (NCBI taxonomy): domain Eukaryota; kingdom Metazoa; phylum Chordata; class Mammalia; order Sirenia; family Dugongidae; genus Dugong; species Dugong dugon. Next base: position 97,873,323 of record CM057471.1, on the reverse strand, counting down.
CCCTGTCTGAAGAGGATGAGGAACTGGGCGACACTGCTAAGGATGAAGACTTGAAAGAATGTGGGAAACAAGCAGATGGAGCCCTGCTAGTGGAACTGAATAAAATAAGTCTTAAGGAAGAAAATGAATGTGAGGAAAATTCAGCTGAGGACCAGTCTGCTCTCTCCTATGAATTTAGTAAGCTTATCTTCACCAAAGGCAAGGTAATTAGTGCCGCTACTAGACATAGTCATTGTGAGGATGGTGCAGGACTGGGTGGTGTTTAGTTCTGTTGTGCGTGGGGTCGCTATGGGTCGGAGCTGACTCAATGGCATCTAACAACAACAACACCAGACATAGAGCTAGGAGATTTTAATGCGTGGAATTTCAATTTTTATATACTAGAACAAGGCTCTCCTCATTTTGTGGTAGTGGTAAGGAATTGATGTTTCATTCTAATACAACCATTTGGTACACTTCCCTACTTAAAACTCATGGGATTTTGCGTAAGAGAAAAGGGATACTGTTAGCAGTGAGAATTACTGCCTTTTTCTCCTGCGTGTACCGTACAGGTGTCCTCTACTCTCAGATGGTTTAGAGTAGCTGCACATTACTATTTTCAATATTCTCGGAAGTGGAGAGTAGACTGTATACTTTAAGAAAAAGGCTTAAGACAGCTTTGTTTGGTTTGGCAAAGTTTTAAGTCTTGTTTTGCTTTTCCATATTCCTGCAGTCTCCTACGGTGGTATGTAGTCTGTGCAAACGTGAGGGTCATCTAAAGAAGGACTGTCCCGAAGACTTCAAGCGAATCCAGCTGGAGCCATTGCCACCATTAACACCCAAATTTTCAAGTATCTTAGATCAAGTTTGCATCCAGTGTTATAGTAAGTTGTTAACGTTTCTTTTGTTTTGTCATTATATTAAGTTGACATTTACTCAAGAGTCATCTGAATCACTGGCCTGTAACCTCCGTAAGGTCTTAAAGATTAAGTCTGTTCTATTTTTCATTATATCCACAGTGGTCTATATAATGTCTGTCCCATTTGACACATGCATTAAATAATTGTCAAAGAAGGGAGGGAGGGTGAATTCTTTTAAGGCAAGAGCACTGGTTATTTCCCATCTGGTGTTTGAAATTCTTCCTAGGTACAGTTAATAGTATTTCATAATAGCAAATACTTCACAGGCCAAGTAGGCAATAACTGCACACTGCCCTTCCTTAGAGATTTACCGGGCACGTTAGCATAATAAGGCTTCTGAGAAATATAGTAGTTTTAAAATCCTATTTGACTCTTTAATCCAAAGTTTCCAGATTTTAAGCATAGAGTAGTTTTTAATTAACACTAATTTATAGTGTACCTGGAGCCCTGGTGGCATAGTGGTTAAGAGCTCAGCTGCTAACCAGAAGGTCGGCAGTTCAAATCCACCAGCCACTCCTTGGAAATCCTGTGGGACAGTTCTCCTCTGTTCTGTAAGGTTGCTATGAGTCAGAATCGACTTGACGGCCGCGGGTTTGGTTTTTTTGTTGTTGTTTTTTGTTTTTGGAAAAGCCAATGTAACAGCCTTTTAAGGAAGATCAGTTTGGAGAAACATTGGTTTACAGAGGATTTAAAGTTCTATAAAGGGAAAAAAAAAAGAGAAGAACTTGATGGATCAGATTTTTTTGGTTTGTTTTTTAAACTATTTTGGAGGTTATGGGCTGTGACAAAAAAGCTATGGGTTCTCCCTAGACAAAAATATATATGATGAAAACTGTGAGAGCTGGAAAGCAGCAAGACTGCCTTGTTTTTCTGGGGGTTGCTTTTTTCTTTTTTAACGTTTGACAGGGTAGTAAAGATAAAGTCTAACCACTTATCTGTCGCCCATTTTAGTGAAAAATTTTTGAGTTTTCCTTCTCTGACAGGTTTCTGCCTTACACAGGTTCCATCTTTCACAGATTTTTCTGTATGTGCTTACACACAAACGTATGTATTTATACCCTGAGCGCTTCCCTGAAGACCACCTTTATAGACCACTGGGGGGGCTCTCTGAAACCCAGGTGCAGAACCTTGTTCAGATTGGTTTTCATTCCAGGAGTCATCTTCTTTAAGAAAAAGGTGTCCTCTTTGTTTTGCAGTAGTGATGTTGTCTACGAGAAGACACAGAATTTAAGATTTTTTTTTTAAGCTTATTTTATTTAATAGAAGATATTTTATTTCAGCTTCTCCAAGAATGTCAACAGTCCTTTTTTTTTCTGAATGTGTCTATTTATTTTAAACAGAAGATTTTTCTCCAACAATTTTAGAAGATCAGGCTCGTGAACATATTCGACAAAACCTAGAAAGTTTCATAAGGCAAGAGTTTCCAGGTAAATCGTTTTTTACTCTAAGAAAAGAAAGGTGGTGTGACCTTTTTTCAGAATGAGTACTTGAGTTATAAGCACATTAATTATGAGAATATACAGTAATTTTGTGATGATGGTGGGAGCAGGGTTCGGTGGTTTTTTGTGATATACCTAGGATGGTCTTTGGCCTACCAAATCCGAGTTTGCCAACAGAGAAGGCAGCAGCAGCGTACAGTTTCTATTAGCAGATGCCATTAAATGAGTTTCATCTAGTGTTATATTTAGTCAAAGTTCACACAGCTCCAAAAAGTGAACTTATTTGGAAGGTAGTAAGCATACGTTATTAAATGTGTTGAGGTGATCTACATTTTCCTTGTACTGTCCTTGTGTTTAAGAGTAAAGTGGCACATGATTATCTTTCACACCATATATACCTTGTATTTATTTAATGTCAACTTTGAGAGAAAAAATTAGAGGAAATGACTGGTTAATAAGAGAGCATTATAATTACAATGAGATTAAAATAGAATCATTAACTGTTGGGTATTTTTGATTCTTGAGAGGGCCATTTTAATCAGAAAATTAAATGTGGTCAGGTAATTAGTTATTACTTTTCATGTATTCCTAACAGGAACTAAACTGAGCTTGTTTGGCTCCTCCAAAAATGGATTTGGATTCAAACAGAGTGACCTTGACATCTGTATGACAATAAATGGACATGAAACTGCTGAGGTACAGTGACCACATAAAATTTCATTTGCTGTGGCAGTGTGATCTGCCCAACCTTGACTGACAGTACAGCTTGGTGTTTTCCAGATTTCTCAGGGCATACCAGTCTGTCTGGCCAAATATATTACGAAGCTTAAAGGTGAATGTGAGGAGTAGAAAGACACTAATTCTTCAACTTGTAGTACAAAATGGATTTGAAAGCAACATCTGGGAATTCTGCCAAGTCAAGCCAGCCTCTCCATCGTCCCATTGACATGGCTACTTGGCTGGTTTTGAGGCGCACACCCACACGTGTTTCTGTGATGCTTTTTCCCAGGCTGGCAGTGTGGTACATTGACAGGAGTCCAGAGACCTGGATTTGAGACAGACTTGGTTTCCTCAGTGCCTAAACATGTGGTCTTGGGTAGATCACTGTAAAATGGAAATAATAATTTCTATTCTTCTTACCTCAGAAAATTGTACACATCACCTTCCATCATGTGTGTCAGGATTCTGAAAGCTAGGACCTATGGACCAAATTCAGCCCACTGCCTGTTTTTGTAAATAAAGTTTTATTGGAGTACTAATTTGCATATCACCTGTGGCTGCCTTCACTTTGTAACTGCAAAGCTGAGTAGTTGTAACAGAGGCTGTATGGCCCACAAAGCTGAAAATATTTACTCTCTGGCTCTTTCCAGAAAAAGTTTGCCAGCCCCTGAAGTATATGAAAGCGTTTAGAAAACAAAGTACTGTATAAAGTCTGAGAAAATATTTAGTTTTTTTTTTTGCTTTTAATAACAGTCCAGATGATACATATGCAAGTGAGTGATGCTGCTGTTGATCAATATAGTTTTACACCTTTTTTGTAGTTTCAAGTCTTTGTCTTACAAAGGTGTATCGGATTTGGGAAAATAACCAAAAGTTATATAGCCTGAGTTTCATGAATAAAGTGGATAAACAAGCTTGGGTCCCACACGTGGAATGACTTATTATACGTCCTCAAAATTGACTTTTTTACATGGCTTATAAATGAGTTTTGAGAGCATTTCCAAAGTAAAATGCCAAGTATGTTTTGGGATGTATATAACCATCAAAATGTATTTATGTATGATTTTTTGAAATAGCGATCATGTTTCTATGTGACTTTCGTTTGAGCATTCTATTTTTGCCTAGGCCTTGGGGAAATGTAATGTGAGCATAATCACTCTCCACAGCAATTCACAGCTCTTAATTAAACTGTAATGAAGGCCTACCTGGAAAGAGTAGCACAGGGCACAGAAGCCCCTCTTATTTATTCTGACACCTAGGGTACTCATGAGTAATAATAATTATGTAGTGGGAAAGAATAGAGGTTCCTGCCCATGGTTCTGAGACTTCGTGGGCACTCTGGGCCCACAGGGTTCCTTCCCATTTTCAGCCTCTGTTGCACCTACAAAAGCAATTAGTAAGTAGGGTGTTTAGCAGTTTTTATAGCCTTAGGATATTTTCTATGAATACTGACTCCCTACTACCTCTGATATTTGCCTAATGGGAAAGTGTATGTAGAATGAGTTGAAATTAGTTTTATTATTTTTGAAGATAATGGAAACTATTTATGACCAGGTTTAAGAACATGTCTTCCGTTTTTGATTCAGTACTTCGTGCCGTCTTTGTTACAGGGGTTGGACTGTGTAAGAACTATTGAAGAATTAGCAAGATTCCTCAGAAAACATTCAGGTACCACTGTAAAATTTTCTTATTAGTGTTTTACATACTAAGAATTCACTAATGCCAGTGAGACAGTATAATGCTAACTTATAGCATATGTGCAACATTAGTATCTTAAAAAATCTTTTGTGAATAAGTGTGAAGCACCGAGGAACTGGTGTATGCATTTTGTTGCCTAACAGTTTTATTTCTAGATAGGCATGAAATTTGGGGAGAGATTTTGCCTTATCGACCTTGGATAAATCAAAGTGTAAGCATTGCCACCAGTAGCATAAAGTGTAATGGAAAGCACCGTGGACTGAGGTTGTGGATTGCGCTTGCAGCTTTTCTGCTCAACAAGCTGTGTGTGACCCTGAATGAGTCACTTCATTTAATCTCTTTCTCTTCACCTATAAATGGAGAAAAATGAGCAGGGTGATTAAGTGCAGGACCTAGCATATACTACCAAACCCAAAAAACCAAACCTGTTGGCATCAAGTCGATTCCAACTCATAGCAACCCTATAGGACAGAGTAGATCTGCCCCATAGGGTTTCCAAGGAGCGGCTGGTGGGTTCGAACTTCCAAACTTTTGGTTAGCAGCTGAGCTTTTGACCACTACGAAGCACTCAGTAAATATGTGCTTCCGTTCACTTCTTCCACCAGCATAAGTTATATTTCCTCTGTCTTCCCCACAGACCTTTTTTTCTGAAGTTTCTCCTGTCTTCTACATAGACATTTCCCCTGAGTTCTGGAGTACTATATATTTACCTGTAGATATCACCATGTAACTACGAGCAGAAACATACACTCAGTCATCTCAGAGTGAACTCATCTTTCCCTTTACCACCTCCTCCTCCCGCAGCCATCACTGTTTCCCGCCCTTCCTTCTGAATCCTCTTTCTTGGCTATTGAGTCACCAAAATGGGTGAAGAGATAATTAGCTTCTCCTCCACTAGGTATAGTAGAAATTTGGAGTCAGTCATACTTAGATTTGAATCCCAGCTGCGTATTCCTAAGCAAGTTACTTAATTTCTCTCAGCTTCTGTTTCCTCTTAAGTGGAAGTGATAAGCCTTGGGAGATAATGTTTATAAAAGCTTCTTTGCATGTACCTGTTACACATGAGGTGCTCAGTAAATGGTAATTCCTGCTGTTAAAGACCCCCTCTCCCTTATCACCCCTACCACCACCTCCCAGCCCTGTCCATATAGATATTCTCACACGTCTTGTTTTTCCTTTGCATTTCCACTGCCGCCATGATAGTTTTGCCTCTATTCCTGTGCCTCCAATCTATCCATTGCCAGGAGCATTTTCTAAATAGATATGACCAGTGATTCTCCCCAACTTATGCTAGCTTATTGGCTTCTCTTTTTTTTCTAAGGCTACTTCTTAGCAGAACATATACATTCTTTACTAGGGTTCTTCCCAGTTCCTGCCCATCTTGTATTGGTCATTCTTCCTTTCCCTCAGGTCTTTTCTCCAGCCTGTAAAATCTCGTGGACATCCCTGGAATGTGCCATTTTATTTCAGGCACGGTCCTTTCTCATGTGCAGTTTTCCTTGCCTACTAAGTCCCCTCAACCTCCACCTTTTGCCCGTTCTTTTGAAAGCCTAGCTCAGGAAAAAAAACTAAGACAATTTCCTCCTCCCATTGGAGTTGATTTCTTTTTACTGCCTTCGTAACTTGTTCTGATGATTCAGATGATTGCACCATTGGCTTTTCTCCAAATTAGATATACACATAGCGAGAGAACAGGCAGGTCCCATATGGTCCAGACTCTAGTTCTTCCCTCTCTTTTGGTGTTCATCAGACTGACTCTCCTACATATGTATATACACATGCACACAAGATCCAGTAAGTTCCTGAAAGGCAGTGGTGGCGTTGTTTGTTCCTGTAGGTCAAATATCGATATGCTGAACAAAATGTGAACTTTGCCAGAAGTCTTCCCTTACCTGTCGATAACAGAGAATTCTTGGCCAGCCCTAAGTGAATGCAGTGACACAAGTCAGAATTAGGTTTGCAAGGTTTTCTGGTAGAACCTTAACATACGAGCCAGTTGTATCCCCCAGCTGTTGTATTTAATGATACGATCTTATTTCCCAACCTAGGTCTGAGAAACATCTTACCTATTACAACAGCAAAGGTGCCAATTGTAAAGTTCATCCATTCGAGAAGTGGTCTGGAAGTGGATATCAGTTTGTATAACACATTGGTAAGATTTTCTCCAGGCTTCTTCTTTAGGGAGGTTAAGGGGAACTAATATCTGAACTTAGAAAATTTCAAGTTGAATGAGCCACTCATTTCATCTTACTCATTCTTTCAACAATCATTTATTGAGTGCTTGCCATGTCAGGCAGTGTTCTGAGACTGGGTATATAACAAAATTAAATTAATATTAGTATTCATTCTGATAGCCCCTATTTTCTGGGAAGTGTTCAGACTAAAAACACATTAACAATGTAAATCATGAAATTAGATGTTACCTATAATTCTTAGTTATTTCATAAATTATGAAACTTATCTTTGGGGAGAAAAGACTAACTTCAATCTTAATGTTTTCTCCCTAAGATGAATCACAATGTAAATCTTGTATTGTCAGAATATTGCAGTTTAAAAAGTTTTCTTTTAATTGATAAGCTTGTGGTGTAATTTTTCCTTTCAACAGGCCCTTCATAATACAAGGCTCTTATCTGCTTATTCAGCCATTGACCCCAGAGTGAAGTACTTGTGCTATACCATGAAAGTATTTACAAAGGTGAGTATCCTTCCAGTTGTGATGTATCAGGAAATTTTATTGCATCTTCGAACTTTGTTGGAAACATAAGCTATGTTTTTTAAAGAACCATACCAAAAATCCAGCCAGTTGCCACCTAGTTAGTTTTGACTCATAGCAACCCTGTATGACCGAATAGAACTGTCCCAAGAGTTTCCAAGACTAATCTTTACAGAAGCAGATTGCCACATCCTCTTCCTACAGAGCGACTAATGGTTTCAAACCACCAACCTTTTGGTTAGCAGCCAAGTGCTTAACCACTGTACCACTGGGGCTCCTTTCAAGAACCATATTGTTGTTGTTAGGTGCCATCCATTCGATTCTGACTCATAGTGACCCTATAGGACAGAGTAGAACTGCCCCATAGGGTTTCCAAGGAGCAGCTGCTGGATTTGAACTGCTGGCGTTTTGGCTAGCAGCCAAGCTCTTAACCACTATGACACCAGGGTTCTTCCTTTTTTTTTTTGCAAACCTGACTCAGCTAGCTAAAATTTTGTTGTTTTTAAATTTTACATGATAATTTGGTCTTGATTGTTGCTGATATTTTTGCTGCTTTGTTATTATTCTGAGGTTGGTTGGTTTAATCAGTGTTTTGTTTAGTTGGTTTGGTTGGAGAAATTTGGCATTTGAAAACGGGGTTTTTATTTTAGTCCTCTAAGTAAAATCCGTCTTGCATAGCTATTCCTTACTTTTAATAGAATAGCTACAAATTTAGCAGAAAACATTGGTGATCTTTCCTTTGTTCCTGGTTTTCTTTCCTTCTAGATGTGCGATATTGGTGATGCATCTAGAGGCAGCTTATCATCATATGCATACACTCTTATGGTGCTATATTTTCTCCAGCAGAGGAATCCACCAGTCATCCCTGTCCTTCAAGAGGTATTAGTAAAAGACGTTGTATTTCTTATCTGTAAATCCTGGTGATCTTTGAGCTGTTTTCCTGCTCTAAAATTCTGTGGTTCTGTAGTTAAATTTTTAACTGTTTTCCAAGTTTTTGTTTCAATGCATTAAGTTTGTGCTCCATACTAATGTTTTATAAATTAATTTCAGATATACAAAGATGAAAAGAAACCTGAAATATTTGTTGATGGCTGGAATACTTATTTTTTTGATCAGATAGATGAACTGGTACGTATTTTAAGAGTGAAGATTTTCTTACATCTTTAACCAAAAGTTAGCTGTAATATGCTGTAGTGTAGATCAACTATGTTACTGCTTCTTATGTTTATTTGTATTATGATAGTAGAAGACTAGCATATACAAATGTTTTATTTGAAGTCGAAAACATTATTGTTGAGCCAGGGAGGTTTCTAGGGACTATATCCAGGATTTCTTTAATGCCTAATAATTTCACATGGTTAGGTAGCTTTGTTCAGGAGGAATGAATATTTGCACCTACGATTTTGATCTGAGAGTCTGGAAGGACTTTCTTTGAGTTATAGAAACCTAGGAGTCACCAAGACTCTTGGAATTTGTTTTTATTTCTTCCAATAACAGACTGTGTAAGGGCTCTGGTGATGCAGTGGTTAAAGCTTTGGTTGTTAACCAAAAGGTTGGTGGTTCGAACCCGTCACCTGCTCCATGGGAGAAAGATGTGACAGTCTGCTTCTGTAAAGATTACACCCTTGGAAACTCTATGGGACAGTTCTACTGTGTCCTTACAGGGTCACTGTGAGTTGGAGTCGACTCGATGACAATGAATTATGGGGTTAACAGACTGTGTGTTTTCAGGTTGGCATTTAAAACCCTGAGCTCGCCCTATCGCCAAGTCAGGGTAGCAGTGAATGAATTCATGTATATTACATTTTAAAATATGAAAGAAAAGTTACATAGTTATATGATTTATTTATTTACATTCTACTTAATTAGAAATAAGTCCTAATTTATTTTCTAGGATAAAATGAATAGTGATATTAGCACTTCAGCATAGCGTGTGATAGCCGTTGTTCCCTTTTATTTCCAGCCCACCTATTGGCCAGAATATGGAAAAAATACAGAATCTGTTGGGCAGCTATGGTTGGGACTTCTTCGTTTTTACACAGAGGACTTTGATTTTAAAGAACATGTTATTAGCATCAGGAGAAAAAGTTTGCTTACAACCTTTAAGAAACAGTGGACTTCAAAATACATTGTTATTGAAGGTACAGATAAAATCCAACTTAAAATGGAATTAAATGTGCAGTTTTAACTATGAGGGCGATGCTCTTCATCCTTACAGAGCTCTTGCGGGTGCTAGGGCCTGCTGCCTGGAGACTGTCCACCTCAGGCAAGCCTGTCTCTTTCCAGCCTGAAGAATGATTTGTAAGTGACTGATGCCTTCGGGGGGGCCTGTCACAAATACGAAAGTCATTGTTCACCATGACAAATCTTGGTGAATCATGACAGATCTTTTACTGTTGTTGCCACATACTGGAAAGTAAGGTAGCAGTTGAGAGAAGCCACCTTCAAGAGAGTGAGTTTTTTTTTTTCTAAAGCTTCTTAATTGAGGGTTTGAAGAGTACACTAAGGGTAAGTTTTCAAGATCCTTGTTTGCTCTTCATGGAGGAATTTAGCTACTAATAATTATATAAATTCTGGGCATGCCGAGGTCTTTTCTTTCTCCACTGAATGCAAGGCTACTAATGGTTATAGTTGATTGCTTATTTCCAATTTGTGGGGCTTTACTTTTAAAAGGACGAAATGGAGTTAAAATACTTAAAACTAATCTGAGAAATGGCTTTAAGAAATACTTTGTTAATTTTAATAGTATTCTTTTATTTTCTAAATATATTCATATCACCTAAGTAATAGGATGTATGTTTCTCCAGTCTATGCTTTCATCATTTCTTTTGCCTGTTGATAGTATTAAAATATGTGGAACATTTGTAAAATGAAGTTCAGCCCACAGTGGGTTATAGATACATTTTTAACTTTCTAGGATCTCATACATCAAAAACAAAGAAGTTTGTTTTATTTCTTTTCCTTATCACAGTGGGTTCTTATGGTCTGACCATTAATGTTCTGTTTTGACTTTTGAACACTTAACCTTTTGCTTTTAGTTTTTACATACATTTTTCTTTTAATTTTTACATACATTTTAGATGAGTGCTTAGGAATAGGCTAAGCTAGAAAGAAGACTTCCTAGATGCTTATGTAACCAGTTGTGATGGAACTGAGTAATTTCAATGGTAGTAGTGGTAGTGTTTTGAACTGTTCCAAAGTTAATATGTGCTATCTGTACTACACAAATAACTCCGCACATGCACACGTAAAATCACCGTAAGAAAGCGTAGTGACCATGGAATCCAGAATTTCTGGAGCCATTGAGGATGGACGGGCCCCAAAACTATTGCCCTGAGGTAATCTTTAAACTTTAAACCTTAAACCAAAACTATTCCCTGAAGTTGTCTTTGAATGAAAGGATAGTTTAATTAGTAAAGTACATCTGCTTTGAGCATTGTGTTCTTTTAAATAATTTTCTATATGAGATCAAATTGACAGTGGCAACTCGAAAGGTTTGATGGAAGCTTGGGGGGCAGTGAGTTAAGATAATGGTGGTGGAATAATGTGGAAAAGGATGATGGGAATGGTGGCACAACTTGAAGGATGTAACCAGTGTTACTGAATTACACGTGTAGAAATTGTTGAAATGGTGTTTCTTTGGCTGTGTATACTTTCACCAAAATTTAAAAAGAAAAAGCATAGTGATGAAACTTACTAAGAAGATAGCCTTCTCATTCATAGCAATTCTTAGAGTATAGCCAGGCTGAGGGCAGGGTCCTGTACTCCAGTAAAGTGTTAGTGAGTCTACATCCCAACATGGTCCACCTCAGTTACTGTGCCTTAGAAGTGTAACCAACAGCTTGAAGACGACCTTTTTTTACTTCTTCACTCCTGTCTGTTTATACTGTATACATGCAATCCTCTATTTTCTCAGTGACATGATACCCCAAAAAGGTTTGGGCCTTTTTATTTTTTCTTCTTTGCATTCTTGAATATGTTTTTAGGCATGTAGAAAATAGTCAAAAGTGTATACATAATATTTTAATTATGAATTAATATGTAAATTATTTGAAGTCGTATACAAAATAGTATGTTAAGTTTAAAAACAGTGCTTCTACCCCCATTTATTTCATGAAACAATTTCTTTAGACCTCTAATACGTCATTAAGATTCACATATAAGGCAGCACTCTTTTCTGATGGACCCTTTTGGGGAAAACCTTGCCTTATATTTAAGAATATCTATTACTTAGCTGTATTACAGATTTTAAACCCATTTAAAAGACTGCCATTTAATGATCTTAATACTGATAAGCAAAGTGTGTGGCACTTTCTCCTTATTATTATGTACTTCACTTACTAGATTCATAGTGGCATTTCCTATTTCATTATCTTACTTGCTTTCCTTAATTTTCTTTACTTAGATCCCTTTGATTTGAATCATAATCTTGGAGCTGGATTATCAAGGAAAAGTAAGTTACTTTGTTTATAAATTTTAATGAGGTCTGTTTTCCTTGTAATACACATAACTGGGCTCTTACTCCTTTCTCCTTAGTGACGAATTTTATAATGAAAGCTTTTATTAATGGGAGAAGAGTATTTGGAAGTCCAGTCAAAGGATTTCCGAAGGACTACCCCTCCAAAATGGTAAGTGTCTGCTGAGTATGCCAAAAAACCAAGTTTAAAAGCCTTTATTAAGCATGTAATTTGTGCACATTGCTTCAGAAATAACGTAAATACTTTGAAAGTCTGGTGAGCCTAGCCAAGGTGAAGTGTAGTAGGTGGCATTGTTGTTCTGCCAGCTTCAACTTCGTGCTAATCTCAGCCAAGCCTGGTTTGCTCACATTTAAGGATATGCTGCACTCACTTCATGATAGCAGAGGAGAGGCAGTCTAGATTCTTTTGGTTTGCTTGCAAAGATTAAAAAATCCTCTTGGCAGGGCTAGGAGAGTGGCAATGCTGTGGATGATAGAGCTGTCCATTCTGGTGTGACTTGATAGTCGTGTTTTTAAGGGCTGCACTCATTTAAAACAAAACAAAAATTACATTACAAAATTTTATTAAAAATTATGCCTTTTTTGGAAGTGTGCTTATAAAAAGAGTTACATTTATGGTTAGGGCAGAATAGTGCCCTGTGCAATTAAATGGAATTAACAGAAATGGATTTAGGTAGAACTGTCCTGAACCAGACCTTTTAGTGGTTTTAGATTTTCTTGAAATTAAACAATATAAATAATATTTATTAAAAATAACAACGTGTCAAAAGTTGAGATGCCAGATCCCCGTTTGATATCTGCTTAGTTTCTGTGTTTTGCTGTCACGCTGACAGTCAGACTTTTCTATCTGTGTTCTTCTAGGAGTATTTTTTTGATCCAGATGTACTAACTGAAGGAGAGCTGGCCCCAAATGATAGATGTTGCCGAATTTGTGGGAAAATTGGACACTTCATGAAGGACTGTCCTATGAGGAGAAAGTAAGTTAATACAGAAAAGGGATGGTTTTATTTTTATTTTCTTACTATTTCAGCTTTTGAATGAGCTTCTGTTGAAACAGAGGAAATAAATTTGTATAAAATCCAGCAGTTTTCAAGTAGTATTTTTTAAACTTTAATGAAAATGAAGTGATTCAAAATATGGTTTTAAGTGCAGGTGACTAGTTTTGACTTAGGTGTATGTTCCCCTTTTCTAATTTTGATCATGGCCCAAATCAGGGGTGGATTATCCAATAAGCAAGGTAAGCACAGTCCTTACCTTACTTACCAGATCATCTGTAATGAGCAGTTTCACATTTTTTCACCACGTCAGAGATTCTCCTTCTAGGTATGGCTGGAATCTGTCTGTCTCAACCCCACAGCACCGTCCTACAGAGTCAAAGCCTCTTTTTAAATTTACAATCCCTGACAGAGGCAGAGAACCCAGTAGGGAAGGTAAGCACGGGCTTACTTCTGCTTAATAACTGAGATCTGTAGTGAACAGTTGTTCATTGCAGATGATCGGTTAAGGAAGGTAAGCATTGCGCTTACATTGCTTATGGGATAATCCACCCCGGGCCCAAATCATTAGCCTTCCAACAGAGATGGAAGAAAAAAAAGAGGAAACTAAAATTTTCCCTTTTACAGCAGTTAAAATGTCAGAATCATTTCAATCAATGAAAAGAAATGAGTTCCTTTGGATGTCATTTCTTGTAAGTACAATAACTGAGATGTACAATGTTAGGATTTATACTAACAGTTTACTGGACTATAGAATCCTTCATTTGTACTCATCTGAACTCTAACCTAATAAATGCTGTGGAGTCCCTGAGTAGTGCAAACAGTTAACACGTTCGGCTGCTAACCAAAAAGTTGGAGGTTCGAGTCTGTACAGCTATGTCAGAAGAAAGGCCTGGCAGTCTACTTCTGAAAAGTCAGCCATTGAAAACCCTATGGATTATGTAACAACCAAACATCTCATGGGGTTTGGTTCTTTGGTTTGGAGGTTTAGGGTCTTGATTTCATGGGACATTCCAGTTAATTGGCCTAATAGCATGTTTAGTGCTACTGTTCTACCTCCGAATTCTTTGGGTAGTGCCTGGGGTCTTAAAAACTTGCAAGCAGCCATCCAAGGCACAACAATTGGTCTCTATTTGCCTGGAGCAACAGAGGAAGAAGGAAGAGTTAACAATGGGAGGAGGATATGGAGTATGTGTCTAATTGCCTCCATTAACAACGGCTTCCTTTGCCATGAGATCAGAAGAACTGGATAGTGCCTGGCTACCATTACTGAACATTTGGATGAAATAATCTATAAAAGAATCCTGACCAAAAGGGGGAATGCAGAACAGAATTTTGAATTCTATACTTTCTGGAGCCATGGAGGGTGGATGAACCTCTGAAACTACTGCCCTAAGATAAGAGATAATCTTTAAACCAAAAATATCCCCTGAAGTCTTTTTAAAACCAAGCAATTGTTTAGCTTAACTTGAAAAATGTCTGCCTTGAACATTATGCCCTTTTAAGAACTATTTATATGGGATTAAAGTGACAACAGCAACTTGAAAGATTAGCTAGGAACCTTAAGGGGCAGTAGGTTTATGTTAATGAGGGATGAACAACTCAGAAAAGGAGGGTGAGAATGATTGCATAAGTGGAAGAATGTAATCAATGTCACTGAAGTATACAAGTAGAAATTTGAATTGGTGTATGTTTTTGCTGTGTATATTCTCAACAACAGCAATAAAGTAATGCTTAGGGGATATTGAGCTTCTGTGAAGAGTGATAGAAAAATTAGGGAATGGTTAATGGTGATGGTTGAACAATATGATGAAAATGTTTAATGTTACTGAATTGTGCTTACGATGATTGTTGAAATGGCAAATGTTTTGTTACTTATATATTTACCCCAATTAAAGGAAAAAAAAGAAAGAAACAAAATAATTTTAAAAAAATTTAAAACCCCATGAATCATAGTTCTACCCTGGCACACATGGAGTTGCTGTGAGTCAGAATCGACTCAACAGCAGCTGGTTTGTAAATAAATGCTATGACTAGGTAATCTACTCTCTGTAGTCACTATGTTTTCTTCTTGTGGCTTTAATTGGGGTGGCATGGGGGTGTGCAGTTTTGGTTGCTTGCTTGGGTTATATTGGTTTTGGTGGTGATGGTGGCAGATTTTTCACTCTACACTGGTATCTTTTTTAAAGACATGTTCACCAAAATAAGTCTTCATCTGGAGTTTTACAAGCTCTTTTTTAGTACTTTTTTTGTTTATTCATATAACAGTCCCTGACCATGTAGGACAAGAAAGAAATAATTTTGACATTTTAAGAACATAAATCTCCTATAACCATTGTTCCCTTATGGAACTTAAAGTTTTGTATCTCAAATTTCCAGTGCCCAGTAAAGAATGCTAATGCACCAGAAAGGTTATTCAAGAAAGCATCCCAGGCTTGGGTAATTTGAGTTTCAGTACATCAGTATCAAAGTAATTATTGAACCGAGGAGTTCCACTAATTGGAAAACTTGATTTTGTGACTCGAGAGCAGTTGTGTGAATACAAAAAAGAGAAATTACATCTTTAAGCTCTGAGGTAGCTTCTGAGTAAAGAAGATGACTTAGGTGTGTTAAATTCTTGTTTTTCCCTTTGATGCCTTCCATTTGTGGTTATCTCCTATATCTGAAGTTATTTTAATATTTTGTTAGGTTTCTGTTTAAATTTTTCTAACTAGTGTTATATTTTCTGCAGAGTGAGGCGGCGGCGAGATCAAGAAGATACCCCAAACCAAAGATACCCTGAGAGCAAAGAAAAAAGAAGCAAAGAGGACAGAGAAGTTCAAAACAAGTACACAGAAAGGGAGGTGGCAGCAAAAGAAGATAAGCCCCTGCAGTGCACACCTCAGAAAACTAAGCCACTGAGGCCTGCTGTTGACCTGGGGAGAGACAAGCTTCTCAGGCCTCCAGTGGAGAAGTGGAAGAGACAGGATGACAGAGACTTAAGAGAAAAACGTTGTTTTATTTGTGGACGAGAAGGGCACATTAAAAAAGAATGCCCACAGTTTAAAGGCTCTTCAGGTATGGACACCAACTACACCTTGATGTTTGCATTGACGTCTTAAGGGAAATCTCTTCTTTAGAGTTCTTTTCTATTTTAATTACATTTGTTTTGTATATGTGTGTGTGTGTGTGTGTGTGTGTGTGTGTATATAAGTATATATATACTTTTTAAAAGTAGATTTTGTTTTTAAGAAAGTGAAATCCTCCTCTTTAACTCTGAACCTCTGTACGTCGTAAATACTTATTCCTGGTTTTGTTTCAAGTCTTATGAAAGTCATTTGGTTGACTTTTCTAAGATTGTTCTGAAATGAAAAGTTCCCTAGTCATTCCCAATATCTAAAAATGTAGACGAAGTGACCAGAACACAAACTACAACTGGAGCCTCACTGCTCAGTATGTGCACTTAGGAAATCAGAACACTATGGGACAGGTGAGAGGCAGTAGCTGAGGTTAGCTTGGGATACCATACTTTGTATGCAGCTGAGCCAGTTGTATTTTCCTTTAAATACGCATGCCACACGCATAGCAAAGGGAATAGATGGAAATACAGCAGTTGCTGCCGGGTTGGTTCTGGTTCAGGGCAACCCCATGTGTGTCAGAGTAGAATATGCTTCATATGGTTTTCAGTGACTGATTCTTTGGAAGTAGATCACCGGGTTTTTCTTCTGAGGTGCGTCTGGTTGGATTGGAACTGCCAACCTTTTGGTTAACAGCTGAGTTTGTTAATAGTTTACACCACCCAGGAAATACACTATTAACAGTGAGTATATCTCTGGGGAGGTGGCTGTGGAGAATTTTATCAAGTTTCTACAGTGAACGTGACTATTCTTGTGATGAGGAAAACTGTATCAGTAAGTAGTTCAAAATCATCCACAAATCTTGCCCCTTTGAGTTGTTAAATATGAGTTGGCCATTTCTGTTAAATGAGTAAGTATCCATTGTAGGCACCTCTTTAGCAAACTATTGAAAGTAATGGAACCTTATATGTGTTTAATAAGTTATGATTTACAAAGCAGTTTATACACTTTCAGAACAAACCTGTGGAAGTGGATGAAATTTTATAAGCATAGGGAAGAATCCTTGGGGAGTAATTTTTTTGATTCTTCGCAGAAACCCAGAACTGCAATAGTAACCCTGTTGCTATCTTCAGTTAATATGTTTGTGAAAAAAAGGCAGTACTACTTAACAATTTCCTTAAAATGCTCCGGTGTTTATTACTTCTAACGAACTCAGGCAAATTCAGAGTTTTTTGCCCTGACATGGGACATACAGCAAAAAAATTTATTTTACGATTGTAAGAGGCAAATCTATTTAAAAGAAATTAAAATATTAGCAATAGTTAACATTCATTGAGCATTTACAATGGCCAGGCACCATTTTAAGCACTTGACATGAATTATTCAATTTCACAGCATTAGTGTGGTGCTGTTAAGTATAGTGTTATTAATATCTCCATTTTACAGATGAGGAAACTGCAGTATAGATAAGATTTACTATAGTTTTATCAAAATTATTTTTGTAGGCTACCCTCCATAAGAGCGCAAGGTCTGTGCTTACTAACAGCATAAAGCAAGTTAGCATTGTGCTCTGCTTTGGGAGGACAAAGCAGTGAAGGAATGCCCTATGGGCTCCCCCACCTTGGGTGTATTTCTTCTTTCTATCCGGTAGTAAGTTTTAACTTGTCTACTAACGAAATTCTCAAGTAGTTAGAGCAGGGAATCTAGCTGGCTGGGAGGCAGCAGCAAACTGGAAAGACAGAGGTCTCCTGCAGAGTATCAGTCCTGAGGAGAAGCATTCATCTAGAGTCTTGATTTCTTTAGAATGCAGTATGTACACGCTAATTTCAGGAATCATCATATTGTAAAAGTAAAATAAGAGAATAGTAGGACTAGAGTATAGTGAACTAACTTCCATTGCAGTTAAGCAATAATCATCAGCTTCTTCCTGTCTAAAAATTGGGCTGCTTCTTCTTGTTGCTTCAAATACATTGTTTTGTCCACACAGTATACTAAGTGGAGCTTCTTTTGTACTAATATAAAATCTTTATGTAAAAGTTTGAAGACAAGGCTGTTACTTCCAACTTAAAGTGAGAAAAAAAAGTGCTAATTTCTTTCTTTAGGTTTGTCTAAATCAGATTGTGTGTTTGGATCCCCTTCTTCACCTAGCTCTTTGAGACCAACTGGCACATTTTTTCAGGTAAATGTAGCTCAGAACTCAGAAGGAAGCCTTTGCTGAGTGCTGGTGGCTCTGTGCCGGGTCCTCGGTTAGGTGCGGAGACAGCCGCAGGCCCAGCTCCTTCCTTCTGACTGGCCCTCACTGCCCTTTTTCTCTGCACCCTGGATGCTGTGTGGCTAGGCTTGCTGCACACTGGGTGGCAGGGCGGCTCTTAAGTGTCCCTGCACCTGAGTCTTGCTTTTAATTTGCTTGCAGAATTTTGCCACTCACCTTCCTAATTTCAGCTGTCCTTCTTGGATATGGTTCCATTTTAAGGCTGTTTCAGATGCTGTTCCTTTCAGTTTTATAAACTAGTCTATTTCGTTTTTTAGGCAGTGCTTTTACATGAAGACAAAAAGAAACAAAAAACAGCAATATTTTTGAGCCCCCAGTCAGGTATGTGGGTTTTAAAAAGCAAATATATTGTTATTTTTACTGCATAGTTTCCCACATGCCTTTTGACCCACTTCCTCAGGAACTGGACATCAGAATCACTTGGGAACTTTTAAGATTACAGTTACCCTATTCCCCTCTTTGTGTACTACATCTGATTCATCAGTGGTTGGTTTTGGGCACGTGTATTTTTAAATGTTCCAAATGATTTTTATTCCACCCCTGAGTAAGAACCATAGTCTTCAGTTATTTGTTTCTCAGCCATGTTTGTTGCTTCTTCTTTGAAGTTGCCACTGTCTTGCCAGCAGTATATTCTCCTCACAGAGGTTATCTGCCATATCCCAAAGTAAGGGAAGAAAGTAACTATTAGTCTGAAGTCTACTGTCTCTCTGCTGCTCCATTCATTCATTGAACAAAGAATGTTAAGCTCCACTTGCTAAGTGCTAGGCACTAGCGTAGACACTGAGGATACAGCAGTGAACAAGCAAAGCTCTTGTTTTCACTTACTCTACATTCTTCTCAGAGAAGATAGGCGGTAAGGAGATATATAAGTAATATTTCATGTGACAACAGGTGCTTAGAAGAAATATAAAGCAGGAAAAGACAATGTTGGATAGGGAGGCGGCCTCTATGATAAAGTAACGTTTAAGCAAAGAATTGAACAAAATGAAGAAACAAGTCAAAGGGGAAGCAGAGTTAGGCTGTTTTATGCAGATCCTTGGACATCGCTGAGACCTGTGCAGCAGGAGTGGAATGAGCAAGGGGGAGAGTGGTAAGAGGTGAGGTAGATGTGCCTGGATCATGAAGTGCTTTGTAGCAATGTGCTAAGTGAGATGAGGAGCTACTGGAGCATTTTGAGCAAAGGAATGCTATTATCCCGGTTCTGTTTTTAAAAGTTTATTAAGGCTAGAAGGGTGAAAACTCATAAGCCAACTACGAGGCTACTGTAGTAGCTCAGGAGAGAGATGATGGTTAGACTGGGGTGGTAGTGGTGAAGGAAGTGAGGAGTGGTCAAATTACGGATATGTTGAAGGTAGAACCAGCAAGATTTGTTGATGAATGGATGGTAAA
This sequence comes from Dugong dugon, assembly GCA_030035585.1. Classification (NCBI taxonomy): domain Eukaryota; kingdom Metazoa; phylum Chordata; class Mammalia; order Sirenia; family Dugongidae; genus Dugong; species Dugong dugon. Next base: position 97,853,665 of record CM057471.1, on the reverse strand, counting down.
GTATGAGAGAGAAATGAGTCAGAAATGACACTATGATTTTTGGCCTGAACATCTAGAAGGATGGAGGTCAAACTTACTGAGCTGGGGAAGCCTTAGGAGGAGCTGATTTGGGGGAGAAATCGAGTTCCGTTTTAGACATGGTAAGTTTAAGACACCTAGTAGATATCCACATAGAGATGACAAGTAGCCAGTTGGATATATAAGCCCGTCATATATCAAAGAATCACCACCCTTACCCAGTGGATACATGTGACTATTACCAGCGTGTGGACAGCTTGCATGGTGTTTAAAGCCCAGCATCAGGACGAGGTCACCTGGGCAGCAAATGCAGATGGAAAAGAGAAACGCATTTAGAGACTGGGGAGAAACAAACAAAGGAGACAGAGACAAAGTGGTCAGTGAGGTGGAAGAATCAAGAGAGTTGGGTCCTGGAGTCCAAATGAAAGAAGTGCTTCAAAGAAGAGGGATTGATCATTGTGAAGATTGTTGCTCATAGGTCCGGTGAGATGCAGACTGAGATTAGGCATTGGATTTGGCAGTGTAGAAGTCACTAGAGACTTTGAAAAGAGCCATTTCTTTGGAGTGGAGGGGAGAAACACCCGATAGCCATGAGTTCAAGAAATGCTAGAAGAGGAAGTGTGATCTACTGCACCTCTGCAATACGTGCGAAGTGTCAGAGCCACAGTGGAAGAAGCTATGGGGGGCTGGACTGAAGCTCTGAGGGCCTTTACTTGTGTTTGAAGAGTGCTTATCAGTCCTGAAAGGGAAGGGAGAAAATGAAGGGGGGGTAGGAGGGAGGGGAGCAGTAAGTTCGACATACTAACTTTTTTAGCTTTTGTTAGGAATAAAACTAAAACCTGTGAACGTTTGGTTTCTGGCCTACAGGCACCCTTGGTAACTGCTCAGTCGCTCTCTTTATTTACCTTGTACAATAAAAATAGGGTTGAAAGGGGGGAATTGTATAAGCAAATAGAGTATGTGTAGTCTTTTTCAACTACACGGTTTATGAGAAAAGTTTTAAGTTTTTGAAATTTTCAAACTTCATTGTTTAACCTGACATTTATGTGTCTAAGATGTATAACAGCCCACATATTGTATGCTCGTCTTTCACATAGTCTGTTTTATTGCTAATGAGTAAACAATAGCTGCTTTTAGATTGGAGAGATGTCTGTTAGTTACAGAGTATGTAGTCTAGCTGACTCTTTCCATCCATTGTCAGTTGTTGAAAAATATCCGTCCCGGATGCTCGGCAGCCTCCTACATCCCACAGTAGAGCTCTTCCCTGGTTTCACTAACCTGGTCTGTGGATCTCACCCAGGGAAAGCTGAAGCTAATAAAGTTCCCAGCTAGATCTGTTTGGTTATCTCTATTTTGAATGTTGTAAATAGGAGAAAAATAAGTGGATTTAAGTATTTTAAGTGTCTGTCAGTACCAAGATGATTTAGCAAGTAAATGATTGAGAAAAACTTTTGAAGTGGCATTAAATCTGTTTACAATGAAAATGTAAAAGAAATAAGGGTTGATGGTGGCATGCAGAATGAAGTGGGATTATTCAAAATGAAACGAACAGAAATCTTCAAAGAATCACCACCACCCCGTTACCCGAAGGTGAATGCTGTACAAGAAAGGTAAGGAAGCAGACAGCTCTGTGAGAACACGTGATCGCAGCTATTTCCTGGAGAGGTTTTGTGATTGTTCTCAGTGGAGCAAGTATGATGTAAAAAGAAGAAAAGCTCTCCTGGGAAGAACCCCCAAATCAAACAGAAGTGAAATCAGAATGAGGCCTATTGTGTGGTGACTTGATTGATAATGGCAACATTTCATGTGGAAATAAATCTCACCACCTTCTTAGTTGAACTGTTTGTTTGCCAAGGATGAGGTAGCAAGCATAGTGTTTAAGAACATGGGCTCTGCTGGCAGCCTGCCTAGGTGTGTCTCTAGATTGTTGATCTTGAGCAGCCTGCTTATCCCCCACATGCCTCAGTTTCCTCATCTGTAGAAAGGGGATAATACTAACAATACCTGAGTGGTTAGGTTATTGAGAGATCCATGTCAGAGCACTTAGAAAGCAGGGAAAGTGTGGTGGGAGTTGTGGCCATGGTCACAGCGGTTGCACCGGTATATTATTCCCGCCAGCATTGTTCCTGCTAAAGATTTTACACATCTTGAAAGTAGAATTTTAATATAATTATTTTTTTTTTCTTTTTTTTTTTTTAAGTGGGGAAAGTACAGATGCTAGACGTGTACCTAGAAATGGCGCTTCCTTTCCACAGTACTAAGTATGTCTGTGACCCACTGGTAGTTTCTTAAAGAACAGGCTGTCTTTAGGAAACTACCAGTTCTCACACATTTGCCATATGGACCTTAGGCAAGGGAGTCAGTTTCTCTGAGCTCCTGATGTCTTGCCTGTAAGATGGGTGATAGCACCATCTACCTCATAAGGTGCTGAGAAGATCAAAGCACCCAGCATAGTAAGCGGAAGTTCTCTTTCCTCTCCTGATACTGCCTCCATTCCCTTCCACTAGGCTATGTATGCAGCCCTGGTGGTATAGTGGTTAAGAGCTCGGCTGCTAACCAAAAAGGTCAGCAGTTCAAATCCACCAGCTACTCCTTAGAAACGTTATGGGCGGTTCTGCTCAGTCCTGTAAGGTTGCTGTGAGTCGGAACTGAGTCAATGGCACCTAACAACAACAGGCTACATATAGTTCTTAACTTCCAAACTAGATAGTACCCATTGTTGTCGAGTGGATTTCAACTCATAGCAATCCTAATGCCATGAATTGCCTTGCTTTTCATTATTCCCTTCCTCCCTGTGCCCTTCCCCAAGCTAACACAATGCCCCTGGTTTTATTGATGAGAGGCGTACTCGTTTTGAAGGAATAAAGACTAGGAGAATGCTCAAGAACATGAGCTATAGCATCTGACAGACTTGCACTTGAAATCCAACCCAACAGTTTACTAGCTGTGTGACCTCTGTCAGGTTATCCGTGCCTCAGTTCCTTTCTCTGTAAATTGGAGCTAATATCTCTGTGTTATAAGGATTAACTTCATACGTAAAGCACTTCACACAGCATCTGGCACATATTATCACTCAATAAATGATTCACTACCTTTATGTACTGTAGTTAACAAAAGTCTCTAACCTTACTGTAACATCTCTTCTAACTTACAGTATAAATATATAGTGGAAGTTTTTAGCAAGGAACATATATAGTACCATTGTCATAATTGATTTTTATGCATAAACTAATAGACTGCTTTACATATAGTAGTTTATTTAGGTATGAAAATCTTAAAAAACTTTTTTTCTATATTCCTTAGGGTCCCTCCCTTTTTTTGGGAGGGCAAAGAAAATTACTTTTTAAAAAAAAAAACCTCTATCTCTTTAATCCCATGGCTTAAAATCTTAAAAATTGGAGATGCTAAAGAGATTGTTAGATGTCTTCTCTCCCTCATGATGATGTTCACTTTATAATTTAAAAACCTTTATTTATTTTCTTTTTTATAATAAGTGAAAAAAGAATAGAAATTTTTTTTTTAACAGTTTGGCAAGATCTCTCATTGTCAGTGAGTATAGACCATTCTTTTGATAACTTTCTTGACATTTCAGCATATAGATATACAATTATTTATGTAATCAGTCTTTATTAATGGACATTTAGACTATTTCCGTTTGTTTGGTGTATCAAGCGTCTTCAAAACTTTTTTTGCTTGCATACTGTCCCCCTAAATTTTGAAAGCCCATATATTGCCTTGCACATGTTTAAATTGGCATCCAGATTTTTCATCATAGTTGCAAAGTATGTAATTTCTAGGATTTTTTGGGTAAATATTGACATTTTAAAATACAACTTTTAAATCAGCCTGAAATGTATCAAAGGGAATATAAATACCATTGTGTTTGATACCCACCAGCATCTATTTTCAGCTCTTCTCTAACAGGCTGAAATGTTAAATATTTTATTGATCAGCCTATCATCTGCAACAAAAATATTTCTACGAATTGTTTTTTCTTTTTTACTTTTATTAAGTCTCAAAGTACAAAAATCTCTTCTAAATTGAGTTTTTGGAATTATTAGAATATATAATTGATCAAAGCAACTGTGTTACAAATTTTTATTGAAAATTACTTTGTACTTTTGCCTATTGAAAATTACTCATTTAATGAGATAAATGGGATTTTTTTCCCCATACATTTCATGTGTTTTTGGATGAGTATTACTTATCACATGAGTGAAACAATGCTCCTTATTATTTCTGTTCCTAATGTTTTTGTTTTTATAGTTGTCAAGCATTGAGAAACCTCTATGGTCTATGATAGTAAATTCAAAATAATAGAAATAACTTGTTTTAACAACCTGGGAATGGAAGATGTATTACAACAGTGTCATTCAATTACTTTAATTCCTTTGGTATAACATGACCAAAAATCACATAGTGATGTATCATCAAAATTTACTTGTAATGATCATCAGCTAGCTGTCAGTGGGATTTTATGAAAGCTGAGAATTTGGATTTTTATTAGAAGCATTCACATTTACCACAGATGTCAGCATTTTGGAAACCCTGGTGGTGTAGTGGTTAAGAGCTACAGCTACTAACCAGAAAGTCAGCAGTTCGAATCCACCAGGCGCTCCTGAGAAACCCTGTGGGGCAGTTCTACTCTGTCCTGTAGGGTCACTATGAGTCAGAGTAGATTCGATGGCAACAGGTTTGTTTTTTTCTTTCTTTAATCAGCATTTTTTTGCCTTCCCATCTCTGGGTTTTTTCCACCACCAGGGCATCACACCACAGTAAGATTTGGATCAGTAGGAGATAATGCTGTTCTGTAAGGTAGAAGAATAATTGTGGAAGGGGAGTTGGAAAGGAAAACTGGTATGATCTTCAAAAATATTTGAGATTTGAGAACCTCAAATATTTGAGAACCAGCCTAAAGCCTTGACCACAAAGGCATTCTAGGTCCTGTTATTTTTAAAAAAGACTACATATAGAAGTTGAGTTGCTGGAAATGGACTCTGTCCTTGCCCAGTGTCCTGCCAGGTAGGCTCAAGGATCCTAATTTGACGATTACGGTGTATATAAAACAGTATAATGAATATTTGTGTATTTGCCTTCTTATTTCCCAAGGGTATGTTCCCAGTTAAGAAAATGGTAGGTTAAAAAGTGTGCACATTGAAGAGTGTGCACATTGAAGAGTGTGCACATTTTGACAGTGATACCAATAATGCCAAAAGGTGATGGTGGTTGAAAATCCCAAAAAGTCAATGACAGCCTCACTGTCATTAGGGGTTAGCCTTTTTTTTTATTTTGCCAATCTGAAGTTCTGTGATTGCCATTGAACTCTAACATTTTTCTCAGGTTTTCATTTGTGTTTCTTCATGTTTATGTCTTTGGCCCAAGGTTTGGTTTAGAGTATCCATGTTTGTTTCTAGGAGCTCTTTGTCAAGTGTGTTACACCACCCCTTACCACCATCCCATTTATAGTCCTTCCAGCCTCATTTCTGATACGTTTTGCCATCAAGATGTTTATTTGTTAGTTTGATCTAGCAGGTTTGGGGAGGACGATTTTGAGTCGTGCTTACAAATTTTATAGATTTTCTCCTGGGTTATATAATAATTCATATTCTGTTTTTTTACATATTTTATATGAACTTTCTTCAGGTACAGTGGGATTTTGTTTTTTTAATATACATAATTACATGTTTAAGTGTGTGTGTATTTAATAGAAAAGAGTGGCTTCTTAACATTGTCTTTATTTTGGAAAATATAAAAAGTTAAAAAATAATATAACAATCCATCTTCTACTAGAGAATTGGCATTTAAAAAATTTTTTTGAAGAAAAGATCACTAATATGGTAGAAGTCGCCTTTGACTACCATCCCTAGGCCTGTTCCCCTCATGTCCCTCTCTGCACCAGAGGCAGTTTCAGTAACCTTCCAGTTCTTTTTTATACTCTTAACTCTTACATATGTATCCCTTAATATGTATCCTTGGTGAATTTTTTAATTTAAGTGATATATCCTACTGTGTAATAAGAATGTCCACAATCTGCTTTTCCATATGGATTTAACAAAATGATTATGAGATTTATATGTTGCTGTATTTAGACTTAGTTTCTTCTTTTATGCTGTTCCATCATATGAATACAGAATGTTTTATCCATTACCCAGTACATGAGCCTTTAGGTTGTGTCTGACTCTTGCTGTTAGAAACAGTGCTATAGTGAACATTCTTGTGCGAGTCTCCTTGAGCATGTGCGAGAGATTCTGTAGGGTTTGTGTACGTGGAAGTCAGATTGTTAGGTCATAGCATGTGTGCGTTTTCAGTTTACTTACTGTTAGATCACCCCCTCAGTGGCTGAAATAATTGCCACTCCCACCAGCAGTAGTGTGTGGGTTCTTATTTCCACACATCCTTGCAAATACTTGTTTTTGTGAGACTTTTTTAATTTTTGCAAATATAATGGGTAGAAAATACTTTGGTGTTGTCCTAATGTGTATTTTCTAGACTCTGGTGATGTTGAGTACCTTTTCTTACGTTTATTGGCCATTTTCCTCTTCTGTGAACTGCCTGCTCAGATTCTTTATTCGCTCATTTTTCCATTGCACTATCTTTTGCATATCAGTCTGTAAGCATTCTTCATTTATTCTGAATGCTGCTCCTTTGTTATTATATACATTCCAAATATCTTCCAGTACATCTAGTCTTTCTGTTTTTTGTTTCAAGTTTTTAATTTTGAGATAATCAGATTACTGGTTTTTCGTAATCATGTGATTCATGATTTTGGGTTCATCTTTAAGAAATCCTCCCTAACCTGAAGTTACAAAGACATTCGTCTATATTTTCTTTTAATAGCTTTAAAGCTTTGTCTTCCTATCTCGAACTTTAATCTACCTGCAATTTATGTGTGTGTAAAGTATGAGGTAGGGATCTTATCCTTTTTCCCCAAAGTCTTCTCAACACTTTGTGCAGTTCAGAATGTCAAAGATGTGTGCCTGTAGACCACTAGATGCTCTCCTGGTATAATAAATACTACAGTAGAGTGCTTTGTTTCTTCCTGACTGATATTACTCATTTTTTCACTGTGAGTTGATTATATAGATGCTTTGCTTTGAAAAGTGTGCTTTATTTTTGTATACATTTTTATGTACATACTTAATATGTTTGCTCTAGAAAATTTTGAGTATAGTTAAACAAAATGAATAAAATAAAAACCATCCATATACTCCCTCCATTCTAGCATTAACCACTATTCAGATTTTGGAGGTGAAGTCTTCCTGACTTTTTAGATCAATGTGATAGTAATAGCTAACATTTATTGAGTACTTTTCTGTGTGCCAGGTACTGTTCCAGTTGCTTTACATGTATTAATTCATTTAATCTTTACAATAACTCCAAAGGAGTAGGTATAATTATTGCACTCATTTTACGGTTAAGGAAAATGAAGCACCAAATATATGATTGGTGGAGTATTTTTTGTCTTTAAGTTTTGGTTTTTATGAAAATCCTATACATACGATTTTATAACTTGCTTTTTTTTATGTTATTTATTCTCCTTCTTTGCCTGTCTAGTATTTCATTATGTACATGGTCGATAATATACTTAGTCATAGCACGAGTGTTGGGCATTTCAGTTGTTTGTATATGTAAATTATTGTTAATGCTTATATGAATATTTATTTAGCAAAATTTCTAACCCCTCCCTACCCTGATTTTCTTTCTTCTAACAATTTAATACTTAAAAATTGGTATCTTGTTTAAATTTACATTTCTTTGGTTACCTATTGATATTGAACATTTTTTCATATACTCATGTCATTTTTTTTTTCTCTGTCATGTATTGCTTTTTCTTTACCCAGCTATCTGTTTTCATCTTTTTCTCCATTGATTTATAAGTTCTTTACATACTAGCATATTCTAGTGTGCTTAGGAAACTCTTCCTCACCCCATGATTTGCTACTACTTGTACTTTGATGGTTTCACTTACATTTAAATCTGATTCATTTGTAATTACATGGGGAGGAAGGGTATGATGTGAGGAAGGAAACATCCATCCACCAAAAAAAAAGTAGTTATTTGACATAATACCAGTTATTGAATAATTCATACTTCCCCCATTGATTTGAAATACTGTCTTCATAATATACTGTTTCCTTATAATCACTTCAGAATATCTCAACTCCCATCTGTTTCATTGATCTGTTTGTTCAGAACCAAGATTTATTCATTGTTCTGTGATATGTCTCTAATTAGCAACTCTCATTCATGTAATAAATTTTCTTTTGCCCCTTGATATCAGTGAGTTATTACAGTGTCACCACCCACCATATCTGCAGAGTAATGATGCAAGATACTTATTTCTGGCCAAAGAATTATTTGCAGTCTATTCTGTTTTGTTGCAAATGAAGACACTGATCAATGCAAAGCAGAACCTTTGAAAAATTGGACTCACCAGGCCCTCTGCACCAACATGAAAATTGTTGTTAGGTGTTGTCAAGTCGACTCCAACTCATATCGACCCTGTGTACAACAGAATAAAACATTGCCCACTCCTGTGACATCCTTACAATTGTTGCTATGTTTGAGCCCATTGTTGCCACCGCTGTGTCAGTCCAAACATGAAAATAGTGAACATGAAAATGTGTTAAAATTATATCACTCTAGCAACTTGTCTGCATTTAAAAAGAATTTTGACCAAGCTTGTGTGTAATAGGTCATGTTCCATATTTAATGTATAGCCTAATTATTTAATTGAGAACAAGTGACCATTTCCACTGTGACAAAAGTATCTGTGAATTGTTAACAGTAAGAAGTAATTTTGTAGCTTTTGAGATAACGTGAGGCTTGTTTTATTTATGTTGGGTTTTGTTTCTCCCCCGCTCCTCTAGGTAGCCTTTCCAGTAAATACATGACTCAGGGAAAAGCCTCACCGAAGAGGACCCAACAGGAATCATGAGGGAATGAAAATGAAGCACTCTGGCCATCCAGCCATTCATATTCACTCTGAAAATTAGGTTCACTTCACAGGACACAGCAGCATAGATCAGGCTTCAACTTAACATTTAGGGGAAATGTCAGGATTTTTTAATTTAATGAAATTGTTAATGAGGAAAAAAAATTTTAATAGAATCTTATCTACCACAGATTCCCATAGATTTAAGGATTTTAATAGAAAGCCATGATGTATGTATTTATAAGCCAGGTTTAAAAAAAAAAAAAAAAGGATGTGACTATGAGCCAGTATTCAGTGAATACAGTTCAATGGTTTTTAATTCCTTCAAAGTACACTAAAATGGTGTGCTGATAAACCCCAAGTAAATTAACCTTTTTTCCCCCTATAAATCCCTTTTTTGTTTTGAAGAGGGGAAATTATATTTATTGTTGTTTACTGAATCCACGTGTGGAAGTGTATCAAATATGTGTGAACTGCTACTACTGTGTTTACAATTTACAAACATTTTATTGCTGTTTGTAGAAAAAGTGAAAACCTGAACATGAGTACCTATTTATGTGAGCGTTCGATGGATGAGCAGTGCCCCTAAGGGTTTTGGGTTTTTTTCTCTCTCTAATTTTAAGTAAGTTGACACATAATTACTGTGCTTATAAAAATGAAATAAGGAAAAACAAGTGGTCCTGTTTGCCTCTAAAAACATTTTCAAAGGAAAAATGATGAAATAAAAGTGCTTTTTACTTTTTATGAATTCAGAAATGAGAGTGGAGAACTTTTAAAAAATTCCCTGAAGATTAAAGAGGCTATCTCTGCCAATCCCAAGTTGGTTGGTGTCATTTCGGGTCTGACTGGAGCCCTCGTGGAACTGTTTCTCTCACTTCACACCCCCTACAGAATTACTACATGGTCAGAACTCTGCCTTGGTTTATTTATCATTTTGAAATAAAATCAGATTTTCAACCTGTAATTTTATCCACATTATTTTCTAGCGAAAGAGTCCTAAATTTCATAAGGAAAATAGATCAAGGAGAAAGCACAGGACAGATCTGTTCTTCTTTAATGAGTGCACACAGAGTTCCTGTGACTTGTGCTCATTGTGCGTTCACTTCATTCACTTACACCCACTGTGTGCCAAGCACTGCAGTGCACAGGGCAAGGCACAGCCTTATGGGCATGGATACATATCGGAGGGATGCAGAGGGCCAGCTGGGCGAACATCCTCAGGTACAAGAGGGCTCATAAGGTACATACTGACATGCCCCTTTTCAAAAACTGAAGACATATTCCAGCCAAAGAAGAATCATCAAAATTAAGAACTTTAGAATTAGGAAGTCGTGGTAGAATGTGATCTTTCCTGATTCATTTTGAACACGAACTCATGAATTACAAGTGAATTATACAACTTGGGCTCAAACTTGGCTCTACATGAGTTTCCTATTCTGGTTTCTTCTCTTGCCTTCACACATGAAAGTCACCTTGACTGGACATCCAGTCACACTTTCTTTGAAAAGCCAATTGATGGTGTTTTGTCTTCTGCCCTCTGAGGCTAGCCTGATTTTCGTTCCCTTGTAGGTCATAATTTTTTGCCTGGGTGCTTCTATGCTTTTTGTCTGTCTCTAATTAAGGGGGGATATCACCACACCCTAGACATGTCTCTTCAGTGACTTGTCTGAAACAAAAGTGAGCCAATAACATTTTCCTACTCAGATTTTTTTTTTCCAATTTGAGAAAGTATAATAGAATTTTTTTTTTCTCAAAAAACTTCTGTCTTTTCTCAGTATTTCTCCATTTATCATCTCTTTCCTTTTCTTCATGCTAGAAAAGCTTCTCAAATTTAATCTCCATATCGCTGGCTCAGTTTAATTTAGAGTCATTCTGCTCTTCTGTGTTTCCAGTGGGAGTTTTGTGGTTGTACTTCTAATTTTGTAGAACTTATGTCCCCCACCTTCCTTTTCCTCTCATCTTTTATGTGCTCTTCCATTTCATAGAAATTGTTTTCTTGTATTACAATTTTTATTCTGATTCCTATTGGAGATTTTTTTTTTTTTTTGAGAGATGGGCTTCCTCTGAACCTTCAAGATATTCCCTTGCTCCTTTTCTGCCCAGCATATTGGGGTTTTTGTTTGATTTTCAATTACTCACACTGAATCAATGGGAAAATGACCAGTGTTTGCCACAGACCTGGTGAATGGATTGCCTTTGGTTCTTTGCTCCCTTCATTTGGATGCTGCTCAGAGCCCCTTCTCAGCACCCAGCTAGAGGACAGATGTGTCTGCTCTGCACTTGGTCAAGTTCCCTGGACTTAGCTATCTTTCACGTGCAGCTGGTCTCTGTTAAGCTTCACAAATGCCCCACTACAAGGTTCTTCCTCTTTCTCTCACAAACAAACGAAAGTATGAAACTTTTTTTATATAGCAGTGGTCCAGCGGCCCCAGTCCACACTCTCTTTATCTGTTGCTCAGTATGTACAGTACCAGCAATTTGCAGACTTAGATGTTTTTTTAAATGTGCTTAGGTAATTTTATTTTTCATTTTGAAATGTGTTCCACAGATGACTTTTTAAAAAAAAAAAAAAAGGTTGAAAAGAAGAATTTAACCAACCCCATAATACTGTAAAGATATGCTTTGGTATCTTTCTTTGAGAGTAAGTGTGTTTAGATAGCAGCAGTCAAGAATTTAACACACTTTTCACTGAGGCAGATTTTAGACTTAATTTAATGTTCTGGCTCTGCTGGTTTTCCGGTGCTGTGTGTGGCAAGTCCCTTAACCTCTTGGCAGTTCACTTTTCTGCCTGTAAAATAGTGATCCACAGAGTCATGGGAATCAAGTGAGGTATTACTAGGAAAACACTTTTTTTCCCTTTAATTTTGTTGTTGAGCATATACACAGCAAAGCATACACCAATTTAATAGTTTCTGCGTGTACCATTTAGTGTCATTGATTACTTTCTTCAAGTTGTGCAGCCATTCTCACCTTTTCTGTGTGGCTCTTCCTCCATTAACATAAACTCACTGCCCATTAAGTTTCCTGTCTAATCTTTCAAGTTGCTATTGTTACTTTGATCACATATAGGTCTTAAAAGAATGCTTAAGGCAGACATATTTTACTAGTTAGCCTAAACTGTTGTTTGGTTTTAAGAAGACTTCGGTGGCTATTTTTGGTTTAAGGTTTAAAGATTTACCTCAGGGCAATAGTTTCAGGGGTTCATCCTACCTTCATGGCTCCAGGAAGTCAAAACACTTTTAAATGTTTGGAACTGAAACTGAATCCGGAAGCAGAGTATTGAACATTTCCCTGTGCTAAGTTTTTACCATTTTAGTGGAAATCTAAAAGTGCTTAGAGCTTACAAACTCCCTTCAAAGGCGTCCACACCCACCTCATTTCCACACCACAGGACACCTGCTGCTCTGAGATAAAGCAGCTCACATATTGCTTGGTAATCAGGAAAAGTCTTCTAACATACCAACTTATTTTGTGGACCTGCAAAACAGCTAACCGAATTAAAAACTGGATAGTTTATTAAGATACACAGGATCCTGAATCACAAAATTTAGCTGCTGCCCTGCCATCATTGCCCCGAACAAGGGATTTGAGTTTAAGCCTCACTTGTAAAATAGTCACGCCTGCGTTCCTAGCGTGTTCGCCTCAAAGTTATGAAGCTAGTGTGAGATAATGTGCTCAAGGTTTTTGTGAAGCTTGTAGAATGCTACACAACTGTATACTATTACAATAACTGAAGAAATGATGCATGGCATCTTTAAACACCCACTTAACAATTAGCAAAGTTTATTGAGTGTTGCTAGGTTCCAGGCAGTCTTCTAAGGGCTTTTCATGTATCGACTCATTTCATCCTCACAACACCTGTATGAGGAAGGACATGAGAAGTACAATGCCCTACCCAAATCACCCAGCTAGCCAATGATTAAGTTAGGAGACAAACACACCACCCTACCACCTCTCAATCCCATGGTTTCTTCTGTGTACAGCCAGAGTTAGGAATAACTGTCCTTTTTATAGGGGTCCTGGTGGCACAGTGGTTAAGAACTACATCTGCTAACCAAAAGATTGGCAGTTGGAATCCACAAGCTGCTCCTTGGAAACCCTATAGGGCAGTTCTACTCTGTCCTATAGGTTCGCTATGAGTCGGAATCAACCGCAACGGGTTTGGTGGTGGTTTTTTTTTTTTTTTTTTTTTTTGGTCCGTTTATAGACAATGCATTTCACTTAGCGTAGGCAGAACTTAAAGGCATTTTGAACTGCCCTTTATGACCCTGTAGACTAGGGGACGAAAGAAAAAATGGCTCTAAAAATGATTTGCTTAGTTTTTTTCATGTCAAAACACTGAGCCAGAACCATCTATCGCCTCCCAAGCACCACTCCACAGAACCCTCTGCTTCCTTTCTCCCTTAACCTCTAGCACTTGCGCAGAAATGCTGTCTGCCCTAATGTTCTCCTCCTTACCTATTGCTAACCCTGCTGCACTTCCGTCCTCCCATCTGGACCTCTAATTCTTCCCTGGATCCTCTGGTTTGCTGGACATCCTGCGTATGCCCGGTCCTGCTGGCCAGTGCCGGGTGGGCAGTGAGTGCTCAGAAATATTTGCTAAATTAACAGAATTAAGACCTATTTTATTCATATCCGGAGCAATCAGGACAAGGTCTGATATACGGATGTTCGATGGAATTTATTGATTGGTACTCGCTATAAATGGGAGTTTTCAGTGCTGTGGCGTCACACCTTACAGTAGGTTTCCTCCTTACACAACCCATGCAGTACAGCCTGGGGTGCGGGGTAGGGGCCAGGTGTGTGTGTGGGGGGGGGGTAGTTTGCTTATTAAACAAGTCTCTGGGGCAGTTCTAACCTCTGAAGAACTGCCTGACTGGACCAAAAGGAAGAATGAAAATATATGTAGATGTCTGGGAGTTGGAACCATTCTGCCTTTGAGAACCACCAGCTCCCTTTGCTAGGTTGACTTTCTTCTCTGTTCTTAAGCCTCTGTTGTTAGTTGCCCTCGAGTCACCCCAGGCTCATGGTGACCCCGTGCACAACTGAACAAAACGCTGCCCAATCCTGTGCCATCCCCATGATCAGTTGCAGATTGGATTGTTACGATCCCTAGGGTTTTCATTGGCTGATTTTTGGAAGTAGATCGCGCTTTTACAGCCTATTAATGCGTTTGTTATTCTGAGGATCAAAGGAGGTGACGCCGCACGTTGCCCAGGAGGCAAGTCTTGAAGCGCAGCGCCTCCAGAGTCAGCAAGGTCACGAAGGTCACTCCGCGTCTACCAACCGCTCTCTCTACGTCACGCCGAGAACCTCCTCCGGCGGAGGCGACATTTCTCCAAGCTCCTGCGCTCACCAGCCTCCGAAGGCACCGGCCCGCCCGTCACTCATGCTGCCCAGCCAATGGCGGCGGTGGGCGGTGGAGGGCGATGCGGGGGCAAGGAGGCGCGGGGGCGGGCCGGCGCGGGGCGCGGCCTGGCCGCCGTGCGCCGGAGCTTGTGGCGTCAGTGCGCGCGCCGTGTCCATGGAGAGAGGTTGAGCGGTCGGAGCTCCGGCCGGAGCCACCGGGACGGCGAAGATGTCAGCTTCCTTAGTTCGAGCCACAGTCCGGGCTGTGAGCAAGAGGAAGCTGCAGCCCACCCGGGCTGCCCTCACCCTGGTGAGTGCGTGGGACGCGCGGCCGAGGTCGTGACATTGGTTCACCTCCGCCCCCTACGAGGAGCGGTCACGGCGACGGAGACTGGGGACGCAGAGGGCGCGGACGCGGCCAAGCTGAGGGACGCCGGGTCCCGCTCCACAGTCGCGTCACTGTTTTTCCCTTGTCGGCTCCCTGGTGAGATAAGTAAATCTCGGGGGCAGTGGAAACTACGTTTCCCAGCAGGCCGTGCGGCCGCCGCGGGGAAGGGGCGGTGCGCGTGTCGCCGGGTCGACGCTGTGCGGTCCGTGTCCTTAATTAGGGCCGAGAAACGACCCCTAAAGCCTTATTCATTGAGGTTTTTGCTGGGCTGCAGTTGTTTGGTGTCTAATGTCATTCAGAGATTGAGTGTGCTAGTTAAGCACCGGGGCTATCTGGATGAATAAATCAGGATTCTTTTCTGGGTGGCGTAAACATGCTTAAGCGCTCTGCTCCTAGCCAGAAAATTCGAACTTTCCCAGAGGCGCTTGGAAGACGGGTCTGGCGACCTGCTTTTGAAAGATCTCAGCCTTGAAAACCCTATAGAGCCTTTCAGCTCTGCACATGTGGGGTCGCCATGATTTGGAATCTGCTCAGTTGCAACCAACAACAACATCGCTTGCGGTGCTTGGGGAGGGGTGAAGCTCACCAAATGACAGCGTGGAAGAAGGGGCAGAGTATTTAATGAGAGCACAGCCATAACAAAGCCCACCCCCCTTACTGTGCACAAAGGGTTATTTTTGCTGTCCTGAGATGCTTTGTGAAACATGTTCTGTGCCACACACCTCCCGCCCCCCGCAATCCTAGGCTTTGGTAGGCTCTTTCATCGGACAAAGAAGGATAAAGATTGCTCCCCTCAGGGAGTTTGCAGGGTGAAAGGTCAGACACACTCAACAGGCACGAGAATTTACCACTCTTAACATTGTTCCCTCTGTAGTGTATTTGTAAGATTTTTTTTTATTGAGGTATAATTTATATAACATAAAATTAACCACTTTAAAGGGTACGGCTCAGTGGCATTTAATACATTCATAAGGTTGTGGTGCAGCCATCACTTTTCCCTAGTTTTAAAACATTTTCCTCAACCCAGGAGGAAACCTCATACCCATAAAGCAGTTGCTTGTATTTGTAACCTTGAAAGAAATTAATTTCATAGGAAAGCAGTCTGTTCACCATTCTTCACACACAGTTAAGGAGAAGCCTTTGTGCAAGCATTCAGCACTGGAGACTAAAAAAATAAATTATTTAAATTGAACTGTGGATTCCATTCAGTCTAATGCCATAAAGAGGCCTATTGCCAGAAAATCAGTTGCAACAAAATAGAAGTCATGATCAGTTGGGAGAATTCATTTTTATAGTGGATAAATGTTTTGGACCCTGAAGGAGCTGTCTGATTGTACAGTACTGTGTTCTGTGTTACCTTTTTCTGTATCAGCAACCTCATTTTCATGTTTGGAAAAGTACAGTATCTGGTCTTACAATTTGCCAAAGTCTTCAAATCACAAGGAATTGGACATTCTCAAATAAAAAAGAATTCTACCACTGATAGTAGTTAAGCCAGAAAGTTAGGAGGTGGGGAAGACTTTTTCTTGACTATTTTTCTTCATCATGACTAACTTGTTACCTGTTCCTTCAAAATATCTGAGTCATTTCATTTCTTTCCATCCCTGCTCATTCAGCAGACGTTTATCAAGACCTAGAAATAAATGGCCACCACGCATCTGTCAGTTTGTTGCACTCTGGTGACTTCCATGTTTCTGTGATATTGTAAGCTATGCCACCAGTATTTCAGATACCATCAGGGTCATCCATGGTGGACAAGTTTCAGCGGAGCTTCCAGACTAAGACCAGAAAGAAGGACATGGCAATCTACTTCTAAAAAAAATTGACAAACGAAAACCTTATGAATAGCAGCAGAACTTGTCTGATATAGTGCCAGAAGATGAGCCCCTCAGGTTGGAAGGCACTCAAAATATGGCTGGAGAAAACTGCCTCCTCAAAGGTGAGTCAACCTTAATGACTTTCAGGACCTTCATGTGCTGATGTGGCACGACTCAAGATGAGAAGAAACAGCTGGAAACATCCATTAATAATCAGAACGTAGAATGTATGAAGTATGAATCTAGGAAAATTGGAAGTGGTCTAAAATGGAATGCATGAAGATAGATATCCTAGGCATTAAGGATTGGCCATCTTGAGTTGGACCGTCATATGCTAGGAGTGACAAATTGAAGAGGTATGATGTTGCACTCATCATCAAAAAGAACTTTTCAAGATTGGTCCTGAAGTACAACGCTGTCAGTGGTAGGACACCATCCATATGCCTCCAAGGGAGTCTAGTTAATATGACTTTTACTCAAATTTACACGCCAACCACTAATGCCAAAGGTAAAGAAATTGAAGATTTTTCCCAGCCTCTGCACTCTGAAGTTGATCAAACTTGCAATCAAGATGTATTGATAATTACTGGTTGTCTTAGTTATCTGGGAAACCCTGGTGGCGTAGTGGTTAAGAGCTATGGCTGCTAACCAAAAAGTTGGCAGTTCGAGTCCACCAGACACTGCTTGGAAACCCTGTGGGGCAGTTCTCTGACCTATAGGGCTGCTATGAATCAGAATCGACTCGACAACAGCGGGTTTTGGTTTTAGTCATCTAGTGCTGCTATAACAGAAATACCACAAGTGGATGGCTTCAACAAAAAGAAGTTGCTTTTCTCACAGTCCAGTAGGCTAGAAGCCCAAATTCAGGGCATCAGCTCCAGGAGAAAGCTTTCTTTCTCAGTTGGCTCTGGAGGAAGTTCCTTGTCATTAATCTTCCCCCGGACTAGCTTCACAGTGCAGGGGCCTTGGGTTCAAAGGATACACTCTGCTTCTGGCTCTACTTTCTTGGTGGTGTGAGGTCCCCCTGTCTCTTTGCTAGCTTCTCTCTCTTATATTTCAAGAGAGATTGATTTAAGATACAACCAAATCTGGTAGATTGAGTCCTGTCTCATTAACATAACTGTCTCTAATCTTGCCTCATTAACATCATGGAGGTAGGATTTACAACACATGGAAAAATCACATCAGATGACAAAATGGTGGACAGTCAGACAACCCTGGGAATCATGGCCTACCCAAGTTGACACACATTTTGGAGGGATACAATTCAATCCATAACACTGGTGATTGGAATGCAAAAGTTGGAAAGAAAGGATTGGTAGTTGGAAAATACACTGTTGGTGATAGAAACAACACCAGAGATGGCATGATAGAATTTTACAAAATCAACAACTTGTTCATCGCAAATGCCTTTTCAACATCAGTGGCAACTGTACATGTAGACTTTGCTGGTTGAAATACACAGGAATCAAATCGATTACATCTGTGAAAGAGACAGTGGAGAAGTTCAGTATCATCAGTTAGAACAAGATCAGGGGCTGACTGCGGAACACCATCAGTTGCTCATCTGCAAGTTCAAGATGAAGCTGAAGAAAATTAAAACAAGTCCACGAAAGCCAAAGTATGACCTTGAGTATATCCCACCTGAATTTAGAGACCATCTCAAGAATAGATTTGATGCATTGAACACTAATTACTGAAGACCAGATGAGTTTTGGGTGACATCAGGGACATCATACATGCAGAAAGCAACAGGTCATTAAAAAGACAGGAAAGAAAGAAAAGACCACAATGGGTGTCAGAAGAGACTCTGAAACTTGCTCTTGAACTTCGAGTAGCTAAGGCGAATGGGGGAGAATGATGAAATAAAAGAGCTGAACAAAAGATTTCAAAGGGTAGCCGGAGAAGACAAAGTGAAGTATTATACTGAGATGTACAATGACCTGGAGATAGAAAACCAAAAGGGAAGAACACTCTCAACATTTCTCAAGCTGAAAGAACTAAAGAAAAATTCAAGCTTCGAGTTGCAATGTTGAAGGATTCTATGGACAAAATATTGAATGATGCAGAAAGTACCAAAAGAAGATGGAATACACAGAGTCACTGTACCAAAAATAATGGGTTGATGTTCACCCATTTCAGGAGGTGTATATGTTCAAGAATCAGTGGTATTGAAGGAAGAAGTCCAAGCTACAGTGAAGGCATTGGCAAAAAACAAGGCTCCAGGAATTGACAGAATATCAATTGAGATGTTTCAGCAACCGGATGCAGCACTGGAGGTGCTCGCCTGTCTATGCCAAGAAATTTGGAAGACAGCTGGCCATCTGACAGGAAGATTTGTGCCCATTCCAAAGAAAGATGGTCTAACAGAATGCGGAAATTATCGAGCAATATTATTGATACCACACACAAGTAAAATATTGTTGAAGATAATTCAAAAACGGTTGCAACAGTACATCGACAGGGAACTGCCAGAAATTCAAGCCAGATTGAGAAGAGGACTGGAACAAGGGATATCATTGCTGATGCGAGTGGATCTTGACTGAAAGCAGAGAATACCAGAAAGATGTTTACCTGTGTTTTATTGACTGTGCAAAGGCATTCGACTGTGGATCATAACGAATTATGGATAATGTTGTGAAGAATGGGAATTCCAGAACACTTAATTGTGCTCATGCAGAACCTGCACTTAGACCAAGAGGCAGTCGTTCAAGAAGAACAAGGAAATACTGTATGCTTTAAATCAGGAAACGTGAGCGTCAGGGTTGTATCCTTTCACTGTATTTATTCAGTCTGTATGCTGAGCAGATAATTTGGGAAGCTGGTCTGTGTGAAGAAGAACGTGGCATCAGGGTTGGTGGAAGACTCATTAACAACCTGCATTATGTAGATGACGCAGCCTTGCTTGCTGAAAGTGAAGAGGACTTGGAGCACTTACTGGTGAAGATCAAAGACCATAGCCTTCAGTATGGATTACAGCTCAACACAAAATAAAAATCTTCACAACTGGACCAATGAACAATGTCATGATAAATGAAGAAAATTTTGAATTGTCAAGGATTTCATTTTACTTGGATCCACAATCAACACCCATGGAAGCAGCAGCCAGGAAATCAAATGACATTTTGCATTCGGCAGTTTTGCTGCAAAAGACCTCTTTAAAGTTTTGAAAAACAGAGATGTCACTTGAGGACTAAGGTGCACTTGACCCAAGCCATGGTATTTTCAGTTGCCTCATATGCATGTGAAAGCTGGACAGTGACTAAGGAAGACTGAAGAAGAATTGATGCAGTTAAATTATGGTGTTGGCGAAGAATATTGAACATACCTGGACTGCCAGAAGAATAAACAAATCAGTCTTGGAAGAAGTACAGCCAGGATGCTCCTTAGAAGCAAGGATGGCGAGACTTCTCTTACGTACTTTGGACATGTTATCAGGAGAGACCAGTCTCTGGAGAAGGAAAGTGTGCTTGGTAAGGTAGAAGAAAAAGAGGAAGACCTTCGATGAGATGGATTGACACAGTGGCAGCCAACAATGGACTCAAACATAGCAACGATTGTGAGGATGGTGCGGGACCAGGCAGTATTTCTTTCTGTTGTACATAGGGTCACTGTGAGTCGGAAGTGACTCGACAGCACCAAACAGCAACAACAGAAGTAAATGAGTCAGTTTCTACCTTAACGGTGATAACACATCTCACAACCAGCTTGCTTCCTTGTGCCTCACTACACATTACCACTTACCAGGCTAATTCTGGGAAAAAAAAAAAAAAAAAAAAGCTTTGTCGTAACAGTTCTTAGTTCACCAGAGCTACTTGTTGCTTGACTCAACTGGTCCAATTAACTTGCAGTTTCTGTGTCTGAATTCATCCTACTTAACTGTACAGCTGACTTTAGAGCTCCTTTTCTTGTGATTTTTCTTACAAGCTGGTACCAGAGAAAAAGCACGTTAGCACTGCTTTCCACTAACAGTGCTTGCATCTGTTTTTGTCCTAGGCATGTGTTCCCTAGTGTCAAGACACTATGGTATATATGCTGTCTGTGCTTAGTTTTCAAGTGTTTTGCAAACATTTTTTACCCCAGCATGTTCTGTTAAATTCAAAAGCAATGAGATGATCAAAGGGCTAATGAGAGGAAATATGTAAGAGGAAACAAACACAGAGGTAATTCAATAAAACTGGTAAGAAAAGATAAATGTTACCTCTATGTATGGGATGATCATTGTAAATTTTGACATCAGGAATTTGACAAGTTGCAACACTTGCAAAGTGCTTATCTGTTCAGTCTACCAGAGGTCAGCAAGAGGAAAAGTAATTTGATGAAACGGAAAAATGTCAGCACACATTATCTGAGTTAATTGATATTAATCCAGCATAAGACTGGTGGTTTCCTTGAAAAAAGGATTTAGACTGCAGACAGGCTGCCTGTGAAACGTTTACGCCCACCAGTGATGTTCCTTGATTGAAGGCTTTAAGACTCCCACTTACCACATCACAGTGAGTACCCTTGGACACCTGCAGAGAACATAAGAGAGCAACACTCCCTGTTGTTTTCCCCCCATTTTCCTACATACCCAGGAATTAACAGATGGAATTGAATTTGTAGGAGCCATAGTAAAGGTGCTTGAATAACCCAAAGGTTTTGTGCTACCCTGCTGGCAGAGGCTTTACTTTCATTGAAGAGACACCATCATTGTGCAAGTCAGAATTAGCTGCCACCCTAATTTAGGGCAATGAGTGTACCCACAACCACGCATAAAGCAACCATCAGTACAAATTTATTTACAAGGAGAAATGAGTTTTCTTTGGATAAATATTTTAAGAGCAAGAGTCAGACAGTATTTTCAGTATTTACTGTTCTCTTCTGAACATATCTTTCATACGTTTTTGCTGTTGTTAGATGTTGTTGACTTGATTCTGACTCATAGTGACCCCGTGTGACAAAGTAGAACTGCCCCATAGGGTTTTCTTGGCTGTAATCTTTACAGAAGCAGATCACCAGGTCTTTCTCCCAAGGAGCCATTGGGTGGGTTAGAAGCATCCACCTTTCCGTTCATAGCCAAACACTTAACCATTCTGCCACCAGGATTCCTTCCTTTCATATATTAGTCCTAGTAATTTTCAGTGTCACTCTGGGCTGCAAATTGACTTAGGGAACAAATTTTCTGTTAAGTAGAGTTGCTCCTATGCCCTCAGTACAGAATCTGTTTCAAGCTGTTGGGCCAGACTTGTGGGCCTTGCTAATTCTCCTCTTTAATCCCTCACAGATGAAGTGATTTCTCACAGGTGTATACTCTGGTTTCATTTTCTGACAAAGTCAGCTCCTGCTCTACCCCTTTTTCTGAATTTGATTTATAGTTCTCATCACTACGTACCACATGTTTCTTGAAATTTTCACATTTTCGGTTTTTAGAAGGTAGCAACTGTGTCTTACATTTATTCTCTGTTCCTGTAATGCAGCCTTTCTCAACCAAAGTTCTGTGAGAGAATTGAACCTTACAGAAAATGACTTGAGTGGCTTTCAATCCTCCCAAGGATAGTACATACCCAGTATTATTCTGATGCACAGAAGTTAATTCATTAAGTACAGCGGATGTCTTAGGGCAGTAGGGCTTAATTGTCTTAGGGCACCCACTTGAGAAAGGCTAGGAAATGCTTAATATGATGTTAAATGCATTGAGGCTCGTTAATGAGCTGTTAATTCATAGAGCCCTTGTGGCACAGTGGGTAAAGTGATCCACTGCTAACCGAAATGTCCGAGGTTTAAAACCACCAGTGGCTCCTCCGGAGAAAGATGTGGCAGTCTGCTTCTGTAAAAGATTTACAACCTTGGAAACTATGGGGTCTCTGTGAGCCAGAACTGACTCAGTGGCAGCGGGTTTGGTTTTTTTTTAGTAATTCATAGAAGGGGCAGCACCAGAAGTCCTTTGGAACAGCAGCCAGAAGCATATCATCAAGTACTAGCTTTGTATTTGAAGGCAGTTTAAGGGAATATTAACCAAAACCAAAGTTGTTGCTGTTGAGGTGATTCCGACTCATGGCGACCCCGTGTGCTACAGAGTAGAACTGCTCCGTAGAGTTTTCTTAGCTCTACTCTTTACAGAAGCAGATCATTAGGGCTTTCTTCTGCAGCTTTGCTGCGTGGGTTCAGACCACCAACCTTTATGTTAGTGGTTGAGCGCAATCCATTTGCGCCACCCAGAGACCTAAGAGAATATTGTTACTGCTGTTAGTTGCTATCAAGTCAGTTCTGACTCATGGCGACCCCGTGTGTACAGACTAGAACTGCTCCGTAGAGTTTTCAAGGCTTGTGACCTTTCAGCAGCAGATCGGCCAGCCTGTTTTCTGAGGCACCTCTTGGTGGTTTCGAACTGCCAACCTTTCAGCTAGTAGTTGAGCGCTTAACCAGTTGCACCACTAAATGTCTAACAGTGAGGGAATGGTTAAGTAAATTAGACTAGATCCTACTGGTGAAATATTATATAGTCGTTGTAAATAATGATTTTAAAAAATAGATTTAGGTAATGAATCTTGGTTCTTTTACATACTAGTTCTGTGCTCCTGTGCACATTACTTAATCTTTAATGCCTAAGTTGCAGAGTTTTAACAATAAAAGGATGATGTGTATAAACCTTTAAGCGCCTGTTATTGAGTATCATTGGTTCAGTGTCACTTAGTGCCGTGGAGTCAATTTGAACTCATAACCCCATGCAACAGTAGAACTGCCCCATAGGGTTTTCTTGGCTTTAATCTTCACGGGAGCAGTTTGCCAGGTCTTCTCCTGTGGAATCACTGAGTGAGCTTGAACTGACAACCTTTTAGTTATCGGCAGAGTGCTTTAACCTTTGTGCCACCCAGGCTCCTTATTAACCACTTAGAAGGCACTTAATAATTGGTAAACATATGTTTATTACTGTGTATCAAATGAGAAACATTACATGTTACATTTTTTAAAGTAGGCTACAAAATTGTGTATATATACTGTGATTACAAATACTGTGTGTGTATGTATGTGTATATATACCTGAATAGGAAAAGACAAGTTTTGAAAAAACACCATAATTCCAGCAATGGTTGTTAAAGACTTAGAGAAAATAATACTGTAGCTTTTTCATTGGCTGCTATTTATCTGCCACCTTGTAAACATTAAAATGCCAGATGTATAATGAAATAAAAATAAAAATAGGTTGTAGTTCTTGACTCATTTTCAGTATATGTAATCTATTGAAGTAACTAAATTAAAACTGTTACAAGGAACAGAAACTGTATTGAATAAAGTAAACTTAATGCATTGAATGAGACTCTTTTATCTACAGTGCCTTTTCTCATAATTTTAACAACAAAAACAGCCTGGAAATTTTTAAAAAGGGTGATACTCAGATACTCTTCCACTTCAAATGTTCCTGTGATTTTAGTATGCAACCCACGTGTGTTTTGTTTAGATCATCACAGAGGCGCCGTCTGCATCTTTGACCTCGCCAGCATTAAACCAAAACTGTGCGGCAGATTTTTATTTCAACAAATATTTTCCCATGGTTATGCCTTTTTTTTTTTTAAATTTTTTTATTGTACTTTAGGTGAAGGTTTACAGAACAGATAGATTCTCATGAAATAGTAGTACACATATGGTTTTATGACATTGGTAAACAACCCCACGACATGTCAACCCTCTCCCTTCTTGACCTTTTTTTTTTTTTTTTTTTTTTTGGTGAAAATATACATAGCCAAAGATACACCATTTCAGAAATTTCTACATGCACGGTTCAGTGACATTGACTTCATTCTTCCAGTTGTGCTGCTATTCTCACCTTAGATGAAGGCTTACAGAACAAAATAGTTTCTCATCAGTTAGTACACATGTTGCCCTGTGACAATGGTTAACAACCTCACAACACATCAACACTATCCTTATTCAGCCTTGGGTTCCCTATCACCAGCTTTCCTGTCCCCTTCTGC
This sequence comes from Dugong dugon, assembly GCA_030035585.1. Classification (NCBI taxonomy): domain Eukaryota; kingdom Metazoa; phylum Chordata; class Mammalia; order Sirenia; family Dugongidae; genus Dugong; species Dugong dugon. The sequence continues at coordinate 97,829,203 of CM057471.1, read as the reverse complement.
CTTCTATTCCTTGTCCCTGGACTGCTGTGCCTCATGAGTCCCATTTGGTTTTATGGGGCTGTCCACTCCCTGGCTGAACAGTGAACCTCGGAAGTGACTTCACCAATGAGCTAAAAAGGTGTCTGGGGGCCATACTGTCAGGGTTTCTTCAGTCTCTTTTAGGCCAGTAAATCTGGTCTTTTTTTGTGAGTTAGAATTTTATTCTACATCCTTCTCCATCTCTGTCCAGAACCCTCTGTTGTGATCCTGGTCAGAGCAGTCAGTGGTGGTAGCCAGGCACCATCTAGCTGTACTGGACTCAGTCTGGTGGAGGCCTTGGTAGCTGTGGTCCGTTAGTCCTTAGGACTAGTCTTTTGCATGTACCCTGTTCTCTTCACTCTCCCTTGCTCCCGAAGGGATGAGACCAGTGGAGTATCTTAGCTGGCTGCTCACAGGCTTTTAAGACCCCAGATGCTACTCACCAAGGTAGAATGTAGAACATTGTCCTTATAAACTGTTATGCCAGTTGAGCTAGATGTTCCCCAAGACCATGGTCCCCACAGCCTTCCGCCCAGCAATTCAGTCCCTCAGAGAGTTTGGATGTGTCTATGGGGCTTCCATGACCTTTCCTTGTACAAGTTGTGCTAGTTTCCCCTGTATTGTGTACTGTCTCACCCTTCACCCGGGATACAACTTATCTATTGTCTATTTAGTATTCCCCCCCACCCCTCCCAACCCTGGTAACCAACAAAGATTGTTATATTTTGTGTGTGAACTTTTTCATGGGTTTTTACAATAGAGGTCTCATACAATATTTGTCCTTTTGTGATTGACTTATTTCACTCAGCATAATGTCCTCCAGTTTCATCCATGTTATGAGATGCCTCACAGATTCATCATTGTTCTTTCTTGTTGCATAGTACTCTAGTGTGTGTATGTACCATAGTTTCTTTATCCATTCGTCTGTTGATGGGCATCTAGGTTGTTTCCATCTTTTTGCTATTGTGAACAATGCTGCCATAAACATAGATGTGCATATGTCTATTCGAGTGACAACTCTTATTTCTCTAGGATATATTCCTAGGAGTGGGATTGCTGGATCGTATGGTATGTCTATTTCTAGCTTGCTAAGGAAGCGCCATATCATTTTCCAAAACGGTTGTATCATTTTGCATTCCCATCAGCAGTGCACAAGAGTTCCGATCTCCCTGCAGCCCCTCCAACATTTGCTCTTTTCAGTGTTTTTGATACGTCCCAGTAATGCCAGGGTGAGATGGTATCTCATTGTGGTTTTAATTTGCATTTCTCTAATGACTGGTGATCGTGAGCATTTCCTCATGTGTCTGTTGGCCACTTGAATATCTTGTTTGGTGAAGTGTCTGTTCATTGCCTTTGCCCATTTTTTAATAGAATTGTCTTTTTGTAGTAGAGGTGTTGGCTTTTCTTGTAGATTATGGAGATTAGATCTTTGTCTAACTTGCATTGTCCAAAAATTTTTTCCCAGTCTGTAGGTTCTCTTTTTACTGTTTTGGTGAAGTCTTTTGAAGAGCGTAGGTGTTTAATTTTTAGAAAATCCCAGTTATCTAGCTTATTTTCTAGGGTTTGTGTGTTGATGGTTATGGTTTGTATCCTGTTAATGCCATGTGTTAAGGCCTGTAGCATTGGTCCTGTTTTTTCTTCTATGAACTTTATGGTTTTTGGCTTTATATTTAGGTCTTTGATCCATTTTGAATTGGTTTTTGTATATGGCGTGAGGTACAGGTCCTTTTTCATTCTTTTGAAGATGGATATCCAGTTTTGCCAGCACCATTTGTTAAAAAGACTGTCTTTTCCCCATTTGATGGACTTTGGGCCCTTGTCAAAGATCAGGTGACCATAAGTGGATGGATTTACATCTGGGTTCTCAATTCTGTTCCATTAGTCAGCGTATCTGCGTTGTACCAGTACCAGGCTGTTTTGACTACCATGGCTGTATAGTAGGTTCTGAGGTCAGGTAATGTGAGTCCTCCAACTTTACTCTTATGCAGTAGTGCTTTACTTATTTGAGGCTTCTTCCCTTTCCATATAAATTTAATGATTAGTTTTTCTATCTCTTTGAAGAATGTTGTTGGTATTTGGATCGGGATTGCATTGTATTTGTAAATTGCTTTGGGTAGAATTGTCATTTGCACAGTGTTGAGTCTACCTATCCGTGAGCATAGTATGTTTTTCCATTTATGTAGATCCATTTGGGTTTCTTGCAGTAGTGTTTTGTAGTTTTGTTTGTATAGGTCTTTTACATCCCTGGTTAGATTTATTCCTAAGTATTTTATTTTTTTATGGGCTATTATGAATGGTGTTGTTTTCCTGATTTCCTTTTGATCGTTCTCCTTATTTGGTGTGTAGGAATCTAACTGATTTTTGTGTGTTTATCTTGTATCCTGATACTCTGCTGAATCTTTCTATTGGTTCCAGTAGATTTCTCCTGGAGTCTTTAGGGTTTTCTATATATAGTATCATATTATCTGCAAACAGGGACAGTTTAACTTCTTCATTACCAGTTTGGATGCCCTTTATTTCTTTTTCTTGCCTTATTGCTCTAGCTAGAACTTCCAGCACAATGTTAAATAGGAGTGGTGATAAAGGGCATCCTTGTCTTGTTCCTGTTCTCAAGGGGAATGTTTTCAGCCTCTCTCCATTAAGAATGATGTTGGCTGTTGGTTTTGCATAGATGCCCTTTATTATGTGGAGAAATTTCCCTTCTATACCTATTTTATTGAGAGTTTTTGTCAGGAATGGTTGTTGGACTTTGTTGAATGCCTTTTCTGCATCAGTTGAGATGATCATCTGATTCTTTTCTTTCCTTTTATTTATGTGGTAGATTACATTGATTGATTTTTTAATGTTGAACCATCCTTGCATATTTGGTATGAATCCTACTTGGTCGTGGTGTATTATGTTTTTGATACGATACTGAATTCTGTTGGCTAGAATTTTGTTGAGAATTTTTGCATCTATATTCATGAGAGGTATTGGTCTGTAATTTTCTTTCTTTGTGGTGTCTTTCCCTGGTTTTGGTATCAGGGTTATGCTAGATTTCATAGAATGAGTTTGGAAGTGTTGCTTCCTTTTCTATGCTCTGAAATAGCTTGAGTAGTACTGGTACAAGCTCTTCTGTGACTGTTTTGTAGAATTCTCCAGTGAAGCCATCTGGGCCAGGGCTTTTTTTTGTTGGGAGTTTATTACTTTTTCAATCTGTTCTCTTGTTATGGGTCTGTTCAGATTTTCAACATCACTTTGTTGTATTTTGGGTAGGTAGTGTGTTACTTGGAATTTATCCGTTTCCTCTAGGTTTTCAAATTTGTTGGAGTATAGTTTTTCATAATATTCTGTTATGATCTTTCTATTTCAGTTGGGTCTGTAGTAATGTCACCCATTTTATTTCTTATTTGGGTTATTTGCATCCTCTCCTGTTTTTCTTTTGTCAGTCTGGCCAGTGGTTTGTCAGTCTTGATTCTTTCAAAAAAACCAACTTTTGGTTTTGTTGATGGTTTCTGTTGTTTTTCTGTACTCTATTTCATTTATTTCTGCTCTGATCTTTATTATTCCTTTTTTCTGGTGGCTGTGGGCTTTTTCTTTTTTTTGCTGTTCTCTTTCTAGTTGTTTGAGTTGTGTAGTTAATGTTTTGATTTTGTCCCTTTCTTCTTTTTTGATGTGTGCATCTACTGGTATAAATTGTCCTTTGAGGACTGCCTTTCCTGTGTCCCAGGGGTTTTGGTATGGTGTGTTTTTATTCTCATTTGATTCTAGGATTGGTTGATTGAATGATTTAAATTCTTTTTTTTATTGTACCTCAGGTGAAGGCTTACAGAACAGATAGATTCTCATGAAACAGAAGTACACATGTTGTTTTATGACATTGGTTAACAACCCCACAACATGTCAACTCTCTATAACTTCTCAACTTTTTTTGTGTGTGTGAATCTAGGAATTTTTTTATTCCATCTCTGATTTCTTTTATTACCCAGTGATGTGTAAGCAGGTATTACTCAGTTTCCATGTAATTGATTTTTTTTCCTTGCTCTTTCTGTTGTTAACTTCTACCTTGATGACATTGTGGTCAGAGAAGACACTTTGAATTGTCTTAGCGTTTCAGATCTTGTTGAGGATTGTTCTGTGGCCTAAGATATGGTCTATTCTGGAGAATGTTCCATGTGCATTAGAGAAGAATGTGTACTTTGCAGCTGTTGGATGGAGTGTTCTGTATATGTCGACGAGGTCAAATTGGCTGTATCTTTGCTGAGTTTCTTTTTAGTTGTTCTGTCCTTTACTGAGAGTGGTGTGTTGAAGTCTCCTACTATTACTGTGAAACTATTTCTCTGTTTAGTGTTGTTAGAGTTTGTTTTACGTATTTTGGAGCCCTGTCATTGGGTGCGTAGATGTTTATTATGGTTATGTCTTCATGATGGCTCGTCCCCTTAATCATTATATAGTGTCCTTTTTTGTCTTTTATGGTGGATTTTGTTTTAAAGTCTGTTTTATCTGAGATGAGTATTGCCACTTCTGCTCTTTTTCGGTAGTTGTTAGCTTGGTATATTTTTTTCCAACCTTTGACTTCTGATATATTCACATTTTTGTTTCTAAGGTGTGTCTCTTGTAGATAGTGTATTGATGGATCCTGTTTTCTTATCCATTCTGTCACTCTCCATCTCTTTATGGGTGCATTGAGTCCATTTCATTCAGTGTAATTACTGGTAGATGTGAGTTTGTTGCTGTCATTTTGTAGTGCTTTTTTATGTGCTGCTGATGTTTTCTTTGTTTGTCTTACTCTCCTGTGCTGAGTTACTTTTGTTTGTGGATTTTTTTTCTCATTTCTTTTGTTTTTGTAGGTTTTGTTTTTGCTGAGACTTTGTTTTTTCTCTTTATTTTTATGAGTATGTTTATTAACTTTCTTTTTGGTTACCGTGAAAGTTCTCCTTATCTTTCTAAGTTTGAAGCAGTCTATTGTTACTTGGTATCACCTTGCCTTCCTCTCCATTAGAAGGTTCTATACCTACACCGTTCATTCCCTCTTTTATTGTTCTGATATTGTTGTCATTTACTGATGAACTGCTCTGATTCCCTGTTGTATTTCTTTACGTTTTGGATAGTCCTTGAGAGTTCATTTCCTAGGTTGGTATCTGGCTGGTACGATCCTGCATCCTAGACTCTGCCTGTGAGCTGAAGTTGTTGGTTCTTAGATCAAAGAACTCCCTTTAATAAGTCTTGTAAGTTTGGTTTAGTTTTTACATACTGCCTTAATTTCTGTGTATCTGGAAATGCCCTAATTTCACCAACATATGTGAACGTGAGTTTTGCGGGATATATTATTCTTGGCTAGCAATTTTTTTCTTTCAGGGTTTTATATATGTCATCCCATTGCCTTCTTGCTTGCATGGTTTCTGCCCAATAATCTGAGCTTAGTCTTATTGTTTCTCCTCTGTATGTGACTCTTGTTTTCCACGAGCTACTCTCAGGATTGTTTGTCTTTGGTTTTGGCGAGTGTGATTATGCTATGCCTTGGTGATTTTCTGTTGGGATCTATCCTATATGGGGTTTGTTGAGCTTCTTGGATGGCCAGCTTTTCATCTTTCATGATATTGGGGAAGTTTTCTGTCAGCAGTTCTTCAATGATCCTCTCTGTGTTTTCTGTTTTCTCCCCGTTTTGGAACTCTGATCACTTGCAAATTTTTGCTTTTGATTGTATCCCACATAACTCTCAGGGTCTCTTCATTTTTCTTTGTTCTTTTTTCAGAGTTTTCCTCAAACAGAGTTGTATCCAAGTGTTTATCTTCAATTCCACTGATCCTGTCTTCCACCGTTTTAAATCTGCTCCTCAGCCTTTCTGTGACACCATCCATTTCTGAAATCTTGTTGTTTATCTTTTGGATTTCTAATTGTTGTTTTTGTATAATTTCTAATTATAAATTTATTTTGGTGTTTTGTTCCTACATTATTTTCCTGAATTATTCCAGTTTTTTGTCTGTATTTTCCATGAATTTGTGTATTTTTTCCTCATCTTTGTCTGCTTTTTTCTTCAACTTTTGGAGAATTCTGAGTATTAGAGATTAGAATTCCCTATCAGGTAGTTCTAGTGCCTTTTCTTTCATTGGAAAGTCATCTGGTGGTTTATTTCAGACGTCTAATGGAACCATCCTGTCCTGTTTTTGTAAATGTTTTGGTAATATTGTCTGCTGTGTCAGGGCATTCAGTAGTTATTTTTCTCCTTTATTGATTGTAGATTTGTTTGTTTCATCCTTTTTCTTTTAATTTGGCTATCTCTGAGCAGGCGGACTGTGTTCTTTGCTATTTGCTCATCTCTGGGCACGATACTTTTCACCTCCTTCTCCAGTTGGCAGGGTCAGTTGCTCAGATATGGTACAGCAGGGCAGGTCTAGCTGAAGAGAAGTTACTGGGACACGTTGTTTGTGGCACTTACTACAGCCACCATGGCCGGTCAGTAATCAGTGCAGGGCAGGTTCCAGTAGACTGTGCCTGTTTTGCTTGATGGTGTCATGTTAAGCACATGGTTCAGGTAGGCAGGATGTAGTGGGGAGATTGTTATGTGTGGAGCTAAGATGGATATGGGAGAGAGGAGAGAAGAACAGGAGCCAAAAACATACCAACAAAAAAGAGTCCTAGAGAAGCTTGCTGTTGGAGTGGAGAGATGAGAGACTGTGAAATAGAGAAAAACAAAAAGAGGAAGGAGAAAGAAAAAAAAATGAATGAATAAATAAAAATCAGAAAGGAAAAAGAACAGCAAAGTTCCTAGGGATCCCACTGGTGCAGCTGTGAGGTCTGGGGAAGTTGTTCTCAGGTGTTGCAGTACAGCTTGGCTAGAAGGCGTAGAGGTATTCAGCACCAGATATTCAGAGAACTGGAAGAGAAGAAAGGTACAGAGAGACGAGAAGCTGAGTAATGAAAAAAGACAAAAAGGGAAAAAGAGGGAAAAGAAAACAAATTAAAAAAAAAAAAAAAGAACAAGAAAAGCCCCCAAAAAAACAGGAAAAAAAAAAAAGAAAAGCCCTTAGGGATCCCTCTTCCCATCTACGCAAGCCAAGGGGGTAGATTCCAAGAAGCGCAGCACCGCCCAGCCAGAATGGGCTCCCAACTCAAGAAAAGGAAAAGAAAACAAACAATTGAAAACAAACAAACAAAAGCCCCAGGATCCCACCAGCGTGGCAGCCCAGACCGGGAAGCAGTTCCACACTTGGACGGAGCTCCGCAGCCCCTCAGGAAGAAGTAAAGATGGTGCACAGAGCCAGGTATTTTAGTGAAAGGAGGTGGAGGTGGCGAGAGGTAAGGAAGAAATCATAAGAAGCAGAAAAAAAGCAACAACAAATGGCAGTCAGAGGGCCAGCCAGTGCGGGCAGGTGGAATCCAAGCAGCCGGTGCTTCCCGGACAAGAGACTGTGGCCGCGGGAAGCAGAGGAGCCTGAGTGGGAGTGAAGAAGAGCGGGGGGTGGGAAAGCATATATCGCAAATTGCCAGTTGTTCTGTGTCCTGTGGAAGCTCCGTGAAGCTGCTTTCTCATACCCCCTATTTGCTGGTCTCTGGTAGGAGTCCAAGATGGCAGATCCGTGCTGCGTTAGCTGATAGGGGTCCTCTGCATGAACCTCTCCTCGCTCTCCGTTCTGTCAGTTTTCTCACTCCATTTGGTGCTTGGCTGAGTTCTTTATTTTTTCATTTGATGTTTTAGGGTTTCAGGTTTGTTGTTTTCTCTGTTTGGCTTAGTTTTTCGGATCTTTGCTGTGGAGGGACAGCGTGGTGCTTCTGCCTAGAGTGCCGTTTTGCCAGAAGTCTCGTTATGCCTATTTTTAACTTACCAGAAATCTTTTTTGACAGCCATTAAATTAATCACTTCAGCACTCACGTAGAAATTGTGACTGGGAAAATTTACAAATGGATGATAAGATAACTAAACCAAACCAAAACCAAACCTGTTGCTGTTGAGTCGATTCCGACTCATAGTGACCCTATAGGACAGAGTGAGAACTAGTCCGTAGGGCTTCCAAGGAGTGCGTGGTGGATTCGAACTGCTGACCTTAAGTTTAGTAAAAACTTTACTGTGATCATTTAGAAGGGTAAATGAGCCATTTAAAACAATTTTTTTATATTTCAGTAATTATTTGCGGTTGATATTTGTCATTTCAAAAAAAGATGGAGTCATAATGCTGCTCTTCATGATTTCTTCCTTGTGTTGTCAGGCTGCTTGACTCCTGGTTTTTTGTTTTATTGTGCTTCAGGTGAAAGTTTATAATGCAAATTAACTTCTCGTTGAAAAATTTATACACAAATTGTTTGGTGAGATTGGTTGCAATCCCCCAAATGTGTCAGGATTCTCCCCCTTTCTCTTTCCACCTCGGGTACCCTGTGTCCATTCATCCAGTTTTCCTGTACCTTCCTGCCTTCTCGTCTTTGTTTTTGGGCAGGTGTTGTCCATTTGGTCTTGTATATTTGATTGAACTGAGAAGCACGTTCCTCACATGTGTTGTTGTTTGTTTTATAGGTCTGTCTAATCTTTGGCTGAAAGGTAGACTTTAGGAGTAGCTTCAGTTCTGAGTTAGGAGGGTGTCTGGGGACCAGAATCCCCAGGGTTCCTTCAGTCTCTGTCAGACCAGTAAGTCTGGTCTTTTTTTGTGAATTTAAATTCTGTTCTACATTTTTCTCTGGCTCTGTTTTGGACCTTCTATTGTGATCCCTGTCAGAGCTTTTGGTGATGGTAGCCAGGCACCATCTGGTTCTTCTGTCTCAGGCTGATGGAGGCTGTGGTTCATGTGGTCCATTAGTCCTTTGGGCTAATATTTTCCTTGTGTCTTGTTTTGAAAAAATTGTGGGAAAAGGCCTTTAGAGACACTTATCTGGTAGTGATTTTTTTTTAAATGTTTTTTCAGAGTGACACACAATAAGAAGTAAATATATACACACTCACCATACATTAATAATTAAATGTTTGACTAAACAGAGCTCATCTTTTTTAAGTACAGTGCATTGTTTTATTCTTTTACCTCATGTTTTTAAAAAAATGCAGGTCTCTACGTCCTAAATTGGGTTTCCTGATACTTGCAAATGGGGTCCAGGCTCTGTTTAAACATCATCTGGTGGAGTCCCCCCCTCCCCAGGCAGGGCTGCGGCACACACTCTAGGCCATCCCTTGGGTCTGCTCCCTCAGCACAGGCTTGAGTTCTGGCTACAGCTACCTCCAAGTAATGGTTCATAATCTCCAGACTGTGGGATTTCATGGACCTGTAAAATGTCACTACAGACAGCTGGAGGATCAGCATAGCATTGCCAGCTGAAGGAGTTAATAAAAGCAGAAAGAAGAAAGGATACAATCTCTGTTGTGCTCTGTTCATCACTGTAATAATATCTGGTGTATACTGAGCTCTTTATGCCTGGTACTGTTCTGAATGCTTCTTGTAAATTAGCTTATTTAACCCTCCCAAGAATCCTAAGGAGGAACTATTGTTGATCTTTTACACATAAGGGACTGGAGTAAATCGAGTAGCGGGACTGCTGTTGGGTCACAGCTAGGAAGTGGACCAGGAATGCAGACAAAGCCTGGTCTTAACAGCTTTCTTCCCAGGAAAGTAGGGCTGGTAAACCCCGAAAAACGTTTTTCCTATTTCTCTTGTTGACTAGCTTAGTTATTATTGTCTAGATATCTTTAAACATGTAATCCAGATAATAATCAGCAGGAAAAACCTGACTGTTGGCTTTCCCAATGCGAAGGTACTGTATTCATTGATCAACTGTGTGCATGCCTTCTGTGTGTCAGGCAGGGTACTTGTTGCTGGGCATATAGTAGGTGAACAAAATAGATGTGGCTGGAAAAAATTACCCTTGTGATGGAAGTAGATACTACCAGAGAGATCATGGCAGAGGGGAACCTGGCCCTGGGAGAGTGAGATTAAGGATGTTGCTGTCAGATGTTTTGAAAATAAAGAAGGTGATTTGAGTTGAATGGAGTTCTTGTGTTTGTGTATCAAGTCTGCAAGGTACTCTGGCAAGAATGGAATAAATTCATCGCATAAATTTGCTAAAGCTGGACTTGAACAGCCTTCCAGACTAGGAAATAGAAGGCTTGGAAGAATGGGATTTTTGTAGCCAAAAATTTAATAACGTGTTCTTTTTTCAGACACCTTCAGCAGTCCACAAAATAAAACAACTTCTTAAAGATAAGCCTGAACATGTAAGTAAAATAATATTCAGACAAGTATTTTGTAAAAAACTAAAGTCATATTTTCCGAATGAATTTACCTTGTGATAAATTGTATGCTTTCATTAATTAAGGGATTTTACTTCAAAAAGTAATGTATGCTCATGATTTTCTTTTTCAAATAATATAAAAGGGTGTTCAGTGAAACTTTGGATCGTCATTTCTTCCATCCAAGTGGCAACCTCGCAGGGTCCTTCCAAAGAGAATCTGTACATTTTACATGCTCATACCAGGGCTTCTCAGCCTCAGCACTAGTGACATTTGGAGCCTGTAATTCTTTGTTGGAGGTGGTGTTTATCAGCATCGCTGCTTCTAGATACCAGTAGCACCCCCTCCCCCAGCTGTGACAACCAAAAATACCCGATGCTTGTGTGTATCTCTCTTCTTCTCCTGCTTGGTTGAGAGCATGGCATACATGCTGTGCTTATTATCATTACACTTTGCTTTTTACCACTAGTAATATATCTTGAAGATCTTTCCATGTCATTACATAAAGGTAGCTCATTCATTCTTGTGGCTGCATATATAGTATATTCCATTGAGCAGGTTTGATTTATTTAACCAGTCTCCCATTTTAAAGGTCCTTTGAGATTCCATTCAGTGCTGCCACGAATGTCATTTGTTAGTGGTTGCAGTGTGCCAGGCACATTGTTCTGGACCTGTGAGCATGCTGTAGTGTAACTATGTAGGACATGCTCCCAGATGTGCAGTTGTTAGGTAAGGGGTGTGAGCATGACCTAAATTTTAGTGCATTGTTAGCTGCCTGTGGAGTATATATTAATCACTTCAAGTAAGAATTAGACTATTAATGTTAATAATTAGACTGCTAAGCAGTTTCTGAGTTCATTTATACAGCCTCCAGTATGATGTAGTGGGAGTTCAAGCACCTCCCTCCTATGAAAGGATTTCAGTATTCCAACTCAATTTGGGTAGACTTATGATTAGAGTACACATTGACCCAATGAAGTTAGAATTCAGTGTCTTAGATTTTGAGGTGTGTTTGTTCGGAAAAGGGATTGCTTGTGCCGTAGATTACACCTCATGAAGTGTTGGCTCCCGTCACCTAAAGTTGTGTTTCCGTGTGTTGATTGAGTCACTCCGTGCTCCTCTTCACTTGGGAGCCGCCTCTAAACCTTATTTCAAGTTAAATTTAAATGTCTGTATCAATTTCTAATTAGACTTCCTGCTTGCTTCAGTCTTCCTGTTTACAAAGGTAAAAACTAAGTTGAACAAATATCTTAGAAGTGTGCTCCAAAATTTTGACTAGACAACTTACTATTTATCATGCTGAGTATGTGACATTCCCCTGTGCGTTCTCCAAGCAGTCACTCTGAAAGGGAGTTCTTTCTCCTCGTTGTATAAGGACAGAAGAGACTGTTCTGAATGCAACAGGTCATAAGAATTCCCAAACCAAGTAGAGAATAATTCTATTTCTGCTGTAAATAAAAACTGTTTGGATTTTATATATAGATATAGCAAGGACTGGAAGACATGCTGTTTTGTTAGGATAGTGGTAATTATAGGGGTTTTTTTTTTCTCTCTCTCTGTTTTTTTGTATATTAATTGTCTTTGTATTCTTTTCGGGTCCCCATTAGTGTGATAATGATGTTTGAACAATAGTTAATTTTTTTAAAATGCTTATTCCCCATTCTATTTGTATTTCCTACTGAAACATTTTATAACTAGAAGTCTAACGTTTATTGTACTTTTAAAAAAGCTTATGAGAAAATAATATTATATATTTTTAATAATGTAATCTAAATTGTTTAATCTGTAATACTTTAAAATTAAGTGCACATTTGCAATTCTCTTTCAGGTAGGTGTGAAAGTTGGTGTTCGAACCAGGGGTTGCAATGGCCTTTCTTATACTTTAGAATATACAAAGACAAAAGGAGATTCTGATGAAGAAGTTGTTCAAGATGGTGAGTATTTAACACACTTTTTCTGGGACTTTGTTTTGCATAGCATGAAGTAAATGGCAAAAATAATAGTAGGAAAGACAGAGTGCTCACTGTGTGCCAGGCAGTTGGATTTATGCACCACAATTGAATGAAGTTGTACTGTGTCACCCCCATTTTGCAGATGAAGACACTGAGGCACAGAGAGGAAGTACTTTTTGCCTAAGGTCACACAGCTAGTAAGTGACCTGGTAAAAATTTGAACCCAATCAGATTAACTCCAGAGACTGATGGATTATTGGATAAGCTTGTTTCCATTTCAGAAGGTCATCTGTTTATCTTCTTTCCCAGAAAATCTTTAAGATGCTAAAACTTCAAAGTGAACCAGCCAGTCATTTTTCTTTGAAGCAGCAGTTTTGCATCTATGTCAGAAAAGTAATGTCAACTCATGCGCTTAAGGAATTCTGTATTTCCAGTTCTTATTAAAAATTTCAGAGCTTTAATTACTGTATTCGCCACACCACCTCCCTCTCCATAATTTGATAAAACCCATTTAAAACAAAATAAGTAATGCTACACTCTCTGGGAACTTGCTTTTGTGGGCTTGGCAGGGGTGGTTTTGTGCATTGGAGGTGAGGTCGGATGTCAGCTAGTTTGTGGTACTTGCCTCTATGTCAGGCATGGGTTGCCAGGCATCCTTTCATTTTAGTAAACTGAAGTTTCCAATCCATAAAGTCATTTTTTTAGGACATGGCTTTTAAAATCAACTCAAGCTATTTTAAGGTTTTTATCCTAAAATTAAAGAAGTGGGGATTTAAGAATTATGATGGTTTATATTTAAGTAATGACTTTCTTCTTAGAAAACTTTCTTTAGCTGTTTCATCTTGGCTGCTTTTATAGTCAAACCAGTTGTGTTTACAGAGATGTGGTATGATGACCAGTTTTCTGGCCAGAAGAACCGTTGCCACTATACTGAGACTAGTCTTATTAAAACGGCCTCATTATGTCACAGTCCTTTTGCATGTCCCTAGGCTTGGCAGTTTGCCATGTGTAGAGAAGCTTTTGCAAGGTTTTCATAAATTCTGTTGTTTCTGTCTTTGCAAAATTGTCACCGACAAATGCACATTTTCTTAATGTTGCAGATTGAAACAATGGGTGAAATATAGTGAAAGGAAAATTCTAGCTTTGGGCATGGAATTGACTTTTGTAAAACTGTACCCTAATGTAATTGTTCTCAACACAGATTCACATGGGAAATGGGGCAGACAGGAAGTTGAGCACTTAATTCCTAAAAGGAAATAATGAAGCACACTCGGAAGCTTCCTGTCTGACTTGTTTGAAGCAGCAGTTAGCTGTTCAGTCTCCAGGTTCACGTGCGCTTTGACTTGGCAGGTTAGCTCCATAAGGCACACAGGCTTTATCTGACACGTTTTCTTTTCTCCAAGGGGTCAGAGTGTTCATCGAAAAGAAAGCACAGCTAACACTTTTAGGAACAGAAATGGACTATGTAGAAGACAAATTATCCAGCGAGTTTGTGTTCAATAACCCAAACATCAAAGGAACATGTGGCTGTGGAGAAAGCTTTAATATCTGAAACCTCAGGACGACTCCTCCGGCTGTGAGCTCCAGAGATGCTCATGGGAACCTTGGGCTTACTAAGGAAATCATGTGACACGATCCTAGATTCACAATGCATGGCTGCCTTTTGAGGAAAATAAAAGTAATGCATTTGAAAACAAAGCCAATGTGTTGAATTCAAGAAGTGATGCTTGTATCCTTCTTAGGGAACAGAGAACGAGGAGCCATTGTTCTCTTTGGATCATTTTTCTGTTCTGTAAAGACAAAAAGAATCCTACCTGGCACTCACCTCACTTGGATCCTTTCTGTTAGAATCAGTCTCGTCAAAGTTGCCTTTCTGGTAGGGTTTCAGGAAGCGTCTCCTTCCTGGATGTGTGCTCATTAGCTCTTTACTGAATGCTTGAACTGCACCACTCCCTAGGCATTCCCTGACCAAGTTAATGACCCTTAAGGTTTCTTAGAACTGTCGCACAGAAGAGTTCTGAATGATAGTATCTAAAGGTAAAAATTACTCCATCCACCTGTTTTTTAATCCATTCCTGTCTCCACCCTAAATGTCTGCTCAGAGATGGATTTTGAGCTGACTTCAATTTTTTTAATTGAAAGGATCTCAAAGCCATCTAGCCCATCCCTCAGTTCTCTAGCTGAGGAAGCCAAACCTCAGGGAAGCTAAGACTTGTCCACCCTCACACTGCAAGTTAGGGGCAGAGCCAGACTCTCTCCTGATCTCCATTTCCTTGTAGGTGGTCCGTGCTCTACTCTCTCAGGCAGTCAGAGAAGTTAAGTGGGTAGCCTGGCTTCTCTGCTGGTCCTCATTTGGATAAAATTTCTTAGTAATTTGATATAGTTCATGTGAATTTTATTTTTATTGTGAATTGGAAGAATCTTATTGTAAAACTCATTTATGTGAATTATTGTCTTGTTTTTTAGAACTATGAAGCAGTGGTTTATACTAGCAGGTAAGACCTAGCAACCCAGAGTTAGTGTTTTGGAATATATAGGTTATTGTGAAGCAGAACATGGGGTCTTTTCTGAAAATTCCTGATGTGCTTACACTTCCTGCATCTTAAATCCAGTTGCAAAATATTTTATCCTAGCATTTTTATCACCAACTTTTCTTTAATAGTGTTCATTTTGTCATTTAGTTATTGATTTTCCCAGGTTTGACATAGAAATATTCTGTGAGTTGGCATACATGCTTTTTTTGAAAGCTGATTTTCTCCTGAACTGAAGTAGTGCTGTTAACCTTTATGTTTGCCATTGTTCACTAAAAGTACCTGGCATGAACGCATCAAACCTAGAGCTTATGTCAGTGCTCATGAGTTTGTATCATTAACATAATTGTTGATCCACTTATAATTTGTGCAGTACTATATTATGTAGAAATTCCGTTGTCAATAAAAAATGTGGTCTCTTTGTGATCATAAAATTGCCTTTTCTTGTTGAGGGAGAAGGGTTTGAGGTAGCTATCTAGTCAACTCTGACTCATGGCAATGCTGTGTGTGCCAGAGTAGAACTGTGCTCCATAGGGTTTTCAGTGGCTGATTTTTCATATGTAGATCACCAGGCCTTTCTTCCAAGGCACCTCTGGGTGGATTCTAACTTCCAGCCTTTCAGTTAGTAGCTGAGCACTTAACCTTTTGCACCACCCGGAGACTCCTACTAGCAGATCTAAAACTGTTACCGTTGAGTTGATTGTGACTCACAGCAACCCTGTAGGACAGAGCACAACTGCCCCATAGGATTTCCAGGCTGTTAATCTTTACAGGAACAGATTGCCACATCTTTCTCCCATGGAGCAACTGGTGGGTTCGAACCGCCAACCTTTTGGTTAATTGCTGTATTTTTCTAGCCCATCTTCCACCCAGTTCTGTTGCATCCAGAGGTTTTTAGTTGCTCCCTTCTTCATGCAACCCCTGGAGAGAACCATTTCAAATGCCATCATCTTCAGAGTTCTCATAGTTCCCTCCTTTCTCATTAGCCTTTCCTTCCCTCCTTGTGATCATCCACTCCATCTAGGCTGCTTCCTCCAGCCTCCTGCACAGCTTTCTTCCTCATTCTTGTGTCATGGTCCTTTGTCTGGACTGCTCCCCCCCGCCATCACCCGCCAGGCCCAGCTTTACAAAGCTCACCTCCAAGAAGGCCTTTGCAGTTCACTTCAAACACATTAGTAAGCACCTACTCTGCACCAGCCCTGGGGCTTCACAGGTCATCGTCCCTGACCTCAAAGATCTGACTGAGATGGCAGCAGATGAGACACACAGATGGAGAGTATCAATGTGGTTAGTGGGTTTAATAGCCTATGTTGCGTACTTTTTCAATGCTAGGAACTGTTCTAATTAACAGTCTTTGACAGCAATCCCATCAGGTTGGGCTGACTACTATCTTTTCATAGGCAAGAACACTGAGGCACAGGCTGGGTAAATATTTTGCCGAAGTTAACACAGTAAATGGCCAAGTTCACATTCCTTCCCGTGCCTGTCAGTTGTGCACATCGTGAGAACTGAGGCTGGTGTGCACAGAGCAGGTGCTGCTTCTAAAAAGTCACCAGAGGTTATGACTCCTGAGCGCAGTGTCAAAAGATGTAAGGTTTAGGGGAGAGGGAAGACAACCTACAGAGGTTTGAGACGAGACAGCGTATGTGGGAGATGAAACTCTCGGAGACAAAGGTAAGGAGCAGCAGATAAAGTCAATGGAGAAGGAAGAAGACCTGATTCAGTTCTGTCTATAGGTTCTGTCGGTGTTGGGGAGCCACTGGCGGTTCTTACAAGGGAGTCCCCAGAAAACAATTACATTTGGATTCACTAACTTGAATGCACTGTAGGGTGTGGAGTAGCTGGGATAATAGGGAGGACTGCAGCAAATGATTACAGACCCTCAAATAGGCTGTGAGGAGGGAAACTGTGAGGTAGGGTTAGGAGGTGAACAGACAGGCTCGACAGGACTGTTTTACAGCTTTGGCTAATCATGTCATAGCAGTACTTACACGTGGTGGTTTTTTGGTTTTGTCTCCACAACAGGGAACAGTTCTGAAGGGCAGGATTTAGAATGCTTCTTCGGTGCTGTCTTAGCACTGGGCACTTGGTGATGGTTATAATGGTTTCTACTAGGGCCATATCAGAGCTATATTGTGCAAGCTGTAGCCATAACCAGGAAGGTTCGATCGATTCTGCGTCATATTCCTTCATCCAAGCTCTGCTCACAGACCACGGGTTCCTGCACAAGGTCATCTGAAAGTGCCCTGTGTGTCATGGAGTCAGTCACCTGCCTCTGGAAGGAGCCACCTGGAGAGGCAGATCTGCTTGTTCATATGATCTGTTTAGAAGATCAGCATGCTAAATTGAATGGCTTTAGCCACTGGATGGTTACAAGTACACCATGGAGAATTTCAATAGACGGGCCTGCTGTGCTTCAAGTGACAGCACCTCCTAGCCCTTTTGCCATGACTAGTGAGAATGAATTTGTCCTCAAAGAGGAAGTAGGGGCTGGAGTTGGAAAATGGCCTACAAGATCAAATGTCACTTCAAGATCTCCAGTACTTCCTAGGTTTCATTCAGCAGGAAATACCTCAGAAAATAGCCTTGCTTGTAATGTTTTGATACCTGAAAGATCAGGAAATAACAAAAGCCTATGATGTTGAGCTGTCTAGTAATTCCTACACCATGTAACAGCTGCAAGGGGCTTCCTGGTCTCCAAATTCTTTCACTCTCCTTGGCTCATTTAAGCCTCAGGGCAGATGTGACATGGGCTACACTGATGCTGATTTAGATAGGTTGTGGGGTGCTGGAGTGCAAAGGAGTAGGTTTGGGGGTGAGGCATATCTGGATTGGAATCATGCCGCTGTCATTTTGTAGCCTTGTGGCCTCAGGTAATTTCTCTGAGCCCGTTTCCCCTCCTAAAGAACAGCCTCAGAATTTTGGGAAGTTTGATGAGCTAACGACACACAGCACAGCATGCAGTTAAGAGTAATCACTCGATACATTGTAGTTCTAGTCGCCTTTACTAGTTTCCATGCAGCAAAAGGGATAATGTGCTAATGGATTTATTTTTATTGTGATAGAATATATGTAATAAAACATTTGCCATTTTAACCATTTTTAAGTGTACAATTCAGTGACATTAATTACAGTCACCATGTTGTACAACCATCACCTCTATCCGTTTGCAAATTTTTACATCACCTTAACAGAAACACAGTGTCCCTTAAGCAATAAGTCCCCATTTTTCCCTACCCCAGCCCCTGGTAACCATTAATAAGCTTTGATCTCTATGCATTTGCCTATTTTAGATACAAGGGGGATCATATAATATTTGTGCTTTTGTGTCTGGCTTGTTTCACTCAACATGTTTTCAGGATTCACCCATGGTGTAGCATGTACCAGAACTTCATTTTTTTATGACTCAATAATATTCCATTGTTAGGTATATACCACATTTTGTTTATCCATCTGTTGATGGACACTTGAGTTGTTCCCACACTAACGGTTTTTTTAATTTTTATTTATTTTGTTCTTGAAAATATACACAGCAAAGCATACACCAACAATTTCTACATATACAATTCGGTGACATTGAATACATTCTTAGAGTTGTGCAACCATTCTGACCCTCCTTTTCTGAGTTGTTCCTCCCCGTTAACATAAAGTCACTGCCCCCTAAGGTTCCTATCTAATCTTTCCAGTTGTTACTGTTACTTTGATTCCATATAGTTTCTAAAAGAGCATAAAGCTCAAGGCAGACATTTTTTACTATTTAAGCTAAACTGTTAGTTTGATTTTAAGAAGACTTCAGGGGACATTTTTGATTTAAGGTTTGAAGATTACTTCAGGGGCATAGTTTCAGGGGTTCATCCAACCTTCATGGCTCAAAAGACTGGAATTGATGAGAATTTGAAATTCTGTTCTGCATTTTCCTTCCTTTGATCAGGATTCTTCTACAGAGTCTTTCATCAAAATGTTCAGTAATGGTAGCTGGGCACTGTCCAGTTCTTCTGGTCTCACGGCAAAGGAGGCAGTCGTTTGCTGAGGCAATTAGCCACACATTCCATTTCCTCCTATTCCTGACTTTCCTTCCTTTGTTGATCTAGGTGAATAGAGACCAATTGTTGTGCCTTGGATGGACACTTGCAAGCTTTTAAGACCCCAGGCACTACACAGTGAACTAGGAGGTGCAACAAAAGCACTAAACACATTATTAGGCCAATTAACTGGAATGCCCCATGAAACCATAACCTAAACCTCCAAACCGAAGAACCAAACTACATGAGGTGTTTGGTTGTCCATCAGCAGCCTCAGCAGCTACTCTTGTTGTTATTGTAAATCTATCACACAACTTTTGCCAATTCAACTTTTTACAGGTGTACAACTTATTGACGGCACTTAAAACAATCAACTGTGAAACCCTAAATCAATGCAGTTTTTCCATACACTGTAAACCCAAACTGAGTATAAGCAATAATCCCCCTCTTTCCCCTTTTTCCTCCTGGCCCTGGTAACCACTAATAAACTTTGGTCTCTATACATTTGCCTTTTTTTATATAAGTGAGGTCATACAGTATTTGTCCATTTGTGATTGACTTATTTCACTTAGCATAATGTCTTCCAGCTCCATCCATGTGGTACCATGTATCAAGACGTCATTTCTCCTAGTGCCTGACTAATGGGTTATTGATCAAAGCAAGAGTTTATGGAAATGAGAGTTTTAGCACAGGGACATACTGTCCCATACTAAAATCTAGCAGAAATTTGCTTTATTCCTTTCAAATGACCACAATAACTTATTAAAAAAGAACTATAAATTATTTGTAATAATACAAATTTTATTCTCTTGGTAGCAGATTCACTATTAAAATGTCATGTAGAGAGAGACCTTTCCTAATTAAGGACCTGCTTTGAAAAGCCCATTACCCACTAGAAGCTGAATCTCCCAGACCCCAGACTTCAGAAGGGGAGGGTAGTGCATCCTACCTTCAACCCCTCTGGGGTGCTGATCCCAAACAGGTGGCTGAGTCACTTACTGTTGATGTTAGGTGCCATCGAGATGGTTCTGACTCATGACCCTATGTACAACAGAAAGAGACACTGCCTGGTCCGGTGCCATGCTCATGATGGTTGTTATGCTTGAGCCCATTGTTGCAGCCACTGTGACAGTCCATTGTGTTGAGGGTCTTCCTCTTTTTCACTGACACTCTACCAAGCATGCTGTCCTCCAGGGACTGGTCCCTCCTGATAACATGTCCAAAGAATGGAAAACGAAGTCTCGCCATCCTTGCTTCTAAGGAACGTTCCGGCTGTACTTCTTCCAAGACAGATTTGTTCATTTGGCAGTCCGTGGTATATTCAATATTCTTCACCAACACCAAAACTCAAAGGTGTCAATTCTTCAGTCCTCCTTATTCATTGTCCAGCTTTCACATGCATATGAGGCAATTGAAAACACCATGGCTTGGGTCAGGCTCACCTTAGTCCTTAAAGTGACATCTTTGGTTTTTAACGCTGTAAAGAGGTCATTTGCAGCAGATCCCCAAAACAATGCGTCATTTGATTTCTTGACTACAGTTTCCATGGGTGTTGATTGTGGATCCAACTAAATGACAACTTCAGTCTTTTTTCTGACTATCATGGTGTTGCTTATTGGTCCAGTTGTGAGGATTTTTGTTTCTTTATGTTGAGGTGTAATCCATACTGAAGGCTGTAGTCTTTTCCCTCAGTAAGTGCTTCAAGTCCTTTTCTTTCAGCAAGCAAGGTTGGTTCATCTGCATAACACAGGTGTGGTTAATGAGTCTTCCTCCAATCCTGATGCCCCGTTTTTCATATAGTCCAGCTTCTCAGGTTGTTTGCTCAGCTTACAGATTGAATAAATACACTGAAAGGTTACAACCCTGACACACACCTTTCCTGACTTTAAACCACGCAGTATCCCCTTGTTCTGTTCAAACGACTGCCTCTTGATCTATATAAAGTTTCCTCCCAACACAATTAAGTGTTCTGGAATTCCCATTCTTTGCAATGTTATCCCTAATTTGTTATGATCCACACAGTCGAATGCCTTTGCATAGTCAATAAAACACAGGGAAACATCTTTATGGTATTCTCTGCTTTCAGCCAGGATCCATCTGACATCAGTAACCATCCCTTGTTCCACATCCTCTTCTGAATCTGGCTTGAGTTTCTGGCAGTTCCCTGTTGATGTGCTGCTGCAACCACTTTTGAATGATCTTCAGCAAAATTTTACTTGTGTGTGATATTAATGATGACATTGAATAATTTCCACATTCGGCTGGATCAGTTTTCTTTGGAATGGGTATAAATATGGATGTCTTCCAGTCAGTTGGCCAGGTACCTGTCTTCCAAATTGCTTGGCATAAATGAGTGAGCACGTCCACACCTGCATCCATTTGTTGAAACATCTCAGTTGGTATTCCATCAATTCCTGGAGCCTTGTTTTTCACCAGTGTCTTCAGTGCAGCTTGGACTTCTTCCTTCAGTACCATCAGTTCCTGATCGTATGCTACCTCCTGAAATGATTGAATATTGACCAATTCTTTTTTGTACAGTGACTGTATTCCTTCCATCTTCTTTTGATGCTTCCTGCGTCGTTCACTATTTTGCCCGTAGAATCCTTCAGTATTGCAGCTCAAGGCTTGAATTTTTTTCTTCAGTTCTTTCAGCTTGAGAAATGCCGAGCATGTTCGTCCCTTTTGGTTTTCTAACTCCTGGTCTTTGCACATGTCATTATAATACTTTACTTTGTCTTCTCAAGCTGCCCTTTGAAATCTTCTGTTCAGCACTTTTACTTCATCATTCCTTCTGTTGGCTTTAGCTACTTAACGTTCAAGAGCAAGTTTCAGAGTCTCTTCTGACATCCATTTTGGTCTTTTCTTTTTTTCCTGTCTTTTTAATGATCTTTTGCTTTCTTATGTATGATGTCCTTGATAGCATTCCACAACTCGTCTGGTCTTTGGTCATTAGTGTTCAGTGCATCAAATTTATGCTTGAGATGGTCTCTAAATTCAAGTGGGATATACTCAAGGTCAAACTTTGGCTCTTGTGGACTTGTTCTAATTTGCTTCAGCTTCAACTTGAACTTGCATATGAGCAATTGATGGTCTTTCCACAGTCAGCTTCTGGCCTTGTTCTGACTGAAGATATTGAGCTTTTCCATCGTCTCTTTCCACAGATTTGATTCCTGTGTATTCCCTCTGACGAGGTCCATGTGTATAGTCGCCATTTATGTTGTTGAAAAAAGTATTTGCAAAACTAATCATTAACTTTATATGGAAAGGGAAGAGGTCCTGGATAAGTAAAGCACTGTTGAAGAAGAAGAATAAAGTAGGAAGACTCACACTACCTGACCTCAGAACCTACTATACAGCTACAGTCGTCACAACAGCCAGGTACTGGTACAACGACAGATACATCGACCAATGGAACAGAATTGAGAACCCAGATGTAAATCCATCCACCTATGGTCTCCTGATCTTTGACAAGGGCCCAAACTCTATCAAATGGGGAAATGACAGTCTTTTTAACGTGATGCTGGCAAAACTGAATGTCCATCTGCAAAAAAATGAAACAGGACCAATACCTCACACCATACATAAAAAACTAATTCAAAATGGATCAAAGACCTAAATATAAAACCAAGAACTATAAAATTCATAAAAGAGAAAATAGGATCAATTAGAGGCCCTAAAACACAGCATTAACAGGATACAAACCATAACTAACAACACACAAACTCCAGAAGATAAGCTAGATAAGTGGAATCTTCTAAAAATTAAACACTTAACGCTCGTCAAAAGAGTTCACCAAAAGAGTAAAAAGAGAACCTACAGACTTGAGAAAACATTTTTGGCTATGACAAATCCGACAAAGGTGTAATCTCTAAAATCTACAGGAAAATACAACACCACTACAACAAAAAGACAATCCAATTAAAAAATGGGCAAAGGAAATGAACAGACACTTCACCAAAGAAGACATTTAAGTGGCTAGCAGACACATGAGGAAATGCTCATGATCACTAGCCATTAGAGAAATGCAAATCAAAACCACAATTAGATACCATCTCACCCTGGCATTACTGGCATGAATCAAAAAAACAGAAAATAACAAATGTTGGAGAGGCTGCAGGGAGACTGGAAATCTTATGGACTGCTGGTAGGAATGCAAAAAGATACACCCATTTTGGAAAATGATATGACGCTTCCTTAGAAATCTAGAAATAGAAATACCATATGATCCAGCAATCCCACTCCTAGGAATATATCCTAGAGAAATAAGAGCCGTCACATGAATAGATATATGCACACCCATGTTCACTGCAGCATTGTTCACAATAGCAAAAAGACGGGAGCAACCTAGATGCCCATCAACAGACAAATAGATAAACTATGGTACATACACACAGTGGAGTGCTACACAACAATAAAGAACGTGATGAATCTACGAAGCATCTCACAAATGGATAAATCTGAGGGCATGCTGAGTGAAATAAGCCAATCACAAAAGGACAAATATTGTATGAGACAGCTACTAAAAAACTCATGAAAAGGTTTACACACAAAAAGAAACAATCTTTGATGGTTACGAGGGAGGGGAGGGGTGGGAACGTAAAAACACTAACTAGACAATAGATAAGTGTTAACTTTGGTGAAGGGTAAGACAGTACACAGTACTGGGGAAGCCAGCACAACTTGTACAAGGCAAGGTCATGTAAGCTCCATAGACGCATCCAAACTCCCTAAGCGACTGAATTACTAGGCCAAGGGCTGTGGGGACCATGGTCTCGGGGAACACCTGTCTCCATTGGCATAACATAGTTTATAAAGCAAATGTTCTACATTCTACTTTGGTGAGGAGAATCTAGGGTCTTTAAAGTTTGTGAGTGGCCATCTAAGATACTCCACTGGTCTCACCCCATCAGGAACAAGGGAGAATGAAGAAAACTAAAGACACAAGGGGAAAATTAGTTCAAAGGACCGATGGACCACAACTACCACAGACTCCACCAAACTGAGTCCAGTGCAACTAGATGTTACCCGGCAGCCACCACTGACTGCTCCGAGAGGGATCTCAATAGAGTTTCCTGGACAGAACTGGAGAAAAATGTAGAACAAAATTCTAACTCACAAAGACCAGACTTACTGGTCTGACAAAAACTGGAGAAACCCTGAGAGTATGGCTCCTGGATACCCATATAGCTCAGAAATGAAGTCACTCCTGATGTTCACCCTTCAGTCAAAGCTTAGACAGGCCCATAATAGAAAATGAGACTAACAGGGCACACCAAACTAGGGGTAAGGACTAGAAGGCAGGAGAGGACAAGAAAGCTGGTAATAGGAAACTCAAGGTTGAGAAGGATGAGTATTGACATGTTGTGGGGTTGGTAACCAATGTCACAAAACAGTATGTGTACTAACTTTAATGAGAAGCTAGTTTGTTATGTAAACCTTCATCTAAAGGACAATAATAAAAAAGAAAAGAAAAAAAGGTATTTACAATGAAGAAGTTGTTGGTCTTGCAAAATTCTGTCATGCGATCTCCAGCATCGTTTCTGTCACCAAGGCCATATTTTCCAACTACTGATCCTTCTTTGTTTCCAGCTTTCGCATTCCAATCACCAGTAATTATCAATGCATCCTGATGGCATGTTTGATGAGTTTTAGACTGCAGAAGTTGGTAAAAATCTTCAATTTCTTCAACTTTGGCCTTAGTGGCTGGTGTGTAAATTTGAATAATAGTCGTTGTAACTGATCTTCCTTGTAGGCGTATGGATATTATCCTATCACTGACAGCATTGTACTTCAGGATAGATCTTGAAATGTTCTTTTTGACAATGAATGCAACGCCATTCCTCTTCAATTTGACATTCCTGGCATAGTAAACCATACAATTGTCAGATTCAAAATGGCCAGTACCAGTCCATTTCAGCTCAGTAACGCCTAGGATATCAATGTTTATGCATTCCATTTCATTTTTTACTACTTCCAGTTTTCCTAGATTCATACTTTGTAATTCCACATTCCAGCTATTATTTTGCAGCTGTTTCTTCTCATTTTGAGTCATGCCACATCAGCAAATGAAAGTCCCAAAAGCTTGACGCTATCCACGTCATTAAGGTTGACTCTACTTTGAAAAGGCAGCTCTTCCCCAGTCATCTTTTGAGTGCCTTCCAATCTGAGGGGCTCATCTTCCAGCAGTATATCAGACAATGTTCCACTGCTATTCATAAGGTTTTCACTGGCTAATTTTTTTCAGAAGTAAACCACCAGTTCCTTCTTCCTCGCCTGTCTTAGTCTGGAAGCTCAGTTGAAACCTGTCTACCATGGTTGAATTCAGATGGCACAGCTTCCAGCATCATAGCAATATACAAGCCACCTCCACTTACTGTAAAACATGTAATATAAACTTTCTCCTCAACAAAATCTTCAGTAAAGGCCACTTCACTCATTAATTAATCTCATTAATGATGGCATTGAAGTCAGCCTTCATCTTTGCAAGGGCTCTAAGCAGTGATATTCCCCCAGTTTAAAACTATCCTAAAATAAATCACACACAAAAGGACAAATATTGTATGATTCCACTTATACATATATCTAACATAGGCAAATGTATAGAGACCAAATTTTATTAGTAGTGTCTTAGGCTAGGTTCTCTAGAGAAGCAAAACCAATGAAGCGTATATATGTATATATACAGAGAGAGACTTATCTCAAGGAAATGGCTAACACAGTTGTAGAGGCTGACAAGTACCAACTCCATGGGTCAGATGTAAGGCTGGAAGCTTTTCCTGACTTATGTAGCCCCATGGGCTGACAAACCCAAGATCAGCAGGTCAGACGGCAGGCCACTGATCACAGGCTGCAGAGGCTGACCAATCCAAGTTCAGCAGGTAAGATGGCTGGCTGCTGGCTCACAGGCTATGGAGGCAACAAATCCCAAGATCAGTAGCAGCATGGCAGACTACTGGCTCAAGTCCCAAGAACCAGAGGACAGATGACAAGGCAGATGCAGGATCCAGAGCAAGCGAGGGATCTTTGCCAGGCATCCATATATATATTGGATCCAGGCCAGACCCCTGAGGAAACTCCTCCTATGTCTTGTTGGCTGATCACATCAGATCACACCATGGAGGATGACTACATCATATAACTGCCAAATTACATCATTACATAACTGTCAAACTACATCATTTCATAACTGCCAAACTGCTGAGAATATAGCCCAGCCAAGTTGACACACAACCTTAACCATCACAGTCTACCCCTTGTCAACTTGGCACCTGTACACATGTCCTTAAGCCATACCCAGCCTCTATATAAAGACAATTACAAAATCATACTTGTGCATAACATGATACAACTTACACGTGTACAGCTGAAAACTCACTAGCTCCATTTACATCATATATTTTAAAAGTGTAGAAAACAAAAACATTTGATACACATACAAGGAAGAAATACTCATAACAATTACAGTCATGTCTGCAACTGGTCACGTGGTCATAACTGGTATTTAGAACTACCTTCTTCCACCACCCATTCTGTATTCCCTTTACCCTCAGCAAGCACGTCAGCTGGTCATGGTTCTTTGCCTTTTGGGGTGACCCAAACCTTTATTCCTGAAGGGTCTGGGCCATTAGTAGTCATGTCGGAATTGGGTTGCTATAGTTTTTCATTGACTTTAATCATAGGCTATGGCAGTACTAAGAGATGCCCTAAGGAATCTCCTGTATTCCAGACATACTCTTTTTTACCTCTGTTAGGTAATGTCAATCTTATTTCTCCTTTGTAATCAGGATGAGTCACACTAGCCAATACAGTGACTCCCTTCTTTGCCTATTGATCCAGAGGCATGAGAAGCTTCAAGTGGCTGGGTGGCATTCTTAACTTCCAGTGCAATGGAATCAGTCTTGTGTCTCCTGGTGGCAGCATTCCACCCTGTGGAACTGACTTCTAGACCCGCAGAGCATTGGCTTGTGGAGACATGAAGCAAAAAGTTTGCAAATGAGTCACAAGGGGTTATAGTGAGTGGTGCCACTCCTATTTCCACCCCTTGATTCCTGGACCCATGAATCCTGAATATGGGAGAAACAGCACCACATATTGGATGCTGGTTTAAGACATATACAGCCTCTTGGAGAATATTGCCCCAACCCTGCAATGTACTGCCGCCTAGCTAGCACCGTAATTGTGTCTTTAGAAGGCTATTCCATCGTTCTATCAAGCCAACTGCTTCAGAATGATAGGGAACATGGTGAGACCAGTGAATTCCATGAGCATGAGCCCACTGTTGTAAAGTGAGTACTTTGATGCAAGGCAATGCTGTGTAGGATACTATGACAGTGGATAAGACATTCTGTAAGTCCATGGATGGTAGTTTAGACAGAAGCATTGTGTGCAGGGAAGGCAAATCTATATCCAGAGTAACTGTCTATTCCGCTAAGAACAAAACACTGCCCTTTCCATGATGGAAGTAGTCCAATGTAATCAACCTGCCACCAGGTTGCTGGCTGGTCACCTCAAGGGGTGGTGCCATATGGGGGACTCTGTTGGTCTCTGCTGCTGGCAGATTGGGGACTCAGCAGTGGCTGTAGCCAAGTCAGCCTTGGTGAGTGGAAGTCTGTTTTGCTGAGCCTATGCATAATCTCCATCCCTGCCAACATGGCCACTTTGTTCATGAGCCTATTGGGAAATGACAGGAGTGGCTGGTGAAAGAGGATGACTAGTTTCCAAAGAACACATCATCCTATCCTCTTGATTGTTAAAACCCTCTGCCAAGGTCACCCTTTGGTAAGCATTCATAAGAGACACAAATATCTTCACTTCTTTGGCCCATTCAGAGAGGTCTATCCACCTACCTCTCCCCCATACCTCTTTGTCGCCAATTTTCCAATCATGTTCCTTTCAAGTCCCTGACCATCCAGCCAAACCATTGGCCACAGCCCATGAATCAGTGTACAATTGCACATCTGGCCATTTATCCTTCCAAGCAAAGAGAACAACCATGTGCACTGCTTGAAGTTCTGCCCATTGGGAGAATTTCCCTTCACCACTGTCCTTCAGGAAGATCCCAGAAAGGGGTAGTGCTGCCGCTGTCTTTTGAGTGGTACCTGCATATCGTGCAGAACCATCTGTAAGCCAGGCACGAGTTTCCTCTTCCTCAGTCAGCTGACCATAAGGAACTCCTCATGAGGCCATAGGTGCAGACTGGGAGGAGGAAGGTAATGAGACAGGAGTGGAGACTATGGGCATTTGGGCCACTTCCTCATGCAACTTACCTGTGCCTTCAGGTCCTGCTCAGCCCCGATCTCGTATAAACCACTTCCATTTAATTATAGAGTGCTGCTGTGCTGGTCCAACTTTATGGCTCTGTGGGTCAGACAACATCCAGTTTGTGACAGGCAGCTCAGGACACATGGTGACTTGGTGTCCCATGGTTAAGTATTCAGTCTCTACTAAGGCCCAGTAACAAGCCAAAAGCTGTTTCTCAAAAAGAGAGTAGTCATCTGCAGAGGATGTCAGGGCTTTGCTCCAAAATCCTAAGGATCTGCTCGTGATTCACCAATAGGGGCCTGCCAAATAATCCAACAGCATCTCTATCTGCCACTGACACTTCAAGCACCCTTGGATCAGCTGGATCATATGGCCCAAGTGACACAGCAGGTTGAACCTGCTGCAGAGCCTTCTCTCTGTCTGGGCCTTACTCAAAACTAGCAGCTTTTCAAGTCACTTGATAAATAGACCAGAATAGCACACCCAAATGAGGGGTACACTGCCTCCAAAATCCAAAGAGGCCCACTAGGTGTGCCTCCTTTTTAGTTGTAAGAGGGGCCAAATGTAAAGTTTTACCCATTCGTTTTAGAAGGAGTATGTCAACATGCCCTACACTGCGGGACTCCTAGAAATTTCACTGAGGTGGAAGGCACCTGAATTTTTGTCAGATTAATTTCACACCCTCTAGCATGCAAATATTTTACCAATAAGTCCAGAGTCATTGACACTTCTTCCTTACTAGGTCCAATCAGATAATGTCATCAGTGTAATGGATCAGTGTGATGTCTTGTGGAAGGGAAGATTATCAAGGTCCTTGTGGACTAAATTATGACAAGGCTGAAGAGTTGATATATCTTGAGGTAGGACAGTAAAGGTGTATTGCTGGCCTTGCCAGCTGAATGCAAACTGCTTCGGGTGTTCCTTTGAAACTGGAATCGAGAAAAAGGAATTGACAGATCAATAGCTGCATACCAGGTACCAGGAGAGGTATTACTTTGCTCAAGCAATTGAACCACATCTGGATCAGCAGCGGCAATTGAAGTCATCACCCAGTAAAGTTTACAATAATCCACTGTCATTCTCCAAGATCCCTTTTATATTTTGCACAGGCCAAATAAGTGAATTGAATGGGGATGTAGTGGGAATCACTAACCCTGCATTCTTCAGTTCCTTGATGGTGGCAGTAATCTCTGCAATACCTCCAGGAATGTGGTATTGCTTTTGGTTTACTATTTCCCTGGGTAAAGGAAGTTCTAATGGCTTCCACTTGGCTTTTACTACCATAATAGCCCTTACTCCACTTGTCAGGGATCCAATGTTGGAGTTCTGCCAGTTCCTGAGTGTATGTATTCTAATTATGTATTCTAGAACTAGGGAAATCACTACAGGATGGGTTCAGGGAAACACTGGACCCACTGTGAGATGAACCTGAGCTAAGACTCCACCAATAATCTCACCCCCATATGCCCCTACTGTGGGCCACAGTGATGTTTTGGGTCTACTGGAATTAGTGTCAGTTCAGACCAAGTATCTAGTAATCCCAAAAAGTTTGATTATTTTCTTTTCCCCAATGAACAGTCACTCTCATAAAAGGCCATAGGTCCCTTTGAGAAAGGCTGTGAGAAAGATTAACAGTATAAATTTTTGGCAGTGTAGTGGGGTCCTTCCTCACAGGAACCTGGCCTCTCATTCAGGGCTTTTGAGTCTGTAAACTGGCTCAAATCTGGGACTTGTTTGAAGGGTCATAACTCTCCATTCTGGTGATTCAAGTTAGAATGCCATTCACTTGATCTAGAATTCTTAGTAAATATTTAGTAGATTTCCCATCTATTTCATTCCTAGGGACACCATGACTAAGTAGCCAATGCCATAAGTCCATATGAGTAACACTATTCTGATTACTGCTTTGACTCCACTGTCAATTACAGTAATTACTCCCACCTTGTCTTTGTGGATTGAGTGCCGCCACCTTGCCCCTAACACCACAGGATCCAAATAGCCCCATTGTAGTTAGGTGTCTTAATTCAGTTAGAGCAGTTCCCGCTGTCTAATCTGACTTACATAAAATAATAATCACAGCAGTCTTCAGGGATGCTGGAGCTCCCTTCACAAATTTTTTCATCGCTGTTGTGATAAAAGATGTGTCCTCTGGGAACTCCATGTGTGAGACTGTGGGTCTAATCTGATAAATCCACTCTAGCATGCCAATTTCCCTAAGCCTTTGGATACCTTCTTCTACTGTATACCAAGGCAGGCCTGGTATTTCAGCTTGGTTTAGTGTAGGCCACTGCATAATCCATGCTTCAGAAACCCAACCAAATAAACTATTAGTTCCTTTCTTAACCTCTCAACCTGAAACACTGAATGAAGAATATGTGCTTAGTGAGCCCATATCAATAAACTCAGATTGATCCATCTTTATGTTCCTTTCACCATTATCCCACACCCTTAATAGCCATTCCCACACATATTCCCTAGGTTTCTGTTTGTACATATTAGAGGTCAAGCAGTTCTTTCAGAGTGCAGCGTACTTCCTCCTGGGTTACACTTTGTACTTCACCTTTTGGAGCTCACTGGGACTTAAGTCTGCTTATATGTCTAGAAGCCAAAATCGGTGGGGAAATGTTTTAAGAACATTCAGCATTGTCTTGTAAAGCATCTGCTTCAGGCGTTGTGCCAGGCAATGACTCAAAGGAGCTTTAGATGCAGCTGGCTTAATCTCATTAGATGGGAGTGGAGGGGCTAATGGTTCTGTTTGCAGGAGTGAGTCGATGGAATTTAGGGGCCCAGTGTCTCCATCTTCCTGATTATCTGCCCATCTGTCCCCAACCCAAGTTTCAGGATCCCATTTCTTCCCAATCAGTGCCCTCAGTTTAACTTCAGATACCTCTCAAGTTTGGCAGGTGAGTTGGCATTGTAATTCAGCCACTCTTTCAGTAAGACTCTGGGTTTGGTTTTTGGCAATATCAGCTCTGTTACTACAAGAAATAAGGCTTTCTTTCAAAGCACAAGTGGAAACTTTGAGGTCATTTATGTGGCGCTCGAGCTTTGACTCTGAAGCCCTGAGCTCATCTCTTTCTTTCACCAGTTTGTCTAGTGAAAGTAGGACCAACCAACCAGCTTCCTTATACTTCTCATTATGACAAAATTGTAGAAAGGTATCATACATGCAATCACCCAGAGCCTCATCTTTCACCAATACCTGATCTATTGGTGGTGATATTTTGCATATTTGAATTGCCGTCCCACACCATGGATTAACAGTGCTCTCTTTACTACTGGAAGCAGAGTCATCAACATCTTTAAGACTAAAAAGACTTGAGAACCAATTTAGAAAATTCTTCCTTCCAATTTTGTTTCTCTAGAACCACTCTCAGTACCAAATGTCTTAGGCTGCATTCTCTAAAGAAGCAAAACCACTAAAACATATATATATAGAGAGAGAGAGAGAGAGACATATTTATATCAAGGAAATGGCTCATGTGCTCGTACAGACTGGAACGTCTCAAGTCTGTGGGCCAGAAAAGAGGCTTCTCCTGACTCATGTAGCTGCAGCGGCTGGCAAACCCATGATTGGCAGGCCAGACAACAGGGCTGTTGCTCACAGGCTGTAAAGATCAAAGAATCCCAAGATCAGCAGGCAAGACCACAGGTAAGCTGCTAGCTCAAGTCCCAAGAACCAGAGGTCAGACGAACAGGAGCCAAGTGCAGGATCCAGTAAAAGCCCCCGAGCCCCACCTGAACTTCCACTCACACTCTATGCAGGCTACACGCCCAAGGAAACTTCCCTTCAACTGATTGGCTACTCACAGCAGATCCCATCATGGGGGTGATCACATATCAAATCTCAACAGGGATGAGATCACAACATTAAGCGACTGCCAAAACACTGAGAATCATGGCCCAGCCAAGTTGACACACAATCTCGACCATCACAGACATTGATCTCCTTCCCGTCCACAAGATGTCACACTGGTCCATTACACTGATGACATTATGCTGACTGGACCTAGTAGGAAAGAATTATCAATGACTCTAGACTTATTGGTAAGACATTTACATGGAAGAGGGTGGGAATTATTTCTACAAAAATTCAGGCACCCTTGACCTCAGTGATATTTCTAGTGCTCCAGTGATGTGGGGCATGTCAAGATATTCCTTGTAAAGTGAAAGATAAGTTGATGTATCTGGCCCCTCCTACAAGTAAAAAAGGAGGCACAACATCTGTTGGGCCTCTTGGATTTTGGAGGCAACGTATCCCTCATTTGAGTGTTTTACTTCAGCCTATTTATGAAGTGACTTGAAAAGCTGTTAGTATTGAGTGGGGCCCAGAACAAGAGAAGGCCTTGCAAAAGGTTCAGGCAGATATGCAAGCCACTCTGACACTTGGGCCATATGATCTGGCTGATCCAATGATTCTGGAAGTGTCAGTGACAGAGATGCTGTTTGGAGTCTTTGGCAGGCTCCTACTGGTGAATCACAGTGCAGATCCTTAGGATTTTGGAGCAAAGCCCTGCCGTCCACCACACATATCTGCTCTCCTTTTGAGAAACACCATTTGGCTTGTTACTGGGCTTTAGTGGAGACTGAACGCTTAACCATGGGCCACAAAATCACCGTGCAGCCTGATCTGCCCATTATGAACTGGGTGTTGTCTGACCCATGGAACCATAAAGTTGGATGCGTACAGCAACACTCCATCATTAAATGGAAGTGGTATGTACCATATTGTGCCTGAGCAGGACATGAAAGCTCAGGTTAGTTGCATGAGGAAATGGCCCAAATGCCCCTGGTCTCTGCTTCTGTTACCGTACCTGTCCTCTCCCAGTCTTCATCTATGGCCTCATGGGTAGTGCCTCATGATCAGTTGACTGACTCATACCTGGTTTACAGATGGTTCTGCATGATATGCAGGCACCACTTGAAAGTGGACAGTGGCAGCACTACAGCTCTTTCTGGGACCTCTTGAAGGACAGTGGTGAGGGTGGCTGGTGTGATCGATTCAGATTATCAAGGGGAAATAAGACTGATATTACATAAAGGAGGTAAAGAAGAGTGTGTCCGGAATACAAGAGATCCCTTAGGCTGTCTCTTAGTCCTATCATGCCCTGTGATTGAAGTCAATGAAAAGCTACAGCAACTCAATTCTGCCATGACTACTAATGGCCCAGACCCTTCAGGAGTGAAGGTTTGGGTCACCCCACCAGGCAAAGAACCATGACCAGTTGAGATGCTTGCTGAGGGTAAAGGGAATACAGAATGGGTGGTGGAAGAAGGTAGTTCTAAATATCAGTTAAGACCATGTGACCAGTTGCAGAAGTGAAGGCTGTAATTGTTATGAGTATTCCTTCCTTGTATGTGTTTATCAAATATTTTTGTTTTCTTCACTTATAAAAGATAAGATGTAAATTGTGCTACTGCGTTTAGGCCAAGAGAGGAAGTGTACTCCATACTGTGGGCAGGTGTACTCCATACTGATTCCCACCCCTGCTTGAAATTCTTCCATCTCTAAGTTTGTGCTTTAGCTACAAGGGTGGATTATCCAATAGGCAAGGTAAGCACATCTTTGATGTGGTGAAACCCATGTGAAATTTTCACTACAGATTAGTATGTAAACACAAGTAAACCTGTACTTACCTTGCTTACTGGATCATCTGCCACCGTCAGAGACTGTGAATTTGAAGAGGCTTTAATTCTGTAGGCAGGTGCTGTGGGGTTGGGAGAGGGACAGATGCCAGCCATACCTAGAAGCAGAGTCTTTGATGTGGTGAAAAAAATGTGAAAATATTCACTACAGATGATCTGGTAAGCAGGTAAGCCCTGTGCTTACCTTGTCTATTGGATAATCTGCTCCTGATTAGCTACATGTAATGCCAGTCCACAGGTTCTATGTTATCTCACATGTACCTGCTGATGTCCCTAGGAAGAAGATGCTAGAATGATCTCCGCTGTGTGGGTTGGGGGGACTGAGGAGGCTCTGAGAAGCACAAAGACTTGTCCAGGGTTGAAAACTGGTTAGAGAGATGAGCTCTGTCTGAACCCAGCTCTGTCTGCTCAATGCTGGGAGCCCTGGATGCACCCAGGCCTTCCCCAGGTTCTGCGGGGTTGGGGGAGGGCTGTGTGGTTTCACTGTGTGCAGTTATGGAGATGGCATGGGGAGAGGTGAGCATTCCACAGCCCAGAGGGGACTTTGGGGAGGTCTTATCTGAAGTCAGGCCCAGGTCAGAGGACCCAGGTTATGACCTCACTTCCTTGGCAACAGAGTACATGGAACTTGGAACCCTGGTAACCAGGACCCCACATTCTAGAGACATCCCACTCCCCAGCCCACCTGAGTGGAAACACTTGAGCTAGGCACATGTTTTCTTGTTGTCTCTTGTCTTCCCTTGTATTGAAGCTTGAGAAATACAGAAGTTCGACCCTTTCATGAAGACTGAGACATGGTCTTATCCCCAACCCCCAAAGGCTCTGGCCATTTACCAAAAAAAAAACAACAACAAAAAGCCTCAAAAGTAACACAGGGTGGCCCAGGGCTGCCAATCCAGGCCACCACTGTCATTCCACCTGGGCAGCCCCACACACTTAACCCAGGTCATACCAGCCACCAGGCCATGCCATGCCAGCCCTTGTTCTCGTGGGGTCCCTGGTAATGTGGGCAGGAAGGAAATGAGGACAGAACTAATGAGGCAGAAAGTTGTTGGATGAGGCAAGGTCCATTTGGGAGACAGGTGGGTGGGAGTCAGGGAAGGAGGGGCCATGTGATCTGGCGAGATTTGGGAGGGGAAAATTGATGATGAGGATGATGAAAATGGTGGTGCTGCTTTAGGACTAGCACTTGTTGAAGGCAACCCCAAGCTCCATCCTCACAGCTCTTCACTATCACTGGGTTCATGGGACTGGGTCTGACCTGGAATGGGGTGGTAGGTGGGCCTAGTCCATCAGGTTGGGTGCCTTGGAGATTGGGGGCTGGAGTAACAAAGGCGGAGACCTCCTTCACGTGCCTGCTGCAACCCCCTGATCACAGAGAACTCTGGGACCTTAGTCTACCCAGGGATCCCAGTTCAGACCAGGGCTTTAGGGAGGGACTGTCAGGGTCACAGGCTGAGTAAGCACTCTCACCTAGCCTTCTCTGACATCCAGCTCACCCTGAGTGGGGCAGTCAGCACTGAGTCCTAACTGCTGGCATTGCCTGGGCCACTGCTGACCCTGTGCCAGCCCAGCTCCTCCTAGATCCTGCTTCAGCACTCAGAGGTTGATCTTACTATCTGTGAATTGGCCAGGGCTGGATTGTGCAGCCCCAGGCTGACCCACCCAGCACGTGGTATACATGCGGAACTGAGAGGTCCTGGGAGGCCTAGGGGGCACAAGGGCTTGATGGGCAGAGAGGAAGGGTGGCAGATTGGAGGAGCCCAGATAATGCCCTGGAGACCCCCAGCTTCCTACCAGGACTTTCCCTCTCAAGGGCCCCCAGTCCCCTCCCAAAGGAATCACCCACCACCCTTCCCTCTTCCCCAACCCCCTTCCCTCCCCTCCCTGGTCAGCTCCAAAGTCACTTTTCCGATATTTGTAGGAATGTCGGAAACAAGTTTTGTATACTGTCTTCCCATCAGCCTATTGTCATTTTGCATGTTGCTCGTCTTTTAGTGTTTAACTTCCAACCCCAGGGCTCCGGGCAGCAGTCCACTAGACTGTCCTTCCACACCTTCTCCCAGCCTCACACATCCTCATGCTTAGAAGCCTTCTTTTACCCTAAAGTGCGGGGCTCAGGCTATGACATACCTTTTTCTGCCATCTGCAATCTCGAGGAACACATCATGTGACCCCTCCACAACAGGAGCTGTCTCCTAATTCAGCTGCAGAACATTCCAAGAAGGGAGGCCCAGTCCCACATTGACTGAGCCTCTCACTGCTGCTGGCCCTGGACTAATTTCTTCTGCCACCCTTCTAGCAGGGCTGCAGGAAACTTACGTGTGTCCTCAAACACTGACCCACCCAGGACAAACTCCCAGGAGTGGCACACTGCGGGGAAGGATATGCACATTTCAGGTTGGGATCGCTGGAGCCAGACTCCTTCCCAAAATAGCTGTCCCAGTCAGGCGATGCAGTCTGTGACGCTAGCTGCCTCTCTGCATCGAGCCAGTTCTGGGTGTTGGCGGTTCTTTTGCATTTTTGCCAACCTGCTGCCAGGTGGCCAGTGGAACTGCAGGGTGGATTTGAGGTGCTTGCTGGCCCTGAGAAGGCAAGCCCCTCTCAGTCCTTTACTGGCCATTCGGATTTACTCTTTCTGAGTCATTTGTTTGGATCCTTGGTCCCATGGGGGTCTTTCTCCCAACCCAGGATCTCCACTCTCACCCTTGGCTGGATCTGGGTGCTCCATGGCTTTGGGTTCTTTAAACCACCTTTAATGTACAGAAAGAAAAATCTGTGTCTTGCTTTACAATCAGAGGGGATCTCACAGGCGTGTCTGCTCCGTGCACTGTCTCCAGCTGGGAAAGGAGTGAGCTTGCACCAGACCTTCCCTTCCAAGTCAGGAGAAGAGCAGGCCTCACATAGTACAGAGGGAACATCACAGAGCCCTAGTATTGGGCAATTCTGGGATCTGAGTGTGTGACTTCGAGCAGACGCTGGACATCCCTAAGCCTCTGTTTTCTCATCTCTGGAACGGGGTGTTTTGTTAGGACTCACTGAGATACTGCTCTTCCTACAGGGAGATACCATGGTTGTTTAGTAACAAAATGACTTCAGGTTCCTAATGTTTTTAATCATCCCCCACCTCAAATTCTGCTTTGAAACCCAAGTCCTGTTTTCTGCTGGAGGCACTTGTGTCCCACCTCCTGCCACAGGTCACTGAGGGTGGGGGAGTTCCTGGTCTGAGCTCTGGCCCCTGACCCCCTGGTCCTAATGGGGCCACCTCTGATGGTATATCCTTCCTCTGTCCCACCCCAGTGTGTCTGTGTGTTGGATCAGGACCTGGATGAGGCCTGTGTGGTGAGAACCGTCAAGACAGGCTCACCAGAGAAGATGGTGCCAGTGGAGCACCTGGTGCCAGCCTTCCTAAAGGGTGACTTGTCCTACATCAAAATCTTCCTGGGAACCTACAGAACCTATCCCACCACCCAGCAGGTCCTAGACCTGCTGTTCCAAAGGTGAGTGCCAGCCCTCCACAGCCAAGCAGGGACTCTGCCCCCTACCAGTTGTGAGTCTAGGGGATGTCACTTCACCACTCAGAGCCTCAGTTTGCTCTCCTGAGGAGTAGGGTGATAAAGGACCAATCAGCTAGAATTGCTGTCAGGACAACATGGGACAAGCCATAGAAAGTATGTACCAGGAGCCCAGCTCTGCAGAAAAGGCTGCTGGAGGGGCTTGGATGTTCACATTTATTATTTTCTTCTCCCCCGTGAAGAAGCTGTCTGCCTCACCCCTCACTGACTGCTAGCCCTTGAGCAAACCTATTTCCCACTTGTAAAGGGGAGTTGAGATTCCATTTAGTGGGTCATTGTCCTCAGTGTAGCAAGAACAGGGATCCGTGGAGGCTGGTAGAGGGGCCCTGGACACTCAGATACCTGGGAAGGTGTTGGTTGCATTCACTCATTCACCAATTATCCATGAAACCCCTACTGTTGCAGACACTGTTTTAGGCACTTAGCATCATTCAGTGAACAAAGCAGACAGGAAGCCCTGTCCTCCTGGGCCTCCATTCTAGTTGGGGAGTCAGACAGGAACACTAGACATCAAAAGCAGGTAGTGTCCACAGTGCATTAGATGTGACACCCTCACACCTTCTATAGGTATGGATGTAACTTCCCCTATTCTGCCAGGGCCAGCAGACCCCAGGACCAGCTGAAAGGGTGAGTGGACTTTGGGTGGAGAAGAAGGAGCTCCTGTCTCCACAGAAGGGTGGAGGTTGTAGGCGGCCTGTGTCTGAACTGGGGCTGGGCAGGCCCTGGAATCCACACATCTAGATTGCAGTAGAGGAATGAGTTTAGGGGCATCCCCTGAAGGAGGAAAGCAGTCATAGAGAGGTGGGGGTAGAGCCTGGGTGTTCTGGGTAGCAGAGGGGAGGCTGGGGGCTCAGAGAGACCCCTGAGAGAATCCATCCCCCCACAATCCCCTCACATCCTAGCTTGCCTTGTCCCCTATTTGGGGCCCAAAACAAGAGGTTGAGGTAGGGGAGAAAGCTGCTCATGAATCCCGATCCCCTGTCGTGGGGGCTTAGCTGTATGTGGGGCCCCTGTCCCTTGAGAGAACAGTGTCCATGGGAGAAGAGACCCTCACGTGCATGCAGAGTACCAGGCAGCATGCTGGTGCACATGCTCCAGGTGGAAGGGCTCCAGGGCCTGGCATTTTGGGGTATGGGATGGACTCCATGTGTCACTGAGCATCAGATGTTCCTGGAGCACTATGATGTGCCAGGCTGTGAGGTGAAAGTGCAGACACACTTCTGTACACTTGCGGGGTTACTGTCCAGTGTGAAGAGGGCCAGGGGACAGAAAGAGATGTAATTCAGGCTCCCCAAGGAGGGAGATTTGGTCAGACCATTGATGGGGAGCTCCCTGGGACTGAGGCTCTGTGCTAGACCCCTGCTCAGTGACCAGGCCTGCCACTGCCAGGACAGCCAGAGGGCATGATGTGGGGTGATGCTGACCTTTGGAAGGACAGGGGCAGACAGAGGGACCCAGCCCCTTGCAAGGATACCCCAGGAGGGCAGTGTGATGGGAAAAGCCAGGCCTCTGACCCTGCTTTTCACCACCCACCCCCAGTGCCATCTCTTTTATACTGGGCACATGGCTGGATGAACACTCACAGGATTTGGATCAGCCCTCGTAATTCCCCTACCTAAAGCTCCTGGTGGAGTACATGCATGTGAACATGCCTGGCTAACATGTGGAGAGCCATGCCCAGTTTCTCTCGGCCCACCTAGATCAAATGGAGGTCATTGAGGCAGAGCCAGAGGGTGAGGCGGACTGGGCATGCCTGCATGTGAGCTTGTGAGGGGGACATAGGAAGACTTCCAGAGGCTTAGGTTGAGCCAGAGCTCAGAGTAACCTCAGACTCCTCTGGTAGACCACAGTCTGGGAAGACTCCCTGGGGTTGAAATCTTGGGAATGGGTTTCTCTTCATGGCAATGGGATGTTTTCCATCATTGGAAAGGAA
The DNA here is from genome assembly GCA_030035585.1 of Dugong dugon. Lineage (NCBI taxonomy): Eukaryota > Metazoa > Chordata > Mammalia > Sirenia > Dugongidae > Dugong > Dugong dugon. Next base: position 97,790,079 of record CM057471.1, on the reverse strand, counting down.
GCCATGTTGGTGAATGTTTCTCCTCTTGCAGTCCAGAGCCACAGCCAGTGCCAGTTGTAAAAGTAGCTCAAGATATATCTTTGCCCCAAGAACTGGCTCCTGGAGCATCTCACGGGGTACATTCTGCTCCTGCACCAGCACTGGAGCGCCGTAGCACACCACCTATTACATCACCAGCTCCAGCACTGGCACCAGTTGGAGAGCATACTGGAGGGGTGGTTTCCCAACCTGGGTCACCTCCAGAACCGGCTCCCGGACCACTGGCTGATGTTGATCCTGCTCCTGCTCCAACACCGGAGCTCCATAGAGCACCAGCTATTCCATCAACAGCTCCTGCACTGGCATCAGAAGAAGAGCCAGCTGGAGAGTCAGATACTTAACCTGGACCACTTCCAGAACTGGCTCCTGGACCATCTGGTGATTTCGGTCCTGGTCCTGCACCAACACCGAAGCTCAATAGAGTACCACCTATCCCATCACCAGCTCTAGCACTGGCACCAGATGGAGATCCTGCAGGAGAGCTAGAATTTTATCTTGGGCAACTTTCAGAACAGACTCTGGGACCACTTCCTGAGTCAGATCCTGCTCTTGCAGCAACATTGGAGCTGGATACAACAGGTCCTCATCACCAAGTCGAGCAATGGCACCTGACAGAGAGCCTGCTGGAAGATCGGATTGTCTTCCTGGGCCAACACTATAATCAGGTCCTGGACCACCTGGTGAGGTCGATCATGCTCCTGGACTAACACCGGAGCTCGATAGCACACCATCATGAGCTCCGGCACTGGCACCAGATGGAGAGCCAGATGGAGGGTTGGATTCTTATCCTGGGTTACATCCAGAACTGGCTCCTGTACCACCAACTGATGTCAATTCTGCTCCTGCTTCCAAACCAGAGCTTTATAGAATACCAGGTATTCCGTCACCAGCTCCAGCATTGGCACCAGATGGAGAGCTGACTGGAAGGTCAGATTCTTACCCTGGTCCACCTCCAGAACTGGCTTCCGTACCACCGGCAGTTGTCCATCCTGATCCTGCACCAACACTGGAGCTTGTTGGAGTCACAAGTCTTCCTTCTGTAGCTTCATCACCGGCACCAGATGAAGGGCCAGCTGGAGAGGTGGATTTCCATCTCCTGGGCCCCCTGCAACCGGCAACCAGATGAAGAGCTGATATTGATCTTGCTCCTGCCTCGGGCACCAGAGGCAGAGCAGGTTGCAGAACCTCCTCCATAGCGGCTTCTTATTCACAACCAGGGAATGTTGGCTCTAGAACCAGACCCTTTCTTCTCCTCACCTGAGTGGGTATTTTTTTGGTTTTGCTGTAGCATTTTTCCAGCTCAATTTATACTTTATAGTTTATACTATTTTAACTGGTAGATTTCTCATTAAATAAAAATTTGTTTTAATAGCTTTAAAGTGTGTAATATAGTGAATTTATGTACTTTTACAATCCTATTCACCAACACCAGTATCTACTTTGGAACATTTTCATCACTACTGTGATGGTTAATGTTATGTGTCAACTTGGGTAGGCCATGATTCTCAGGGGTTTGGCAGACATTATGTAATTATCTTCCATTTTGTGATCTGATGTAAGCAGCCAATAAGTTGGAAGAGGAGTTTCCTTGGGAATGTAGCCTGCAAATTAATACATCTCCTGGAGTATACAGCCATTAATCTGACCAATGCCTTTTTCTCCATCCTTGTTTCAAAGGACCACCAGAAGCAGTCTGCCTTCAGCTAGCAAGGCCAGCAATACACCTTCACCATTTTATCTCAGGGGTATATCAACTCTCCAGCCCTGTGTCATAATTTAGTCCACAGGGAACTTGATCACCTTTCCCTTCCACAAGACATCACACTGGTCCATTACATTGATGACATTATGCTGATTGGACCTAGTAAGAAAGAAGTATTAATGATTCTAGAGTTATTGGTAAGACATTTGCATGCTAGAGTGTGGGGATTATTCTGACAAAAATTCAGGTGCCTCCACCTCAGTGAACTTTCTAGGGCTCCAGTGGTGTGGGGCATCTCAAGATATTCCTTGTAAAGTCAAGGATAAGTTGATGTATCTGGTCCCTCCTACAACTAAAAAGGAGGCACAACACCTGGTGGGCCTCTTCATATTTTGGAGGCAACATATCCCTCATTTAGGTGTGCTACTCCAGCCTATTTATCAAATGACTTGAAAAGCTGTTAGTTTTGAGTGGGGCCCAGAAGGAAAGAAGGCCTTACAACAAGTTCAGGCTGATGTGCAAGCTGCTCTGCCACTTGGGCCATATGATCCGGCTGATACAATGGTGTTTGAAGTGTCAGTTGCAAATAGGTATGCTATTTGGGATCATTGGCAAACTCCTATTTGTCAGTCACAGGGCAGATCCTTAGAAGTCTTGCCTTCCTCCACAGATAACTCTCCTTTTGAGAAACGATTTTTAACTAATTACTGGGCCTTAGTAGAGACTGAATACTTAACCATGGGTCACCAAATCACCATGTGGCCTGAGCTGCCCATCATGAACTGGATGTTGTCTGACCCACAGAGCCATAAATTTGCATGTATACAGCAGCACTCCATCATTAAATGGAAGTGGTATATAGGATACAGGGCCTGAGCAGGATCTGAAGGCTCAAGTAAGTTGCATGAGGAAATGGTCCAAATGCCCCTGATCTCCACTCCTGTTGCATTACCTGCCCTCTCTTAGTCTGCACTTATGGCTTCATGGGGAGTACCTCATGATCAGTTGACTAAGGAAGGGTAAACTCATGCCTTTATAGATGATTCTGCATAATATGCAGGCACCACTTGAAAGTGGACAGAGACAGCACTACAGCCCCTTTCTGGGACAGTGGTGAAAGGATATCTTCCCAATGGCAGGACTTTGAGCAGTGCACCTGGTTGTTCACTTTGCTTGGAAAGACAAATGGCCAGATATGCAATTGTACACTGATTCATGGGCTGTGGCCAATGGTTTGGCTGGAAGCCAGGGACTTGGAAGGAACATGATTAGAAAATTAGAGCCATGGAGGTATGGGGAAATGGTATATGATAGACCTCTCTGAATGGGCCAAAGAAGTAAAGATATTTGTATCTCGTGTGAATGTTCACCAAAGGGTGACCTTGGCAGAGGAGGATTTTAACAATCAAGTTGATAGAATGATGTGTTCTGTGGAAACCAGTTATCCTCTTTCCCCTGCCACTCAAGTCATTGCCCAATGGGCTGGTGAACAAAGTGGCCAATGGTGGCAGAGATGGAGGTTATACATGGGCCCAGCAACATGGACTTCCACTCACCAAGCCCAACTGGCTGCAACCACAGCTGAGTGCCCAATCTGCCAGCAGCAGAGACCAACACTGAGTCCCCGATATGGCACCATCCCTAGAGGTGATCAGCCAACAACCTGGTGGCAAGATGATTATGTTGGACCACTTCCATCATGGAAAGGGCAGTGTTTTGTCCTTACTGGAATAGACACTTACTCTGGATATGGATTTTCCTTCCCTGCATGCAATGCTTCTGTCAAAACTACCATCCGTGGGCTTACAGAAAGCTTTATCTACCATCAAGGTGTCCCATACAACTTTGCCTCGGATCAAGGGACTCACTTCACAGCAAAGGAAGTGTGACAATGGTCCCACGCTCATGGAATTCACTGGTCTTACCATGTTCCTCATCACCCTGAAGTAGCTGGCTTGACAGAATGATGAAATGGACTTCTAAAGACATGATTATGGCACGAGCTAGATGGTGATACTTTGCAAGTTTGGGGCAATGTTCTCCAAGAGACTATATATGCTCTAAACTAGTGTCCAATATATGAGTATTGTTTCTCCCATAGCCAGGATTCATGGGTCCAAGAATCAAGGGGTGGAAATGGAAGTGACACCATTCACTATTACCCCTAGTGACCCACTCACAAAATTTTTGCTTCCTGTCCCCTCCACTCTATGCTCTGCCGGTCTAATGGTCTTAGTTTCAAAGTGAGGAATGCTCCCAGTAGGAGACAAAACACTGATTCCATTGAACTTGAAGTTTAGAATGCCACCTAACCACTCTGGGGTCCTTATGCCTCTGGATCAATAGGCAAAGAAAGGAGCTACCATATTGGCTGGTGTGATTGATCCTGGTTAGCAAAGTGAAATCAGATTGACGTTACATAATGGAGGTAAAGAAGAGTATGTCTGGAATACAGGAGATCCCTTAGGATATCTCTTAGTCTTACCATGCCCTGTGATTAAAGTCATGGAAAACCAGAGCAACTCAATTCTGACATGACTGCTAAAGGCCCAGACCCTTCAGAAATGAAGGTTTGGATCACTCCACAATGCAAAGAACCATGACCAGCTAAGGTGCTTGCTGAGCGTAAAGGGAATATGGAATGGGTGGTGGAAGAAGGTAGTTGTAAATACCAGTTACAACCACACAACCAGTTTCAGAAATGAGGACTGTAATTGTTATCAGTATTCCTTTCTTGTATGTGTGCATTAAATATTTTTGTTTTCTTCACTTATAAAATATAAGATGTAAACTGTGCTAGTGTGTTTTCGGTAGTATGTATGTTAGTTGTATTATGTTAGGCGCCAGTATGACTTTGTAATTGCATTTATTTACAGATTGTGTATGGTTTAAGGAGATGTGTACAGGTGCCAAGTTGACAAGCAGTGGACTATGATGTTTAAGATTGTGTGTCAACTTGGCTGGGCTATGAGTCTCAGTGGTTTTGGAGTTATGTAATGATGTAATTTAGTAGTTATGTAATGGTGTAGTTATCGTCCACTTCGTGGTATAATGTAATCACCTCTATAATGTGATCTGATGTGATCAGCCAATCAGTTGTAAGGGAAATATCATTGAGGGTATGGCCTGCATCCAATGTATATGGACGTTCTGGCAAAGCTCACTGGCTTTTGCTCACTCTGGATCCTGCACCTAGCTCATCATCTGCCCTCCAGTTTTTGAGACTTGAGACTGTGGCATGCCATATTGCCTGCCAATCTTAGGATTTGTTGGCCTCCACAGCCTATGAGCCTGCAGCCTGCCATCTGACCTGTGAATCTATGATTTGTCAGCCCCTTCAGCTACGTGAATCAGGAGAAGCCTCCAGCCTGACACCTGACCCATGAACTTGGGGCTTGCCAGCCTCTACAATTGCATGAGCCATTTCCTTGAGATAAATCTCTCTCTCTCTCTCTCAACTGTGTTAGAAATTAAGCATTTATTGTTTCCTTTTTTTTTGCATTACTTTCAGTACTGCTATGCACATTGTATTCTTTTTCTTGATGGTTTTGACATTCTTGTATTAGAAACATATTTATTAATGAGGCAGATTTGGAAGATGCTGCAATTATTTAGGAATCATTTATTCAGCATCCCTCTACACTAAGTGCTGGAGGGATATCAGAAACAGGAGACATATTTATGTGGAATCCAGCAGGGAAGATACACAAGCGTGAACAATATGATGGAATGTGGTTTCTACTGTGGTAGTGGTGTGTGTGGAGGGACCTGGGAGCTTGTACTTGTAGCCCAGAGAGAGAGGGATGTGTGGAATGAATGTGTGTGTTTGTGTGTGTGTGTGTGCGTGTGTGCGTGTGTGTCCTGTGTAAAGCAAAGTTTCCTAGAGATAATGGTTAGGTTCAGTTCTGGAAAAAAAAATGAGTTTGTCAGGCAATGAAAGTGCTGAAGGGTCAATTCTAGCCACCACAGAGCATTTCGTTCCAGGCAACGAGGGTGCCCTGGGCAGGGAGCAAGCCACAATGAGATGGGATAAGACGCAGGGCAGGTTCTTAAATGTCAAGCCTGCCTTTGACCTTTATCTTGGAGGCAACACACAGCCACTGAGGGTTGCACATTTTATAGTGCAGATTCTGAGGGATGGTACTGAAGAGAGTGGCTTTGATTGGTGTTGACTGTTTAAATTCCTGCTGTTGGGAGCAGATTCTTGTCCCAGAACCAGATCAGAATCACTTTTCTTCTCTGAACACACTTTGGTTCTTTGCGAAATCACACTAGAAGAAATGAAACTTGGCTTACCTCACATCTTCCATCAAAATAAGTGTCAAATGGATCAAAGATTGAAGAATTTAGAAAATGAAGTCATAAAGTATTAGTAAATGAGAGAATTATTTTAATCTCTAAATGAGCAAGACTTAGAACTGAAGCCACTCCCAAAGTCCACCTTTCAGCCAAAGATTAGACAGGCCTATAAAACAAACAATAACACATGTGAGGAACGTGCTTCCTTGTACAATCAAGTATATGAGACCAAATGGGCAACACCTGCCCAAAAGCAAAGACAAGAAGGCAGTAAACGACAGGAAAACTAGAGGAATGGACATGGAAAACCCAGGGTGGAAAGGGAAAGGGGCAGAGTGCTGACACATTGCAAGGATTGCAACAAATGTCACAAACTAATTTGTATATAAATGTTTAAATGAGAAACTAATTTGTGCTACAAACTTTCACCTAAAACAGCCCCCTAACACTCACAGAAATTGTCAAGGTTTTCCCAAGAATTATACAGACCCAGAAGTCTTAGTAAAAGAGATTGATGCATTTGACTACAGTAACAAGATAAAAAAAATTAAAAATCTGCATTGCAAAACACCCAGCATATACAAAGTCAAAAGACCAACGACAAATTAGGAAAATATATTGCCAATGTAGTGGCCCTGCTTTCTGGTCATTTCATTTTTCTCCAACATTGTTCTGTTGAAAAAAATATTTTTCTTAACTGATTCAAAATATCACGTTTATCATGTTAAATTTTTATCTATTTATACACACTTACATGGGTTCTGGGTCTCTTTCTGGGCTTTAAATTCCATCCAGAGATGTTAAAATGTAAAAAACTGTGCAGCTTAGATGTAGTGAAATACAAAGCCTGTATTCTTGCCATCTGCTGTCCTATCAAGTCCACGTAGACCATGTTACATTTTAGGCTTTGTTACTTGGAGCTCCTGACTTATGGGTACCAAATTCTGTTTAAATTGGATTAATTGTTGTCGTTCTGCCATCTTCAATGTTCAGTTTTCACTCTGGTACAAAATGGCTGCTCCAGTACCAAGAACCATGATCACTTCCCGCCAACAGGAAGGAGGGAAGGGAATAAAACGGGCATTCTCTCTACCTTTAAGTGTATGCCCAGGAAGTTGTACATACAATTTCCACTCGTATTTTATTGTCTAGAACTTAGTTACATGGTCACACCTAACTGGAAGAAGGTAGTTTTTATTCTAGGCAGCCAAATACCCAGCTAGTATTCAGCTATTCAATTACTATAGAAGTTGAGTGCCTTAGTCACTTAGTGCTGCTGTAACAGAAATACCACAAGTGGATGGCTTTAACAAAGAGATATTTATTGTCTCACAGTCTAGTAGGCTACAAGTCCAAATTAAGGGCACTAGCTCCAGGGGAAGGCTTTCTCCCAGTGTCGGCCCTGGAGGAAGGTCCTTGTCATCAATCTTTCCCTTGACTAGGAGCTTCTCCGCACAGGAACCCCAGGTCCAGAGGAGGTGCTCTGCTCCTGGCACTTCTTTCTTGGGGATATGAGGTCCCCCAACTCTCTGCTCGCTTCCCTTTCCTTTTATCTCTTGTAAGATAAAAGGTGGTGCAGGCCATACCCCAGGGAAACTCCCTTTACATTGGATCAGGGATGTGACCTGAGCAAGGGTGTTACATCCTACCCTAATCCTCTTCAACATAATCCAATCTTGCCTTATTAACCACAGGCAGAGATTAGGATTTACAACATAGGGGAAAATTATATCAATCACAGAATGGAGGACAACCACACAATACTGGGAATCATGGCCTAACTAAGTTGACACATATTTTGGGGGGACACAATTCAATGCATGACAGAGAGCATGCATACTGGGAACAACTAAGTGTTTCTAAAGGTCTGTACAATAATCTTAAGATCATTCCTATTCTTATTAAGAATGAATAATCTTCCAGAATGGAAGTAAGTCACTAAATACCTGTTAAACATCTCTGGAGATTGTAACATCATTTTTTTGTATTAAGGTAATAGAATTCCTGATATTGAACCATCTTTACATTCGGCTGCTAACCAAAAGGTCAGCAGGTCGAATCCACTAGCTGCTTCTTGGAAGCCCTAGGAGGTAGTTCTACTGTCCTATAGGGTCACTATGAGTAGTAGTTGACTGGATGGCAACGGGTTTTTTGTTTTGTTTTGTTTTATCATGGTATATTACTTTTTAAATTTGTTCCTGGATTCTGTTTGCTGATATTTAATTGAGGATTTTTTTGTGGTGATATTTGTAAGTGAGATTGGCCTATAGCTTTCTTTTTCGGTGCATCAGTGGTACGCTCTGCTCTGACTGTGAAGCTGTATACTTCTGGGCATTAAAGGGGTGCCTCTATCGGAGCTGAGACCTATCTGAATCCTGAGCTCACACAACATCTGTAATGTGGGGATGTCCCATTTTGGTCTCCATGGTCTCTCCATCTTCTGATGTCCAGGAGTCCTTTCTTGGCACCTCTTGTGGAATCTGTTACCTTCAGCCTGTGTTATAGGTGTCTGTGTCTGTCTTTTCTCCTTGACAAGCTAGAGTCTCCATATGCCCGCCATTCATTCCTTACTCCAAGAGCGAGCAGTCCTTCAGTGCCAGGTGCTGGAGATCCAGGGAGGGAGAGGCCCAGTGCTCTGCTACAGTAGTCCCCAGTCTGGAGGTGAGAGGGTATCAATGGAAACAGATCTGTAACATCACGGGAATGGGAGTGAGGAAGGATTCTACAAAGTGTTGGAGCTTCAGGGCCTGGGAGATGGTCATCTAAGATGTTGATGATTGTGTTAAATCTTGAAGCAAGATTGGAAGTAAGCCTAGTACAGTGCCTGACAGATATCCATTCAATGCCCAATGTATATTTGTTTGGTGAATGAATGAAGACATTTTGCTAGGTAGACGAGGCAGACAAGGAACAGCGCATGAGTAGACAAGGAGGAAGGACCTGATATGTTCAGGGCATGGTGAAGTATTCAGTGTGATTGGAGCATAGGGATTGGGATGAAGGGGAGTGGATTTGAAAAGCAAAGGACCTTGGGGTGTGGAGTACAGGTTCCAGCCTGAGGATAGCAAGGAGTGAACAGATGTCTCTCTTTATGATGGGCTGGAAGCGATGAGATTTGAAGTCTGCATGTGAGTCTGACTTATTTTTCCTTTTTTATATTGAGGGATAACATACATATAGTGTGTAAAGTGCACTAATCGTAAGTGTACAGCCTGATGAAGTTTTATATAGGAATGCCCTGTGTAATCACCACCTACACCTACTGACAGACAATCTCCAGCTCCTGGGAGTCTCCCTTGTGCCCTTTCCCAGTCATTAAGCTCCCCCACTGGCTGTTTTGACTTCCATCACGATGGACTAGTTCTGCTGTTTCTGAATTTCTTATAACTGGAATTATATGGTATGTTCTCTTTCATCTCTGGCTTCTTTCATTCATGATGTCTATGAAACTCATTCATGTATTGATGTATCAGTAATTTGCACATTTTTATTTCCCTATGACTTAATTTTGAGTCCACAATGCTAATATAATGCTAGTGACCCCAATATTGTAAATACCCAATGAATAGTAGTGGTGTGAACAAGTGAGTGAATAAAATAAATTAAATCTCCTTTCTACACATCCCTTCTAAAAAAAGCCCTTATCACTGAGACCGTATTTATGGATGAAGAGAACCACGGATAATCATTGCTTCTTTTTTTTTATTTTTGTAAACGACTATTATTTGTACCATTGCTACTTGCAAAAACCACTCTCCAGGAGAAACAACTCCCTATGGCTGCACTCAACTCATCCAGGAGACTAGACCTTTCCAACTCACCTGGATCCTCTCCTGGATTAACCTGGCAGGGGTCCTGCATCCCTGGGTCCCAGCTTCCCTGGAGTTGTCCTTAGGCATGTTCTGGGGACCCACCCCTGCAGTCACATGCCCTGTTCCTTACTCTTGGAGGGCACATTAGCAGGGCCTACAGAAGGGTCAACTTCTCAGAACCTGGCTGGCTTCCCTTACTGCCAGCACCCTCCCCAGGGGCTTGGCCCACAACCAGCCTCAGGGCTCGAAGCTTCCTGCTCAGCTGAGTCAGGCCTGTGAAGGAGGAAGACTGCCAAGCCTACACCTGTGCACACGTGTGTGCATGTCTAGGGGAGCATGCAGGAATATGAAAAGTTCTGGGACTTGTAGCATGGCCTCTGCTGACTCTGCATCCCTGCCTGAAATCATCACAGTCCTCAACCTTTGGGTGACAGCGTCAAAGGCCCATTCTAGAATGCAGAGGTGTTGTGGTAACGACAGCAGTGAGCTGCATCCTTCACTCATCTTTATATTTGCTGTTGTCTTCGTGTAACATGAGCTACTGCTCTCCAGGGACTTTTCCAGCCTCATCTTGAGCCACCACACTCCTCCTTGGGCTCTGTTCCCTCTCAGCACAGGGCCTTTGCACATGCTGTGCTCTGTAAAACAAAAGCAAAAACAAAACAAAACAAAGCAAAAAGACTTGTTTTTGTCAAGTCAATTCCTACTCATGGCAACCCCATGAGTTACAGAGTAGAACTGCTCCATTGGGTTTTTGTGGCTGTAATCTTTACAGAAACAAATCCCCAGACCTTTCTTCTATAATGCCATGGGGTGGGTATGAACCACCAACCTTTAGGTTAGTAGTGAGTGCACACAGTTTGTGCCACCCAGCGATCTGTAAAGTGCTCCTAATTTGTTGCTACTTCCTGCTTCTCCATGAGGTGCATTCCACTGTTCAATCCCCAGGTAGGAAGCCCTCTGTGCACACCAGCCCCAGACTCAGTCTTTTTTCCTAAAGTGTAGGACTTACAGTCTCATCATACTCTGAACTTCTGCATAGCCATTACTGCAGAACACAATTATGCTTTTGTTTCTGTGATTGCTTAATTCAGTTCTGGCTCCATCACCAGCATGTCAACTCCACAAGAGAGACCAGGGACCATGAATGTTTTGCTCACTGCCGTGAGCCTAGCACCACAGAGCCCTGGTGGCACAGTGGTTAAGAGTTTGGCTGCTAACCAAAATGTTGGCAGTTGGAATCCACCAGCTGCTCCGTGGAAACCCTATGGGGCAGTTCTACTCTGTCCTACAGGGTCACTTGGAGATGGAATCAACTCGACAGCAGCGGGTTTGGTTTCGTTTGGTTTGGTGTAAGCCTAGCACCTAGTATAGAATTTGGCATGGAGTGGGTGCTTGGCAAATTTTTCTGAATAAATGAATGAATGAGCAGTTCTCAATTTGTGTAAGGATTCTAATGGAAAAAAAGAACATCTTTCTGCCACCCTTCTACCTAGCCCATCCCTCCCTCCCACAGTTCTGACGAGACTATTAATAGAATTGGTAAGTGGCTCCTGGTGTGCAGGTGCAGCTTCCAGCCTACCTCCCAGGGCCTGTGTGGACATGAGGAACTTTGAATTAATGGCCAAGCACAGCCCTGAGAGCATATGCAAGCAGCACTGGGTATGAGTGCATAAAGCCGTTGGCAGTGCCAGGCTGTGAAGACATTAGCATAGCGGACAGGGCTTGCTTGGAGAGACCTGGCCAATTACCATGAGCACAGGTGGTAAGAAGGTACACCCGGGTTCACACCAGCTCAGCCTGCTGCTGTGTCATCTAACTTGGCAGTCACAGTGTGACCCTCCTTCCTTAGGAGCAGAGAGCTGCCATTTAGCATTTTTTGACTCTGGCAGGAGTAGCATGCTGGGCTGAGAAATCTGTTCTTGCCAGCTCATTGAGGACTGGGCTGGAGCTTCAGGATGCCTGCGGACTTGGACAGCTTAGTAGGAGAGAAGGTCCTGGAGGCACCTCCTTCCCTGCAGTCCTCCCGCTTCTTCAGTTTTCCTCTTTCTCACTGAGTAGGGCTACAAGAGGGGCTTGAGGAAAGAAGGTGGGGTGGGGTTGGGTGGAGGGAAAAACTGTTGTGTGGGATGAAGATATCTGGGATTTTTCTTGGGGACAAAGTCACAGGTCCTGCTCATACTACTGTGGTTTATTGTCTGCATTCATAACTGAAGGAAAGGCTAAATTTCAGTAAAAGGTGAGTGAAAATAAAGATTCAGTTTTTTTTTTTCAAGCTCTAGTTCATTGACTCCCAAAGGGATTTGGGGGCCCAAGGTTAATAGCCCTATTTTAGAGTGAGAGGAAAAGAGGGTTTGGGATGATAGGATGGAGTCCTGGATTATGCAGAGGAGGGTAAGACTACCAAGGGACACAGGAGACACCCGAGAAGTAGGTAGAAAACCAGGAGAGTTTTGTGAGCAGAAGCCAGGAAATGAGTGATCCAAGAAGGGTGTGGTCAGTTGTGTCAAATGTTAAAAAGCCCTATAATGTGAAGACTGATAAATACATGTTGGATTTAGTGGCTTTTCAGGGAATACATTTGTCTTGTTTATTCCTTAATTCCTGGTACATTTCAGGGCACATGATAACCAGTTGCCACTGGGTTGGTTCTGACTCATGGCGACCCCATGTGTGTCTGAGTAGAACTGTGCTCAAGATGGCAAGCGTTTCAGGGCCAAAGGCCATGCTGGAGAAGGGGCTGCTGGGGAGATTGAAGTATTTATAACCTGGAGGAGACAGGGAAGTTGAGAGGGGAAAAGTCCTGCAGAAGATCAGCAAGCAAGCAAAAGCAGAGGGAGAGGAAAGAAAGCGGTGATTTTATCACCAGGAGATGGATGGGGAAGAGTGGTGTAAGCCAAACAAATGCAGAGAAACAGAACATATAGTTCTCACCATGAAATGCTTTTAAGCTGCAATGTGTAAAGGGATGTTATTTTTGTATTTGTGACATTTTAGGCTTCAGCCACTTGCAATTTAAAATGAGAAAAGAAAATCCCAAATCAATCCCACTTATTCCTTACTGAGTTAAGGAAAAAGACAGGGGAAGGATGCAACACTTAGCTAATTGCCGTTCTTTGACAAGCCAGGAAGATTATCCTCAGCTTATTTAAAATAAGCTTGTTCTCAACTTCCTCACTTCCATCACTGACATCCCTGCTGGAGGAGAGGAGGTGAGAAAAGACCAAGAAAACCATCATAAACCACGAATCACAGCAGGCAGGATGGAAATAGCTTTAAGAAAAATTAACATTGTTGCAGAGAAAAGGCCCTGGGACAGAAAGGGGCAGCCCAGGCACCCGTTCAGATTCAGCGTGAGGGTCACCGAGTGGGGCTCCCTGGCCTTTGAGCACCCTCTGTCCCATGTCCCTTCTCCCCAAGGGGCGACAGGGCTCTCTCCAGGCCTTAGCTCTGCAATCAGGTTCTTCTCTTTGAGGTTTTGATTGATCTCAGATTTATTTATTTTTTTAACTTCTAGGCTTTCCTGATAAATCTAAGCAGGAAACAATATTACTTTTCCTTTCTCCTCAGTGAAAAGAGGGCAGGACCTTACAATAATTTTTCTTTGTGAAAGAGGATGAATCGAGATGTTTGCAGGGCAGGAAGGAATAAAAAAAGGATGGTAAATAAAAGGAGCTAGGAAAGACCTGAAGAGTGAACCCCAAACTATAACGAATAGCTGCTACAATCAAATTAACACCCCTTCAGTCCCCAGACCAAATATTTCAGCTGCATCACCACTACCAACTCCCCTACCACCAAAAAAATTCATGAACCTTCACAAGCGAATGAGTTCAAACCCAAACTAGACCCTATCTGATGTCTAATGCTATTGGATTTGTCCAAACATAATTTTCAAAACGTTAAAAACACGTGACTCTCACACAAATGTAGAATACACATGTGTCAAAGAAAGTACATGTGTCAAATCAGCCACTGGAAATTCCCTGTGGAGCCCAGTTCTACTCTGGCACACATGGGGTCTCCATGAGTTGGAGTCAACTCCACAACAACTGGTTTAAAGATTTATTTAACTCAATGAGGGAACCAGAAGGATGTTAAATCTGTTCTCAAGAGGTGGTGGTGACCCTGAGGCCCAACTCTTTCTGGATAAGGACAGTTCCTGGCCCAACAAGGCCCCTCAACAAGGCCCCACAACGTGGCTCTTGCCTTTTGCTTTCTTGACCCTCTGAGGAGGGGGCAGCTAGACGGAGGTGGAATGTTCACATCCCCAGGGTACAAAGTGCTGCCACCTGTTACCTGTTGCTGTTGGGTCGATTCTGACTCATAGTGACCCTATAGGACAAAGGAGAGCTGTCCCATAGGGTTTTCAAGGTTGTAATCTTTACAGAAGCAGACTACCACATCTTTCTCCCATGGAGCGGCTGGTGGGTTCAAATCGCTGACCCTTCAGTTAGCAGCCGAGAGTTTAACCACTGTACCACCAGGGCTCCCTAGAGCTGCCACAGTGCACAGCTTTTCTGCTGTCAGAGTCTAAAGGAACACTCTCTTCCCCTCACAACTCTGTATTGTCATGTTCAGGGTATAACGGACTCTTGCAAGGGGGAAGGAGGCTGCTCTCTGCAGGAACTGAGTTGAGTAGGACTGATTATTAGATGGCGGCCCTTTCTCAGGCAGGTTTAAGATAAAATCAGTCAAGAGATGAGACTGTAAGCAGGAATTTTGAAGGCAGACTTCACAGGACCTTGCAAAGGCTGAGCTTCTTTGTTTTAGGTTCTCACTTGATTCTTTCTGACACAGAACTTGGCACATTGTAGGTGCTCAGGGGAGCCATGGCGGCACAGTGGTTAAGCATTCAATGCTAACCAAAAGGCCGTCAGTTCGAATCCACCAGTTGCTCCTTGGAAACCCTATGGGGCAGTTCTACGCTGTCCTATACGGTCACTATGAGTCGGAATCAACTCAACAGCCACGAGTTTTTTCCTTTGTTTGATTATGCTTACAGAGCCCTGCTCTGAAGAAATTTAAAAATTAACCGAACTTCTCCCATCTGGCCAGCACATATTTGGAAAGCAATGTGAGAGTCCCTATGAGTTGGAATTGACTCTGTGGCAATGGGTTTTTCAGTGAGTTTAGGTGATCAGAGAAGAGTTTGCTGAATGAATCATCTTGAGAATTTTCCTCAGGACAGCAAGGATTCCTACTTCCAGGAGGGGGTGTGTTGGAGGGCTGGTAGGAAGGAGGAGGCTATTCTGTTCTGCTAAATGAATAAAGTATATAGTATAGTAGGTAGTGATAAATGGAAAAAAATAAAATAAAACCAAAGGAGGAAAGGTGGATTGACATGTAGATGAATTGAAGTGTACAGAAGGAAACTTCCGAGTGAAGACTAAGAAGGTGAGGGAGTGAGCCTTAAGGACAGCTGAAAGAAGAGTATTGGGAGCAAGTGCAAAGATCCTGAGGTAGAAGTGTGCCTAGCATGTTAAAAATCAGCAATGAGGCCAGGGTGGCTGGCCTGGAGAGAACAGTGGGGGACAGTGGGAGTAGATCATCTTGCTACCAGCAATCTGGACTGGCACAGCGGCTGAACCTGATGTCCCTTCCCAAGATGGAAAGGTTTGGGCAAAAAAATAAATGACAAATGGAAAGAAGAAGAAATAATAGCTGAAGGTAAAGGAATGAATAAATCGGTTATGCAGCGGGGGAAATTAACATTGTTGCTGATACCTCGAGAGAGACTCTGAGCAGGGGAATAATCTCTCAGTTAAGTTTTATCAGAGGCCAGAGAAAGTGAAGCTGAGACAACTTTTGGAGAACTTGATCAGATCAGATGGACACGTGCAGCAGACCTGATTGGCTGGTACCAAGTAACCTCACCCTTAGGCCTCTTTGTCCTACTGAAGGATTAATTGTTAACGACTGTTTCGGACTGGTAAAATGATTGGGAGGGGGAAGCTATCCTCCAAGTATGAAAGAACCATGGCTAGAAAAGGCAGGGGGTGGCCTGCAGTGTGATGCATTGGTTTTGTGTGACCTTTCTTGCCATGGTTTTGTAACTCTCACCAAATGACTGAGTGGGACTACGCAAATGAGGTGCTTGTAGCCCACCAAGGGAATTGGATAGCTTGCTAATGATGTAAATAAGATGCATGGCACCCTTGTGGGGGTGGGACTATGCAAATAAGGTGTATGGAACCCTAACTAGGGGATTGGTCAGTTTTGCCATCCCATTAGCTTTAAAGGGAGACATAGGGAGGGGCTGTAACACTGAAGACAGCGTGAGACAGCAGGAACCAGGAGACCAGTGTGAGACAGCTGTGGTGGCGCTTGGTGATCCATGGAGTTAAGAAGTGTAACACTTGCCTGAAAAGACCCCCAGCAAGAGCCAGTGGCAGAGAGAAGCTGTCCTCACTGAGGAACTGCATCCTGAGTTGTTGTTCCTATTACTTCCAAGTTGATCCTAATCCTGAGTTGTACCCTGTTACTTCTCTAATAAACCACCTAAGTGAGTACAGTTGGTAAGTTCTGTGAGACATTGCAGAGAATCACCAAACCCAAAGACAGGAGGGAGAGTACTGAGGGGAGGGGGAGTAGTTGGTGTTAGAGATGATAGAGTGGGACAACAGTTTGGAAAAGTTGGACAATTGGGACATCTGTAACCTCCGCCTCCTAGCAAACAGCTTTGTGCTGAGCCTTATAAAAGAAATCATTCATTTAGAGAGGCCAGACACCAGATCATCCAGGGCCTGGTGGGTCTCAGACTTTGGCTTTTATCATAAGTGAGACAGGGACCATTGGAGAGATTTTGAGCAGAGGAGTGACATGATAGGACTTGCTTTAACAAGATCACTCTGGCTGCCATGTTGAAAATGGACTTAGGGGAGCAAAGGAAGAAATTGCAATATTCCAGAGGTAATGACATGAGATGATAGTGGCTTGAACCACGGTAGAGAGTGCCAAGAAGTACGTTGTCACATTCAGGATCTATTTTGAAGGTAGTGGTGACAGGATTTTTGCTAAGGATTAGGTGTGGGATGGAACCCTGGTGGTGTAATGCTTAAGAGCTCAGCTGCTAACCAAAAGGTCAGCAGTTCGAATCCACCAGCTGCAACTTGGAAACCCTATGGGAGCAGTTCTACTCTGTTCTATAGGGTTGCTATGAGTTGGAATTAACTAGACGGCAATGGGTTTTGTGTGTCAGATGAGAAAGAAAGAGAATCAAGAGTGATTCTGTTTCTTTGGCAGGAGTGATTCAATGGAACTTAGGGGCTCAATGTTCCCAGCTTCCTGATTATCTGCTTACATGTCTGCATCCCAAGTTTCAAGATCCCATTTCTTCCCAATGAATGCCCTCACTTTAACTTCAGACACCATTTGAAGTTGGGAATTCAGTTGGCGTTGTAATTCATCCACTCTTATGATTAGACTCTGGGTTTGGTTTTTGGCAATATCAGCTTTGTTACTACAAGAAATATGGCTTTTTTTTCCCAGGACATTCATGGCAACATTGAGGTCTTTTATGCTGCACTTGATCTGTAACTCTGAATCCCTGAGCTCATCTCTTTCTTTCACCACTTTGGCTAGCAAAAGTAGGACCAACCAACCAGCTTCGCTATACTTCTCGTTCTGACAAAATTGTAGAAAAGTATCAAACATGTGATCACTCAGAGCCTGACTTCTCACCAATTCTTGATCTATTGGTTGTGATATTTTGTGTATTAACATTGCCACCCTATGCCATGGATTAGCAGTGCCTTCTTTACTACTGGAAGCAGAGTCACTGGCACCTTTAAGACTGGTCAGACTTGAGAACAAATTTAGAAAATTCATCCTTACAATTTTGTTTCTCTTGAACCACTCTTGGTACCAAATATCTTCGGCTGATTTCTCTGGAGCAACAAAACCAGTGAAGCACACACACACACACACATATATATATGTATATACAGAGAGAGAGAGAGTTATCTGAATGAAATGGCTCATGTGGCTGTACAGGCTGGCACACACAAAGTTCGTGGATCAGGCATCAAGCTGGAGTCTTCTTCTGACTCACGTAACTGCAGGGGCTGACAAACGCAAGATCAGCAGGTCAGATGGCAAGCTACTGGCTCACAGGCTGCAGAGGCCAATGAATCCCAAGATCAGTAGGCAATATGGCAGGCTGTTGGCTCAAGTCCCAAGAATTGGAGGTCAGATGATGACAAGCTGGATGCACGATCCACAGCAAGGGAGCAAACTTTGCCAGAATGTCAATATATAAATTGGATGCAGGCCGTACCCCCAAGGAAACTCTCCCTACAACTAATTGGCTGATCACATCAGATCACATCATGGAGTATGACTACATCATTACATAACTGCCAAACCACTGAGAATCATGGCCTAGTCAAGTTGACACACAGCCTTAACCATCACAAGTGATTAGCAAGTGTCTTCATTGTCTATTACTGCTGTAACAAAAATACCACAAGCAGGTGGTTTTAATGACCAGAAATTTATTTTGTCACAGTTTAGGAGGCTAGAAGTCCAAATTCAGGGCATCAGCTGTAGGGGAAGCCTTTCTCTCTGTCGGCTCTGGGGGAAAATCCTTGTCTCAGCTTCTCTAGCCAGCCATCCTTGGAGTTCCTAGCTTATAGTCTGGTCTGCCTCTGTGTCTGCTTTCTTCTATGCCTTATCTGCTCTTGTATATCTCAAAAGTGGTTGGTTCAAAACACACCCTACACTGGTATAGCCTTATTAACATAACAAATAAAACCCAATTTTCAAATGCGATTACATCCACAAGTATAACAACAACAACAAAAAAAAACCAAACTCCCTACAGTGGAGTTGATTCTGATTCATAGAAACCCTGTAGGACAGAGTAGAACTGTCGTATAGGGTTTCCAAGGAGCAGCTGGTGGATTCAAACTGCCCACCTTTTGGTTAGCAGGCGAGCTCTTAACCACTGCACCACCAGGGCTCCACTATTAATACCAAAATGCTTCCTCTGCATCCTCAAAGGTGAGATTGAGCCTCGTTTGCCCTGTAGAGTCCTAGTGTATGCCTGTTGTTGCATCAGAATTACTCACAGTGGCCCTGTTCACTCTCAGAAGTGGCCCTGTTTGGCTGATAAATTACGTGGCCACCCTACCAAACGTTACCTCCATATCAAAATACATGTAAGGTTTTCTGTATCTATTGAATTCTGTTTAAAAATGGTAACTCTCAATTAACCAGGCTATTTAATTACCCAATGTATTTCTTTCTGGAGAAATAGTTGTTTGAGCCAAGTTTTTAGTGATCGCTACAAGAATTCCTGAGATTCCAGAGATGGCTGCACAGCTCAGGGTAGAAAATGCTCATGGCCATGAAGCCAGAAACCTGCTTCCAACCGTATTATCCAGGCAGGTATAGAAAGCACAGGTTTATCTCCTGTCGTTTTATCTATGGAGGTCCCTGAGTGGCTCAAATGGTTTGCTCTCACCTACTAACTGAAAGGTTGGTGGTTCAAATCCACCCAGCAACACCATGGAAGATAGATTTGGCAATCTACTTCCATAAGATTACAGCCCTTGGAAACCCTGTGGAGCACAGTTCTTCTCTGACACACATGGAGTCACCATGAGTTGGAATCAACTCGACAGCAGTATGTTTAGTTTTGGGTATTTTTCTATTGCCTCAATTCCTCCTTTGCCCACATCATCTTTCCTGTAGATGGAGAAACTTGACTAATCAAAAACTATATTTAC
This sequence comes from Dugong dugon, assembly GCA_030035585.1. Taxonomy (NCBI): domain Eukaryota; kingdom Metazoa; phylum Chordata; class Mammalia; order Sirenia; family Dugongidae; genus Dugong; species Dugong dugon. Next base: position 97,770,496 of record CM057471.1, on the reverse strand, counting down.
AATTCAGCTATTTAATGTTCACTTTTTTAAAATGATTTTTCATCCTCCACCATCCATACATCACCCTCATGCAGGAAGACAATCCCCTACTCTTGGGGTCACACACCTGTTTATGTGACCTTGGGTATGTCCAAATGTCACAATGGACATTTTTCCATTTACTCAACACTTCCTAGGTGTTATCACATGACAGACCTGGGGCTAGGCCGTGGGGCTACTGGGTGAGTGAGACCCAGTCCCTGCCCTCGGGAGCTGAGAGATTCATGAAGGAGATGGCCATGCAGAAAACATTGTATAACACGCAGTAAGTGCAGCTATAGATAGAGTCACAGGGCATTATGAGAACATAGTAAAATGAAAAGTAAGCCAGTCTGGGCTTGGCACGGAGAGGTGGGGAGAGGATGGCAGTGGGGAGAGAAATGGAAAGATCAGAACTGAGAGACAAGATGGCAGCTGAGTTCATTTCTGCACACAGGGTCTGGGAGACTCATTTCCTTCCAGACAGGTCACAGGAGACAAGAGCCCGGTCACAACTGAGCGTGTGCAATAATTCTCTTCTTTGGTCCCTCACCACTAGCAGCCAGTTCTCTTACCCTAGACTTCACTGCCTCTTCCTTTCCACCCATGTTCCCACCAACTTGTGTCCCTGATTTTCTGCTCTCATCACCTCGGCCCCTTTCTCCTCCTTCTCCCCAGGTCCAGCCAGAAGGGTCTTACAGCACCATGAGAGATGAGAATCTGGTGGTCCTGAAGCAGGAGGAAATCAGAGAATGGTAGAAGGCTCCCCTTCCAGAACCAGTGCAGGGAGGACCAGCTGGTATCTATCTTGGGCCAAAATTGAAAAATGAGGGAAAAAAGCGAACTGGTCAAATTGGCTCCCATGCAAAGCTGCTAGGTGTTACCTCCTCCCTCTACCCCCACTGACCTGCCAGGCCTCAAGGCCACCACTAAAGCCACCATCAATCCAACCAGTGAAGTCCCCAAGCAGCTACAGTTCCTTGGGGATTGTCTGCAAACTTGGGAACCCAAAATTAAGCCAAGCACAAGCAGCATCCCATGTCAATTGTATTGGATGGAATTTTAATTTCTGGCTGTGGATGACTCACAAAGCTAAGGCTGGTTGTTGGGTGGCCACATTCCCACACTAGGGTAGAATCGCACTCAGTTGTTTCCTGGTTTCCTGAAGAAGGTGGGGGAATAACCCCTCCACTGCAGCTGCATGGCTTTTCTTTGGTCTCAAAGGAAATAGAGTAGAGATGGTTACTGGCAAAGAGATGGGTGGGTACAGTTGGAGATACTCAACTGTGTTAGGTGTATTAGGTGGCTGAGCAGAGCAGTGTCCCCTTCTTTGGATTCCCAACTTTGGGAGCCTGGAGCCTTTTTTTGGGGACTTCCTCTTATAGGCCAAATGCTGCTGCCTTCCTTGGGAGAACCAGAAGCAGGCCCAGATCTCCCCTGGAACCGACACCAGATATCAATTCTTCCCCACTTCTGAAAAGACAGGCATCATCCTTGGCCAAGGCTAAGAAAACAACTGCTAATGCTGGAGATGCTCCACATGGCCCCATTCCACAAGGCCCTTGTGACACCACAAACTCTGACTGCTAGCATCACAACAAGATGTCATTGCCGTGTTCCTTCTGGTGGGTTTGACAATGGTGGGGGGCTGGCTCATGTGGAGACTGCTCTAAGAAGTGCAACTGTTAATGCAGTCATCAGCACTCACAGATTTTTGTCTTGTTGGTTGGTTTAAGACCTACTTTTTTTTTTTATTGTGCTTTAGGTGAAATTTTACAGCTCAAGTTAATTTCTCATACAAAAATTCATACACATATTGTTATGTGACCCTAGTTGAAATCCCTATAATATGACAGCACACTCCCCCTTTACATCCTGCATTTCCCATGTTCATTCAACCAGCTCCTATCATTTCTGCTTTCTCATCCTGCCTCTGGACAGAAGCTGCCCATTTAGCCTTGTGTATCTACTTGAACTAAGAAGCACATTCTTCATGAGTATTATTTTATGTTTTATAGTCCAGTCTAATCTTTGTCTGAAGAGTTGGCTTTGGGAATGGTTTTAGATCTGAGTTAACAGAGAGTCTAGTGGCCATGTCTTCTGGTGTTCCTCTAGTCTTGGTCAGACCATTAAGTCTGGTCTTTTTATGTGAATTTGAGTTCTGCACCCCAGTTTTCTCCTACTCCGTCAGGGACTCTCTGTTGTGTTCCTTGTCAGAGTGGTCATTGATGGTAGCAGGGCACCATCTAGTTCTTCTGGTCTCAGGCTGACGGAGTCTCCGTTTTATGTGGCCCTTTCTGTCTCTTGGTCTAATACTTTCCTTGTGTCTTTGGTGTTCTTCATTCGCCTTTGCTCCAGGTGGATTGGGACAAATCAAAGCATCTTAGATGGCCACTTGCAAGCTTTTAAGACCCCTGACGCTGCTCACCAAAGTAGGATGCAGAACATTTTCTTAATAAGCTTTCTTATGCCAATTGACCTAGATGTCCCCTGAAACCATGGTCCCCAGACTCCAGCCCCTGTTACTCTGTCCCTTGAGGTGTTTGGTTGTGTTCAGGAAACTTCTTAGCTTTTGGTTTAACCCAGTTGTGCTGACTTCCACTGTATTGTGTGCTGTCCTTCCTGTCACCTAAGATAACTCTTGTCTACTATCTAGTTAGTGAATACCCCTCTCCCTCCCTCCCCACCCTCCTAACCATCAAAGAATGTCTTCTTATGTGTTTAAACTTTTTCCTGAGTTTTTACAATAGTGGACTTATACAATATTTGTCCTTTTGCAACTGATTAATTTCACTCAGAATAAGCCTTCCAGATTCATCCAAGTTGTGAAATGTTTCATGGATTCATCATTGTTCTTTATCGTTGTGAAGTATTCCATTGTGTGAATGTACCATAATTTGTTTATCCATTCGTCCGTTGATGGGCACCTAGGTTGTTTCCATCTTTTTGCTATTGTGAACAGTGCTGCAATGAACATGGGTGTGCATATATTTATTCATGCGACGGCTCTTATTTCTCTAGGATATATTCCAAGGAGTGGGATAGCTGGATCGTATGGTACTTCTATTTCTAGCTTTTTCAGGAAGCACTAAATCTATTTCCAAAGTGGCTGTACCATTTTACATTCCCACCGACAGTGTATAAGTGTTCCAGTCTCTCTACAACCTCTCTAACATTTATTATTTTGTGTTTTTTGGATTAATCTTAGCGTTGTTGGAGTGAGATATATCTCATTGTAGTTTTGATTTTCATTTCTCTAATGGCTAATGATCGTGAAAATTTCCTCATGTATCTGTTAGCTGCCTGAATGTATTCTTTGGTGAATTGCCTGTTCATATCCTTTGCCCATTTTTTATTTGGGTTATTTGTCTTTTTGTTGTTGAGGTTTTGCAGTATCTTGTAGATTTTTGAGATTAGACGTGATCGGATACGTCATATCCAACTTTTTTTTTCCCCGTCTGTGGGTTGTAAGACTTACTTTTTATGTAGAGGCCATAGAACTCCAGCTATTTAATCATTAAATGTTTATTGAGGGTCTTGCTATAAGCATTGTGTCTCTTGTTGTGGAGGAAATAAGATGAATCCGACAGACCCTGCCGCCTTGCTGTTGCGTTGACTCTGACTCATGGGAACCCAATGTGTATCAGAGTAGAACCATGCTCCACAGGGTTTTCAACTGCTTATTTTTCAAAAGTAGATCACCAGGCCTTTCTTCCCAGGCACCTCTGGGAGGACTTGAACCTCCAACCTTTCAGTTAGCAGCCAAGCACATTTACCATTTGCACTACCCAGGGACTCCAGTACAAGTAAACAGGATGGAAAATAATAAACGCCATGGAGAAGACACAGGGACATTGTCAGGGAGGTTCCAAGAAGGGGGAGATGATGACCACAAGGGGAACAAAGAACTCCTTAGGAACAGCTCTTGGCATGGGCTTTGACAAGTAGACTGCAGCTATAAGGACAGGGGCATGGAGGGCCTTCCCTGTGGTGAGGACTACACATAGTGGGAAAGCAAGGGGCATGCCTGGGGGATGTCAGAACAGCCTGAAAGGGAAATGTCTTACTTGCCTAATGCTGCTATAACACACATACCACAAAGCTGGCTTTAAAGATCGCAAATTTGTTTTTCCAAATCAGGGTCGTGGCAGTGTGATTCCTGTCTTGTCAGTTGCCCCGAGATTTTCTTGGTTCTTAGTGATCCTCACATGGCATCTGTCTTCCCATTTCGTGCATGCATCTGTGTCTATTCTGCTCTTCTTGCAATTCAGGTTTAGGACACACCCTAAACTGGTATGGCCTCATTAACATAAAAAAGACATCTTATTTCCAAACAGGATTACATCCACAGGTATAAACCCAAAACCAAAACCATTGCAGGCAAGTCAATTCCAACTCATAGCAACCCTATAGGGCAGAGTAGAACTGCCCCATAGGGTTTCCAAGGAGCAGCTGGTGGATTTGAACTGCCGACCTTTTGGTTAGCAGCCAAGGTCTTAACCACTATGCCACCAGGGCTCCTCCCTTGGAAATCCTATGGAGCAGTTCTACTCTGTCCTGTAGGGTAGCTATGAATAGGAATGGACTCATCAGCAACAGGGTTTTTTTTTTTTTTTTTTTATTAATCTTTATGGAAGCAGACTGCCACATCTTTCTCACTCTGAGCAGCTGGTGGGTTTGAACTGCTGAACTTTCAGTTAGCAGACGGGTGCTTAATCACTGTGCCCGCCACCAGGGTTCCCTAACCACAGGTATAGGACTTAGAAATCCAACACATGTTTTGAGAGAACACAATTCAATCCACAGCAAGAAATGTGGGTGGACACAGGTGGAGGTGTAAGTTCTGGTCGGAGGGCAAAAAGTCCTGCAGTCTAGGCTAATGAGTTTGTACTGTGTGGCCTGGGGAAAGCCACTGGTGGTTTGGAGCAAGAGCCAATCTTGATCGAACTATTCTTCAGGAAAAGTAACCAAGAAGTGACATAAAAAGTAAGAAGTATTGCACCATTTTAATAAATGTAATAGCATTGCATTCCTAAGAAAACTCAAGTTTAAAAAAATTGCATTTTAAAAGCCAATTATTAAAAAGGAAGGAGAAGGGAGAGCTGAGAGTTTCATGCTCTGTACCACAAAGTTAATTTTTCCTATAAAAATTTCAATAATAAAAGTTTTTTTTTATTGTTGTAGTTTAAATGAAGTTTACATTTCACGTTAGTCTCCCATACAAAATTTTATACATACATTGTTATATGATGCTAATTGCTCACCACATTCTGTGACAGCACACTCCTCCTTTCCGTCCCTGATTCCCCATGTCCATTCAACCAGCTCCTAACTCTCTCTGCCTTCCCATCTCACCTCTGGACAGAAGCTGTCCCTTTGGTCTCTTGTATCTACTTGAGTTAAGAGGCACACTCCTCACGCGTATCACTTTGTGTCCCACAGTCCAGTCCAATCCCTGTCTGAAAAGCTGGCCTCAGAAATTTTTTTAGTTCTGTGCTGATAGAGAATCCAGGGGCCATGCTTTCCGGGTACCTCCAGTCTCAGTCAGACCATTAAGTCTGGTCTTCTTACTAGAATTTGAGTTCTGCACCCCATCTTTCTGCTGCTCCATCAAGAACTCTCTGTTGTGAGTAATCCTCAACAAGATCCAAAACGTTGAGATAATTCAAAATATCTTCTCTGACCACAATGCCATCAAGGTAGAAATTAACAGTAGAAAGAGCAAGGAAAATAAATCAACTACATGGAAACTGAATAATACCTGCTTACACATCACTGGGTAATAGAAGAAATCAGAGATGGAATCAAAAAATTCCTAGAATCAAATGAGAATGAAAACACATCATACCAAAACCTCTGGGACACAGCAAAGGCAGTCCTCAGAGGACAATCTATAGCAATAGATGCACATATCAAAAAAGAAGAAAGGGACAAAATCAAAACATTAACTATAGAACTCAAACAAATAGAATGAAAACAGCAAAAAAAGCCCTCAACCACCGGAAGAAAGGAAATAGTAAAGATCAGAGCAGAAATAACTGAAATAGAGTACAGAAAAACAAGAGAAAGAATCAACAAAACCAAAAGTTGGTTCTTTGAAAGAATCAACAAAATCGACAAACCACTGGCCAGACTGACAAAAGAAAAACAGGAGAGGACACAAATAACCCAAATAAGAAATGAAATGGGAGACATTACAACAGACCCAACTGAAATAAATAGGATTATAACAGAATATTATGAAAAATTATACTCCAACAAATTTGAAAACCTAGAGGAAACGGATAAATTTCTAGAAACACACAGCCTACCCAAACTACAACAAAGTGATGTTGAAAATCTGAACAGACCCATAACAAGAGAAAAGATTGAAAAGGGAATTAAAAAAACTCCCAACCAAAAAAATCCCTGGCCCAGATGGCTTCACTGGAGAATTCTACAAAACATTTACAGAAGAGTTTGTACCAGTACTACTCAAGCTATTTCATAGCATAGAAGAGGAAGCAACACTTCCAAACTCATTGTATGAAGCCAGCATAACGCTGATACCAAAACCAGGAAAAGATGTCACAAAAAAAGAAATTACAGACCAATACCTCTCATGAATATAGATGCAAAAATGCTGAACAAAATTCTAGCCAATAGAATTCAGCATCATAGCAAAAAAATAATACACCACAACCAAGTAGGATTCATACCAGGTATGCAAGGATGGTTCAACATTAGAAAATCAATCAACATAATCCACCACATAAATAAAAGGAAAGAAAAGAATCACATGATCATCTCAATTGACACAGAAAAGGCATTTGACAAAGTCCAACACCCATTCCTGATAAAAACTCTCAATAAAATAGATACAGAAGGGAAATTTCTCAACATAATAAAGGGCATCTATGCAAAACCAACAGGCAACATCATTCTTAATGGAGAGAGGCTGAAAGCATTCTCCTTGAAAACAGGAACAAGACAAGGATGCCCTTTATCACCACTCCTATTTAACATTGTGCTGGAAGTTCTAGCTAGAGCAATAAGGCAAGAAAAAGAAATAAAGGGCATCCAAATTGGTAATGAAGAAGTTAAACTGTCCCTGTTTGCAGATGATATGATCGTATACACAGAAAACCCTAAAGACTCCACGAGAAATCTACTGGAACTAATAGAAAGATTCAGCAGAGTAGCAGGATACAAGGTAAACATCCAAAAATCAGTTGGATTCCTATACACCAGTAAGGAGAATGATGAAAAGGAAATCAGGAAAACAATACCATTTTCAATAGCCCCTAAAAAGATAAAATACTTAGGAATAGATCTGACCAGGGATGTAAAAGACCTATACAAAGAAAACTACAAAACACTACTGCAAAAAACCCAAAGGGATGTACATAAATGGAAAAACATACCATGTTCATGGATAGGCAGACTCAACATTGTGAAAATGGCAATTCTATCCCAAGCAATTTACAAATACAATGCAATCCCGATCCAAATACCAACAACATTCTTCAAAGAGATGCAAAAAATAATCATTAACTTTATATGGAAAGGGAAGAAGCCCCGAATAAGTAAAGCACTACTGAAGAAGAAGAATAAAGTTGGAGGACTCACACTACCTGACTTGAGAACCTACTATACAGCTACAGTAGTCAAAACAGGCTGGTACTGGTACAACAACAGATACATTGACCAATGGAACAGAATTGAGAACCCAGATGTAAACCTATCCACCTACGGTCACCTGATCTTCGACAAGGGCCCAGAGTCCTTCAAATGGGGAAAAGACAGTCTTTTAAACAAATGGTGCTGGCAAAACTGGATATCCATCTGCAAAAAAATGAAACAGGACCCAAAACTCATGCCGTATACAAAAACTACTTCCAAATGGATCAAAGACCTGAATATAAAGCTTAAAACTATAAAGTTCATAGAAGAAAAAATAGAACCAACACTTCAGGCCTTAATACATGGCATTAACAGGATACAACCCATAACCATCAATGCACAAAACCCAACAGATAAGCTAGATAACTGGGATCTTCTAAAAATCAAACACCTATGCTCGTCAAAAGAATTCACCAAAAGAGTAAAAAGACAACCTACAGACTGGTAAAAAAATTTTGGACAGTACAAGTCAGACAAAGGTCTAATCTCAATAATCTACAAGAAAATCCAACACCTCTACAACAAAAAGACAAATAATCTTATTTTTTAATGGGCAAAGGAAATGAACAGACACTTCACCAAAGAAGACATTCAAATGGCCAACAGACACATGAGGAAATGCTCGCGATCACTAGCCATTAGAGAAATGCAAATTAAAACCACAATGAGATACCATCTCACCCAGCACTACTGGCAGGAATCAAAAACACTGGAAATAACAAATATTGGAGGGGATGCAGGGAGATCAGAACACTTATCCACTGCTGGTGGGAATGCAAAATGATACAACCATTTTGGGAAATGATATGGCGCTTCCTCAGAAAGCTAGAAATATACATACCATTCGATCCAGCAATCCCACTCCTAGGAATATATCCTAGAGAAATAAGAATCGTCACTCGAATAGACATATGCACACCTATGTTCATGGCAGCATTGTTCACAATAGCAAAACGATGGAAACAACCTAGATGCCCATCAACAGATGAATGGATAAACAAACTACGGTACATACACACAATGGAGTACTATGCAACGAGAAAGAACAACAATGAATCTGTGAACCATCGCATAACATGGATGAAACTGAAGGACATTATGCTGAGTGAAATAAGTCAATCACAAAAGGACAAATATTGTATGAGACCTCTATTGTAAAAATCCATGAAAAAGTTCACACACAAAATATAACAATCTTTGTTGGTTACCAGGGTTGGGAGGGGTGGGGGGGAATACTAAATAGACAATAGATAAGTTGTATCCCGGGTGAAGGGTGAGACAGTACACAATACAGGGGAAACTAGCACAACTTGTACAAGGAAAGGTCATGGAAGCCCCATAGACACATCCAAACTCTCTGAGGGACTGAATTGCTGGGCGAAAGGTTCTGGGGACCATGGTCTCGGGGAATATCTAGCTCAATTGGCATGACACTACTTATAAAGATAATGCTCTACATTCTACCTTGGTGAGTCGTGTCTGGGGTCTTAAAAGCCTGTGAGCGGCCATCTAAGATACTCCACTGGTCTCATCCCTTCGGGAGCAAGGGAGAATGAAGAGAACAGGATACAAGGAAAAGATTAGTCCGAAGGACTAATAGTCCACAGCTACCAAGGCCTCCACCGGACTGAGACCAGTACAGCTAGATGGTGCCCGGCTACCACCACTGACTGCTCTGAAGAGGATCACAACAGAGTGTTCTGGACAGAGCTGGAGAAGGATGTAGAGCATAATTCTAACTCACAAAAAAAAGACCATATTTAGTGGCTTAAAGGAGACTGGAGTAACCCTGAGAGTATGGCCCCCAGACACCCTTTTAGCTCAGTGGTGAAGTTACCTCCGAGGTTCACCGTTTAACCTGGGAGTGGACAGCCCCGTAAAACCAAATGAGACTAACGAGGTACAGGAGTCCAGTGACAAGGGCCAGAAGGCAGAAGGGGACAAGGAAGCTGGTGATAGGGAACCCAAGTTTGAGTAAGGATGTTGTTGATGTGTTGTGAGATTGTTAACCATTGTCATAGGGCAACATTTGTAGTAACTGTTAAATGAGAAACTATTTTGTTCTGTAAGCCTTCATCTTAAGTGAGAATAACAGCACAATTGGAAGAGCGTAGTCAATGTCACTGAACTGTGTATGTAGAAATTTTTGAAATGGTGTATCTTTGGCTATGTGTATTTTCACCAAAAAAAAAAAAAGGTTGAGAAGTTAGAGGGTTGATATGTTGTGGGGTTGTTAACCAATGTCATAAAACAACATGTGTACTTCTGTTTCATGAGAAACTATTTGTTCTGTAAGCCTTCACCTGAAGTACAAATAAATAATTAAATAAATATAAATAAATAAATAAATGAAAAACAACTCTCTGTTGTGTTCCCTGTCAGGGCGGTCATTGGTGGTAGCCAGGCACCATCTAGTTCTTCTCGTCTCAGGCTGATGAAGTCTGTTTTATGTGGCCCTTTCTGTCTCTTGGGCTAATACTTTTCTTGTGTCTTTGGTGTTCTTCATTCTCCTTTACTCCAGGTGGTTGGGACCAACTGATGCATCTTCGATGGCCGCTTGCAAGCTTTTAAGACCCCAGTTGCCACTCACCAAAGTAGGATGCAGAACATTTTCTTAATAAGCTTTGTTATGCCAATTGACATACATGTCCCCTGAAAGCATGGTCCCCAGGCCCCTACTCTTGCTACTCTGTCTCTCAAAGTATTTGATTGTATTCAGGAAACTTCTTAGGTTTTGGTTTAGTCCAGTTGTGCTGACTTCGCCTGTGTGTGCTGTCCTTCCCTTTGCCTATGATGATTCTTACCTACTATCTAGTTAATAAATAGCCCTCACCCTCCCTCCCCACCCTTGTAACCATCAAAGAATGTTTTCTTCTGTGTTTAAACCTTTTCTTGAGTTCTTATAATAGTGGTCTTATACAGTATTTATCCTTCCGTGACTGACTAAATTCACTCAGCATAATAACCCCCAGCTTCCTGCATGTTATATGATGTTTCAAGGCTTTTCATTCTTCTTTATTGTCACGTAGTATTCCATTGTGTGGATATACCACAATTTGTTTATCCATTCGTCTGTTGATGGGCACCTAGGTTGTTTCCATCTTTTTGCTATGGTGAACAGTGCTGAAATGAACATGGGTGTGCATATATCTATTCGTGTGACGGCTCTTATTTCTCTAGGGTATATTCCAAGGAGCGGGATAGCTGGATCGTATGGTACTTCTATTTCTAGCTTTTTAAGGAAGTGCCAAATCGATTTCCAAAGTGGTTGTACCATTTTACATTCCCACCGACAGTGTGTAAGTGTTCCAGTCTCTCTACAACCTCTCCAGCATTTATTATTTTCTGTTTTTTGGATTAATGCTAGCCTTGTTGGGGTGAGATGGTATTTCATTGTAGTTTTGATTTGCATTTCTTTAATGGTTAATGTTCATGAGCATTTCCTCATGTGTCTGTTAGCCACATAAATGTCTTCTCTGGCGAAGTGCCTGTTCATATCCTTTGCCTATTTTTTAATTGGGTTCTTTTTGTTGTTGAGGTTTTGCAGTGTCTTGTAGATTTTAGAGATTAGGCACTGATCGGATTTGTCATAGCCAAAATTTTTTTCCCAGTCTGCAGGTTGTCTTTTGACTCTTTTGGTGAGGTCTTTTGATGAGCATAAGTATTTGATTTTTAGGAGCGCCCATTTATCTAGTCTTTCTTCTGGTGCTTGTGCATTGTTACTTATGGTTCGTATTGTGTTTATGCCACGTATTACAGCTCCTAGCGTTGTCCCTATTTTTTCTTCCATGATCTTTACCATTTTTGATTTTATGTTTAAGTCTTTGATCCATTTTGAGTTAGTTTTTGTGCATGGTGTGAGGTATGGGTCTTGTTTCAGTTTTTTGCATATGGATATCCAGTTGTGCCAGCACCATTTGTTAAAGAGACTGTCTTTTCCCCAATTAATGGATTTTAGGCCTTTGTCAAAAATCAACTGCTCATAGGTGGATGAGCTTATATCTGGATTCTCAACTCTGTTCCAATGGTCTATGTATCTGTTGTTGTACCAATACCAGGCTGTTTTGACTACTGTGGTGGTATAATAGGTTCTAAAATCAGGTAGTGTGAGGCCTCCACTTTGTTCTTCTTCTTGAGTAATGCTTTACTCATCTGGGGCCTCTTCCCCTTCCATATGAAGTTAGTGATTTGTTTCTCCATCTCATTAAAAAATGCCAGTGGAATTTGGATTGGGATTGCGTTGTATCTATAGATTGCTTTGGGTAGAACTGACATTTTCACAACGTTGAGTCTTCCTATCAATGAGCAAGGTATGTTTTTCCACTTATGCAGGTCTCTTTTAGTTTCTTGCAGTAGTGTCTTGTCATTTTCTGTGTATAGATCTTTTACGTCTCTGGTTAGATTTATTCCTAAGTATTTTTTGTTCTTGGGTGCTGTTATTGTAAATGATATTGATTTGGTGATTTCCTCTTCGAGGTTCTCTTTGTTAGTGTAAAGGAATCCAACTGATTTTTGTATGTTTATCTTGTATCCTGAAACTTTGCTGAAATCTTCTATTAGTTCCAGTAGTTTCCTTGTGGATTCTTTGGGGTTTTCTGTGTATAAGATCATATCATCTGTAAATATAGAGATACTTTGACTTCTTCCCTACCAATTTGGATTCCCTTTATTTCAATAAAAGTTATTTTTAATAGTTGAGTGTGTATGGCTGTAAAACCCACACATCATAAAGTAATCTGGCCTTTGCATCTAGCATTTGCTCCAGATTGATGAGCTTTCTCTGCCCCTAAGCACTGGCACCATTGTCTGAGCTGCCCCCACTGCCCATTCCCTGAGGCCATCATGACACAAGCTTATAGCTTCCTCATCCATTATGTTGGCAAACCGAACCACTCTACCCTTGACCAGTAACACAGACTTTTTTTCCTCTCCAAGGTGCTAAATCTAATGGTGCTATGTTTCCAATTCTGATGGTGTTACAATCAATAGTAGCTTTTGTATTCCTTAATCAATCAATCATGCTATATTCAATTGACCTTGTGAGACCTGGGCAGAAGTCCTATAATTTCTGAGTGCCTACTCTGTGGCAGCTGCTGTGCCAGGCAAGCAAATCCTATGGGAAGAAGACAGACAGACTCCAAGGTTAAGGGATCAAGGGACATGAGCCAGGAAAGCCCATTAGGCAAGAGCTGACGAGGGCCATGCAAAGAGTGATGGGGAGAGAAACGAAGGCTGGGGAAGATGTTGCCTTGTTGGCCTTGATAAGGGTTTCCAACTGATTAGAAATGTAGGAGGAGAAAGAGGAGTTAAAATGGACCACTGGTCTGCTGGGGAACCCTTAGTTCCCATGGACTCTTCCCAGAGAGTCCTCACCTAGACAAGGGTTCACAAAGTATGGAACCCAGTCATGTCTTCAGTGGGCCACAGGTGTCTTGGGGATTTCAGAGGAAAAAGCAGTTGCTGTTGTTAGTTGCCTTCGAGTTGATTCCAACTCATGTTGACCCTGTATGTGCAGAGTAGAACTGCCCCATAGGGTTTCCAAGGCTATAAATTTTTATAGATTGGAACATCTTTCTCCCATGGGTCAGATGGTAGGTTCAAGCTGCCAAACTTTCAGTTAGCAGCCAAGCGCTTTAACCACTGTGCCACCAAGACTCCTGTGGGAAGTACCCCTTCCTTGAAAACTATAAAGTTTTGAGTGGGCCAAGGATTGTTTTATGGCTTCTTGTTGTTGTTAGTTGCCCTTGAGTCGATTCCAACTCATGGTGACCCCATGTGTACAGAGTAGAACTGCTCCATAGGGTTTTCAAGGCTGTGACCTTTCAGAAGCAGATTGCCAAGCCTGTCTTCCAAGTCACCTCTGGGTAGGTTTCAACTGCCAACCTTTTGGCTAGTTGTCGAGTGCTTAACTGTTTGTACCACCCAGGGACTCCTAAATAGTTGTGGCCACATATATTTCATATATTACAAATGTAAGATTTAATGATTTCACAGAAATCCCATTTTGCTCTTAGTAACCTTTGCATATTTAAATGTTGAGCATTATTCATAGACTATGTTAATCAGGTTGACTGAATAACGTTCATAGTTAAGGGTACCGTTCATCTTAGCTAAAGTATATTTCACACTATTTGTTTATGTTTATTGAATTTGCAATCATTATTATTGCTATTGGGGTATATTAGACTCAACTGCATTTTTAAAAAAGGGATCTGTGGCTCAGCGGTATTCACTGAGTGATAGAAATAATACTGTGTGTCCTACAAACCAGAATAATTTAATGAATGCATGCAGCAACTGACTCAGAGTAGATGTAGAATTTCAATCAGTACTTACTGAGCCAAGCAAATCTGCAGGTGTGGTGGTTTTATTCCAGCAGGTGGAAAGTGAAACTGAATACGAAATGCCACAATGAGTGCCTTAAAATTCGATTTGATTAAATCAAAGCTCTCTTTGCCTCAGTACCCGAAGACAAGTTATAAAATCTTGTCAAATGATTCCACTGAAGCTTTTGAATCATTAAACAAGCAAATGTAGTGACATTCGAGGAAACCAATGGGCCTTTCCAGAACAAGAACAAAACATTGCTCTTCAGGACAAAATTAATTCCATTGCCAAACACAGAATAGAGACAAAAATGCCCAACACTTTATTCAAGGGTTGTATTTATTGAAGTAAAACTGGGTACATGTTACCTTATTGCTAAGAATCTTGTAAACTCAGCTGCAGAGTTGGTCACATATACTATACTCAGAGAGAAACAAAAAGAGCTACTGGCAAAATAGTTTAATCAAAGATCTTATTGTACAAATATGGTGCAAGTATTAATATACAATGTGGTAAAACATTTACAATTGCAAATACTAGCTGGTTTACAGCTTTTGAGATATATGTTGTATCTATACATGAGGAAGAAAGACATTTCATGCTGTATTCTCTTTATTGCTGAAAACTCAGTGAAAAGTTATTGTGGGACATCAAGGTGCATTGCAGCACTGTTCACAATAGCTAGAAGGTGGAAACGACCCAAGTGTTCATCAACAGACAGAATGGATAAAAAAAATGTGATTTATACATACAATGGAATATTACTCAGCCATAGAAATGAACTTCTGATACATGCAACAACATGGATGAACCCTGAAAACATTATGCTGAGTAAAACAAGTCAGACACACAAGAACTAATATTGTATGCTTTCACTGATATGAAATATCTAGAAGAAGAAAATGCATAGAGTAAAGTTTATCAGTGGTTACCAGGGGCTGGGGGGAGGGGAGGTAGGAGTTACTACTTAAGAGGCATTGAACTTCTGTTTTGGGTGATGAAAAACTTGTGGAAATGGATAGTGGTGACGGTAGCACAACATGGTGAATGCAATTAATGTCACTGAATTGTACACTTAAAAATGGTGAAAATGGCAATTTTTTTCGTTATATAAATTTTACCACAATAAAAAAAAAAGGCAACAAAAAATTATTGTGGGGGCTGGGCTATGGACTGACAGAGATGCCCAGGTACCAACACTGAAGGAATGCCTGGAGACAGACAGGGAGGAAGGCTTTTGCTCTAGAAATAAAGGAGGCTGGCTGCACAGGTACATCCACACACTCTTTGATATCCAGGGAACCACCTCTCGATTTGGATTTTGTATTGGACACTGTGGAAAAACTATGCATACAATCAAATGGTGTCCACTGCATTATCATCCTGCCATGTAATAAAGTGGGTAAAGAATAAGACTACTGAGTTATGAATTAAGACGATGAATTGAAACTTGCATGTAATCTCATTACCCCTGGAAAGTGAACAAACTACAGTGTCAGGTTTTATTTTTTAAAGATACAACACAAAGATGAGATCTGGAGAGATGCAAACAGCAGTAACATGTTGGAAGCTGGATTGCAGATGGCTGAGGGGTTACAGACTTAGCAGACCTAGAGAGCTGAGAACCAGACACTTTGCACCACAGAATTCTCAGAAAGCTCAGCTACATACAGGTAGCACCAGGTATTCCCAGAACTAAAGATGAAGGGAAAAATGGGTTAAGAGGATTGAGTGAGCATTGTGTGAGACTGATGGCTACCTCCCCTTCCCTATTGCTTGCTTCTAGGCAAATGTCCCTCCCCAACACTGGCAGAAATCTCAAGGTTCATTCTATGGAGGGAGTCCCTGGGTGATGCAGTTAAGCGCTTGGCTACTAACTGAAAGAGTGGTTCAAGCTCACTCAGAAGCTCCTCTGAAGAAAGGCCTAGTGATCTGCTTCCAAAAGGTCACAGCTTTGAAAACTCTATGGTGTACAGTTCCATTCTGCAAGAGATGGGGTCACCATGAATTGGAATCAACTTGACAGCCACTGGTAGTCTTATGGAGAGGCTAAAACGGGGTTCCAGGCTCAGTCAAAGGCATGAGTCTTATACCAAAAACAAACAAAATAACAATAAAAGGAGGGACTATGTGAAAGGATGTATAGTAAGTGCCAAATAGAAGAATCCCAACACTCTCCTCTCACTCTACATTCAACTTTCTCTGGCAGTCAGACCCTTACCCTCATGCAGGAGAATGGAGATATCCGTGGAATCTGGCCAGACCAAGATGAGAGACCTGAAGATACTCACATTAAAGGATCCTCCCCAAAATGGTCCCTTCAAAGTCTCCGAGCCCCAATGTGCTCAGTTTCCTGCCAGCCTTTTCATGATGTTTTTGTTGTCAGGTGCTTTCAAGTCAGTTTCCACTTGTAGCAACTCTATGTACAACAGAATGAAACACTGCCCAGTCCTGAGGCATCCTCACAATCTTTGCTACGTTCGAGCCCATTGTTGCAGCCACTGTGTCAGTTCATCTCATTGAGGGTCTTTCTATTTTTCGCTGACCCTCTACTTTACCAAGCATGATGTCCTTCTCCAGGGACTGGTCCCTCCTGATGGCATGTCCAAAGTAAGTGAGAAAAAGTTTTGCCGTACTTGCTTCTAAGGAGCATTCTGCCTGTACTTGTTCCGAGATAGATTTGTTCATTCTTCTGGCAGTCAATGGTATATTCGGTATTCTTCATGAATACCATATTTCAAATGCATCAGTTCTTCTTGGGTCTTCCGTAGTTATTGTCAAGCTTTCGCATGCATACAAGGCAACTGAAAATACCATGGCTTGGGTTAGGTGCACCTTAGTCCTCAAAGTGATGTCTTTGCTTTCTAACACTTTGAAGAGGGCTTTTGCAGCAGATGCCCTATGCAATACATCGTTTGATTTCTTGACTGCTTCTTGCATGAGCGTTGATTGTGGATCCAAGTAAATGAAATCCTCGACAACTTCAGTCTTTTCTCCGTTTATCATGATGTTGCTTATTGGTCCAGTTGTGAGGATTTTTGTTTTCTTTGTGTTGAGGTGCAATCCATACTGAAGGCTGTATTCTTTGATCTTCATCAGTAAGTGCTTCCAGTCCTCTTTGTTTTCAGCAAGAAAGGTTGTATCATCTGCATATTGAAGGTTGTTAATAAGTCTTCCTCCCATCCTGATACCATGTTCTTCTTCATATAGTCCAGCTTATTGGATTATTTGCTCAGCATACAGATTGAATAAATATGGTGAAAGGACACAACCCTGACTCACACCTTTCCTGACTTTAAACCACGCAGTGTCCCCTTGTTCTGTTAGAACAACTGCCTCTTGATCTATGTAAAGGTTCCTCCTAAACACAATTAAGTGTTCTAGAATTCCCATTCTTTGCAATATTATCCCTAATTTGTTATGGTCCACACAGTCAAATGCCTTTGCATAGTCAGTAAAACACAGGTAAACATCTTTCTGGTATTCTCTGTTTTCAGCCAAGATCCTTCTGACATCAGCAATGATAGCTCTCGTTCCACATCCTCTTCTGAATCCAACTTGACCTTCTGGCAGTTTCTTGTCGAGGTACTGCTGCAACCGTTTTTGAATGATCTTCAGCAAAATTTTATTTGTGAGTGATATTAATGATATTGTTCGATAATTTCTGCATTCTGTTGGATCACTTTTCTTTGGAATGGACACAAATATGGATCTCTTCTAGTCAGTTGGCCTAGTTTCTTGTCTTCGAATTTTTCTGTTTTCCAAGTTTCTTTGCACAGATGAGTGAGTGCTTCTAGTGTTGCATCCATTTGTTAAAGGAATATACAGAGTCACTGTACCAAAATGAATTGGTTGATGTCCAACCATTTCAGGAGGTAGCATGTGATCAAGAACCGATGGTACTGAAGGAAGAAGTCCAAGCAACACTGAAGGCATTGGCGAAAAAACAAGCCTTTTAGTACCCCACTCTTATTGGTGAACTGGCAGCCAAGGATCACCAGACATTGAAAACTGCCTCCATCATGGAAGTTAGGGACCAAAACAAAAAGAACAACAATGGCAGAGACTGTGTTGGGAGAAGAAAACTTAAAAACAAAACAAAACAAACAAAAACAATCATAGTACCTTCAGAGGGTTAAGAAAAGAAATTGCATCATGAAACAAGAAAGGATGGCATAAAAATGAACCTCTAGAATAAAAACACCTCTTATAAATTAAACTCATGAGACAAGCAAAAAAAAAAAAAAAAATAGAAGGATTGGAAGATAAAGTAGAAGACAGTACTCAAAAAGCAGATGAAAAAGACAAAGACAGCTGATTAAAAAACAAGAGAAAAGGTGAACAGAGGAAGTTCATTGTACCCCAAAGAAAAGTTTTGTTTTGCTCCACCCTTGAGGAGTCCTCAGGTGGTGCAAACAGTTAAAACACTCAGCTGCTAATGGAAATGTTGGGGGTTCGAGTTCACCCAGAGACACCTCCATAAAAAAGCCTGATGATCTACTTCTGAAAAACTAGCCAGTGAAAACCCCTATGGAGCACAGTTTTACTCTGACACAATGTCTTTTCTGAGCTCTGAAGGGAGGCCGGCATGAGCTTAAAGCAGAAAATACAGATAACAAAGACCAGCACCCTCCCCTGACCACACTTTTGCTGCATTTCCATTTCTGGCCCACCCTATTGTGCTTCCAGATGCTCCAGCTTATAACTCCACCATAACTTTGCCCTCTGACTCCCCAAAAGTGACTCTTGGAAACTCACAAGGAAGCTGGAACCAGATGTGCGGGTCACATTCCTTTGGGAGCCTGCATCTAACTAAGGCAATGTTGTTTTTTTCTTTCACAGGAGCTTTCTATGCTGTCTCCAAAAGTAAATACTACTGTGTTAGGGCCACACGTATCGATGGTAAAGCTATAAAGAAAAGCAAGAGAATGCTCTCTGCAAAATTACAAAACTAAGAGTGGTGGTCCCCTGTGGTCAGAGGGAGGGAATTCATTTGGGGAGGGGAATCAGGGGTTTCTAAGGTTCTCTCTGTTAATGTTCTGTCCCTTAATCTTGTGTTAAGTGTATGCTGGTTCCTTTCATTTTTATTCTTTAAATAATACACAAACATTATGTTGTGCTCATATGCTGTTTTCACACTCAAGTGTGCTAGATGTTGAAAGTATTTGTAAAAGCTTTTGAAACAAGGAATGAGTTAAAAAAAAAATCTTTCATGCCTTGCTGATGCCAATAAAAGCCAATTTTACTGCTTTGAGTGGCTGCTGTCAGGGTGTGTCTTCACCATATGATCAGTATCTTGCACAGCTTGAACCTGCACATCAGGATTGAAAAAACCTGGATTCTTAATATGGAGGATGAGCTATCAAGATTTCTTAAGAAGACCAAATGGTAGTGCAAATGGATGAATTGCTGAATGTTTTACTTTTCCCTAACCCTTGATATATTTCTTCACCCCTCAGTGGAAGAAATGACACGTAATTTGTTGTTGTTGTTAGCTGCTGTCAAGTTGGCCCCAACTCATGGTGACCTTGTGATGGTTAAGATTGTGTGTCAAGTTGGCTGGACCATGATTCTCAGTGTTTTAATGTAATCACTCCCATGATTAAATATACTGTGAGTAGCCAATCAGCTGAAAGGGAGTCTCCTTGGGGGTGTGGCCCACATCTGTATATAAGCAGACGTTCTGGCTTTTTGCTCTTTCTGGATCCTGCGGCTGTTTCCTGTTGTCTCATCTCCTGTTCTTGGGACTTGAGCTGTCAGCTTATCTGCTGAACCTGGGATTTGTCGATCTGCACAGCCTGTGAGTGGGAGCCTTGCTCTCTGACCTGCCGATCTTGGGCTTGCCAGCATCTGTGGCTGTGTGACTTGGAAGAGGCATCTACCCTGATCCACGGACTTGGGACGTTCTAGCCTCTACAATCACGTGAGCTGTTTCCTTGATATAATCTCTGTCTCTATATATATTTATACACTTTACTGGTTTTGCTTCGCTAGAGAACACAGCCTGAGATATTTGGTACTGGGAGTGGTTCTAGAGAAACAAAATTGTAAGGATGAGTTTTCTAAATTGGTTCTCAAGTCTGGTTAGTCAAAAAGACATTGATGACTCTGCTTCCAGCAGTAAAGAGGTCACTGTAGTCCATGGAGTGAAGTGGCAATACAAATACCCAAAATACCACCACTGGTAGATCGGGTATTGGTGAAAGGTGAGGCTCAGGGTGAACAGGTCTGTGATATCTTTCTACAGCTTTGTCAGAACGAAAAGTATGAGGAAACTGGTTGGTTTGTCCTACTTTTGCTAGACAAACTGATGAAGGAAAGAGATGCACTCAGGGCTTCAGAATCAAGGCTCAAATGCTGCATACATGACCTCAAGGCCTCCACTTGTGCTTTGAAAGAAAGCCTTATTTCTTGTAGTAACGGAGCCGAAATTGCTGAAAACCAAACCCAGAGTCTTATTGTAAGAGTGGCTGAATTACAACGCCAGCTCAATTGCAAACCTTGAGAGGTGTCTGAAGTTAAAGTAAGGACATTGATTGGGAAGAGATGGGGTCCTGAGTCTTGGGATGGGGATACACGGGCAGATAATCAGGAAGCTGGGGACACTGAGCCTGTAAATTCCATTGAATCACTCCTGCCAGCAGAACCAGTCCCATCTGAAGAGATTACTTCATGTTTGTCTGCTAAACCACCCTGCCCAGAAAAACCATTAGCCCCTCCACTCCCATCTGAGGAGATTAGCCCTAGACCAGCTGCCTCTAAAGAGCACTTGCCTGACTCATTGCCTGGAGCATAGCCTGAGGCAGATGCTTTACAAGATAATGCTGAATGTTCTCAAAACAATTCCACACTACCAATTCTGTCTTCTAGACCTATAACTAGGCTTAAGTCCCAGCGAGCCCCAAAAGGTGAAGTACAAAGTGTGACCCAGGAGGATTTATGCTACACTCCAAAAGAACTACTTGAGTTTTCTAATATGTACAAACAGAAACTGGGGGAATATGTGCGGGAATGGCTATGAAGGGTGTGGGATAATGGTACAAGGAACATAAAGATGGATCAGTCTGAGTTTATTGATATGGATCCACTGAGCACAGACTGTTCCTTCAATGTTTCAGCTAGGGAAGTTAGGAAAGGATCTAATAGTTTATTTGGTTGGGTTGCTGAAGCATGGATTATGAGGTGGCCGACACTAAATCAAGTTGAAGTATCAGACCTGCCTTGATATACAGTAGAAGAAGGTATCCAAAGGCTTAGGGAAATTGGCATGCTAGAGTGTATTTATCAAGTTAGACCCACAGACCCACACATGGAGTGTCCAGAGGACACACCTTTTACCACAACTGTGAGGAACAAATTTGTGAAGGGAGCTCCAGCATCCTTGAAGACTGCTGTGATTGCTATTTTATGTAAGTCAGATTTGACAGTGGGGACTGCCCTAACTGAATTAAAACACCTAGCTACAATGGGGCTGATTGGACCCCGTGGTAGTAGGGGCCAAGTAGCTTCACTCAATCGACAAAGACAAGCTGGGCGTGGTTACAGTAATGGACAGAGGAGTCAAAGCAGTAATCAGAATAGTCTGACTTGTATGGACTTATGGCATTGGCTACTTAGTCATGGTGTCCCTAGGAGTGAAATAGATAGGAAATCTACTAAATACTTACTTGATCTATACAAATGGATGAATTCTAGCTCAGGTTAACAGCAGTCTAACTCAAATCACCAGAATAGAGAGTCACGGTCCCTCAATCAATTCCCAGATTTGAGAGAGTTTAAAGACCCACAACCCCTTGAATGAAGGGGAGGCTGGGTCCTCTAGAGGAAGGATTCCAATGCACTGCCAAAAATGTTTACTGTTAATCTTTCTCCCAGCCTTCCCCAAAGGAATCTATAGCCTTTTACGAGAGTGACTGTTCACTGGGGAAAAGGAAATAATCAGACTTTTCAGGGATTACTGGCTACTGGCTCTGAGCTGATGCTAATTCCAGGAGACCCAAAACGTCACTGTGGCCCACCAGTCAGAGTGGGGGCATATGGAGGTCAGGTTATTAATGGAGTCTTGGCTCATGTCCATCTCACAGTAGGTCCAGTGGGTCCCCGAACCCATCCTGTAGTGATTTCCCTAGTTCCAGAATGCATAATTGGAATAGATATACTCAGCAACTGGCAGAACCCCCACACTGGATCCCTGACAAATAGAGTTAGGGCTATTATGGTAGGAAAAGCCAAGTGGAAGCCATACCTAGGAAAATAGTAAACCAAATGCAATACCGCCTTCCTGGAGAGATTGCAGAGATTAGTGCCACCATCAAGGACTTGAAGGATGCAGTGGTGGTGATTCCCACCACATCCCCATTCAACTCGCCTATTTGGCCTGTGCAAAAAACAGATGGATCTTGGAGAATGACAGTGGATTATCAAAAACTTAACCAGGTGGTGACTCCAATTCCAGTGGCCATTCCAGATGTAATTTCATTGCTTGAGCAAATTGATACATCTCCTGGTACCTGGTATGCAGCTACTGATCTCGCTAATGCCTTTTTCTGCATACCTGTTTCAAAGGACCACCAGAAGCATGTTGCCTTCAGCTGGCAAGGCCAACAATACACCTTCACTTGCCTACCTCAGGGCTACATTAATTCTCTAGCCCTGTGTCATAATTTAGTCTGCAGGGACCTTGATCGCCTTTCCCTTCCACAAGACATTGCACAGGTCCATTACATTGATGACATTATGCTGATTGGACCTAGTAAGGAAGAAGTGTCAATGACTCTGGAGTTACTGGTAAAACATTTGCGTGCTAGAGGGTGTGAGATTAATCCCACAAAAATTCAGGCACCTTCCACTTCAGTGAAATTTCTAGGGGTCCAGTGGTGTGGGGCATGTCAAGACATTCCTTCTAAAGTGAAGGATAAGCTATTGCATCTTGCTGCTCCCACAACTAAAAAGGAGGCAGAATGCCTAGTGGGCCTCTTTGGATTTTGGAGGCAACATAGTCCTATTTGGGTGTGCTACTCTGGCCTATTTATTAAGTGACTTGAAAAGCTGCTAGTTTTGAGTGTGGACCAGAACAAGAGAAGGAGCTGCAACAGGTTCAGGCTGCTGTGCAATCTGCTCTGCCACTTGGACGATATGATCCAGCTGATCCAATGGTGCTTGAAGCATCAGTGGCAGATAGAGATGCTGTTTGGAGTCTTTGGCAGGCCCCTATTGGTGAATCACAGCGCAGACCCTTAGGATTTTGGAGCAAAGCTCTGCCATCCTCTGAAGATAACTACTCTCCTTTTGAGAAACAGCCTTTGGCTTGTTGCTGGGCCTTAGTAAAGACTGAACGCTTAACTATGGGACACCAAGTCACCATGAGGCCTGAGCTGCCCATCATGAACTGGGTGTTGTCTGACCCACAGAACCATAAAGTTGGCCATGCACAGCAGCACTCCATCATTAAATAGAGGTGGTATATTCGCGATCGGGCCCGAGCAGAACCTGAAGGCACAAGTAAGTTGCATGAGGAAGTGGCCCAAATGCCCATGGTCTCCACTCCTGTCACATTACCTTCCATCTCCCAGACTGCACATATGGCCTCATGGGGAGTTCCTTATGATCAGTTGACTGAAGAAGAGAAAACTCATGGCTGGTTTACAGATGGTTCTGCACGATATGCAGGCGCCACTTGAAAGTGGACTGCGGCAGCACTACAGCCCCTTTCTGGGACCTCCCTGAAGGACAGTGGTGAAGGGAAATCCTCTCAATGGGAAGAACTTCGAGCAGCATACCTGGTTGTTCACTTTGCTTGGAAGGAGAAATGGCCAGATGTGCGATTATATACTGATTCATGGGCTGTGGCCAACGGTTTGGCTGGATGGTCAGGTACTTGGAAAGAACATGATAGGAAAACTGGAGACAAGCATTTATGGGGAAGAGGTACGTGGATAGGCCTCTCCGAATGGGCTAAAGAAGTGAAGATATTTGTGTCTCATGTGAATGCTCACCAAAGGGTGACCTCAGCAGAGGATGATTTTAACAATCAAGTGGATAGGATGACACGTTCTATGGAAACCAGTCATCCTTTTTCCCCAGCTACTCCCGCCATTGTTCAATGGGCTCATAAACAAAGTGGCCATGGTGGCAGGGATGGAGGTTATGCATGGGCCCAGCAGCATGGACTTCCACTCACCGAGGCGAACATGGTCACAGCCTCTGCTGAGTGCCTAATCTGCCAGCAGCAGAGACCAACACCGAGTCCCCAATATGGCACCATCCCTCGAGGTGATCAGCCAGCAACCTGGTGGCAACTTGATTACATTGGACCACTTCCATCATGGAAAGGGCAGCGTTTTGTCCTTACTGGAATAGACACTTACTCTGGATATGGATTTGCCTTACGTGCACACAATGCTTCTGGCAAAACTACCATCCATGGACTTATGGAATGCCTTATCCACCATCATGGTATCCCATACAGCATTGCCTCAGATCAAGGGACTCACTTCACAGCAAATGAAGTGCGGCAGTGGGCCCATGCTCATGGAATTCACTGGTCTTACCATAGTCCCCATCATCCTGAAGCAGCTGGCTTGTTAGAACGATGGAATGTTCTTCAAAAGACACAATTACGGAGCCAGCTACGTGGCAATACCTTGCAGGGTTGGGGCAATGTTCTCCAGGAGGCTGTATATGCTTTAAGCCAGCATACAATATATGGTGCTGTTTCTCCCAAAGCCAGGATTCATGGGTCCAGGAATCAAGGGGTGGAAATGGGAGTGGCACCACTCACTATTACCCCTAGTGACCCACTTGCAAGATTTTTGCTTCCTGTCCCCTCAACCTTATGCTCTGCAGGCCTAGAGGTCTTAGTTCCAAAGGGAGGAAAGTTCCCACCTGGAGACACATCACTGATTCCACTGAACTGGAAGTTAAGAATGCCACCTGGCCACTTTGGGCTCCTTATGCCTCTGGATCAACAGGCAAAGAAGGGACTTACCATTCTGGCTGGTGTGATTGATCCTGATTACCAAGAGGAAATCAGATTGATATTACATAATGGAGGTAAAGAAGAGTATGTCTGGAATGCAAGAGATTCTTTGGGGCTTCTCTTGGTACTACCATGTCCTGTTATTAAAGTCAGTAGAAAACTACAGCAACCTAATTCTGACATGACTACTAATGACACAGACCCTTCAGGAATGAAGGTTTGGGTCACCCCACCAGACAAAGAACCACAACCAGCCAAGGTGCTTGCTGAGGGCAAAGGGAATACAGAATGGGTGGTGGAAGAAGGTAGTTCTAAATACCAGTTACGGCCAAGTGATCAGTTGCAGAAACGGGGACTGTAATTGTTATGAGTATTTGTACTTTGTATGTGTGCATCAAATATTTTTGTTTCCTTCACTTATAAAATATAACCTGTAAATGGGGCTAGTGTGTTTTAGATTATACGCATGTTAGTTGTATCATGTTAGGCGCAAGTATGACTTTCTAATTGTCTTTATTCAGAGATTATGTATGGTTTAAGGAGATGTGTACATGTGCCAAGTTGACAAGGGGTGGACTGTGATGGTTAAGATTGTGTGTCAGCTTGGCTGGGCCATGATTCTCAGTGTTCTAATGTAATCACTCCCATGATTGAATATACTGTGAGTAGCCAATCAGATGAAAGGGATTATCCTTGGGGGTGTGGCCCACATCTGTATATAAGCAGACGTTCTGGTTTTTTGCTCTCTCTGGATCCTGCGGCTGTTTCCTGTCATCTCATCTCCTATTCTTGGGACTTGAGCTGTCAGCTTATCTGCCTAACCCAGGATTCGTCATTCTGCACAGCCTGTGAGTCTGCCGGTCTTGGGCTTGCCAGCATCTGCAGCTATGTGACTTGGAAGAGGTGTCTACCCTGATCCACGGACTTGGAAGATTCTAGCCTCTACAATCACGTGAGCCATTTCCTTGATATAATCTCTCTATATATATATATATTTATACACTTAACTGGTTTTGCTTCTCTAGGGAACCCAGCCTAAGATGGACCTTATGTATAACAGGATGAAATGCTGCTCAGTCCTATGCCACCTTCATGATTGGTTATGGATCGGACTGTTGTGGTCCATAGGGTTTTCACTGGCTGATTTTCATAAGTAGATTGTCAGGCCCTTCTTCCTAGTCTGTCTTAGCCTGGAAGCTCCACCGAAACCTGTTCAACATCATAGCAACATGCAAGTCTCCACTGACAGATGGGTGGTGGCTGTGGATGAGATATATTGGCTGGGAATCAAACCCAGGTCTCCACATAGAAGGTGAGAATTCTACCACTGAACCACCAATGCCCTCCATGTAATTTAGTGTCCTCTAAAATACCTGCGAATGGCCATCTAAGATACATCTACTGGTTCCATCCCATCCAGAGAAAAGGAGAATGAAGAAAACCAAAGACGCAAGGAAAACACTAGCCCGAAGGACTAAAGGACCAAATGAACAAGAGACTCCACCAGCCTGAGACCCGAAGAACCAGATGGTGCCTGGCTACCACCAACCACAGCCCTGACAGGAATCACAACAAAGAGCCCCAGACACAGCAGGATAAAAATGTAGAATAGAATTTAAATTCACGTACAAAAAACCAGACTTCCTGGTCTGACAGAGACTGGAGGAACCCCTGAAACTCTGGCCCCCAACCACTCTGATAACCCATAACTGAAACCATTCCTGAGGCCCACTTTTCAGACAAAGATTAGACTGGCCTATAAAACAAACAGTAACACACGTGAGGAACGTGCTGCTTAGTTCTGTCAAATATACGAGACCGAATGGGCAGCTCTTTTCCAAAAGCAGGATGAGAAGGAAGGAAGGGACAGTAGTTGGTTGAATGGACACAGGGAACCTGGAGTGGAAAGGGGGAGCATGCTGTCACATTGTGGGGATTGCAACCAATGTCCCAAAACAATATGTGCATAAATTTTTGAAGGAGAAATTAACTTGAGCTGTAAACCGTCACCTAAAGCACAATAAAAATAAATAAACTAAGGGGAAAAAAAAAAAAAAAGCTGCAAGAGAGCCTGAAGAAACACTTTCCAGAACCAAATACAACCGAAGTGTGGTTTTGCAATCTGTTCCTCACGATCTCCTCAGCTAAAAGCCAACATTCAGCTACTGAATGCGATGTTGCAGTGGGAGGAGTCTTCAAAATGACCTTGCTCCATAATATTTGATCTGAATATCATAAGCCGCCTGACAGGACCCCTAAAACACTAGCTGCCATTTCAAGAGCCCTGTAACTGTAAGCTGAGATTTTCTAATTTAATCAAAATAAGATGAAAAAGATATCTGTTAGTTGTGGAAACTGACCCAGCACTCAAGCATCTTCAAGATTCCTTGAGGAAAGATAGGGATAAAAACATTTCCTTTCAAATGTATAGAGACCAGAGTTTATTAGTGGTTACCAGGGATGGAAGGGAGGGGGAGAAAGGAGGCATAGTGTTTCTGCTGATGGTGGTGGAATTATTTGGAAATGGGTAGTGGTGAGGTTGCACAACATGATGAATGTAATCAATGTCACTGAATGGCACATGTGAAAATGGTTGAACTGGCAAATGTTTTGTTATGTAGATTTTTACCACAATAAAACAATTTAAAAAAAAAAGATTCATCTTTCACTAATAGGAAATAACCATTTTAAAGCCATCTTTTTACTTTAAAGAACTGTGACTTGCCTAGAATTGTGTGCTGACCCCCTGAATGGATCAATTAGAATGAGTTGGAGGCAAGTAAAAGAAAACTCAGTTTCAACTGATGCAAAAATAGTGAGAAGCAAGTGGCAGGAGAAATCTTACATTATACTTTTATTTACATCAAGTTCAAACATATGCAAAAATGATGCTATGTTGTGCACAGGGAGATATACATGTTAGAAAACTGAAAAGAAAAAGTCAAAGAGAATGTGTAACACAAAATTGAGGAAGGCGGTTATCTCTGGGAGAAGGAGGAATAAAGATGGACTTGGGGATGGACCCAGAGGGCTGGAGTGGTATTGCTGACATTCTAGTTCTTAGGCTGGGTTTCAGGCACACACATACACACAAAAAAAACAGTTGTTGACAAGTGAACTCTGACTCATGGTGACCCCATGTAGTACTCCATAGGGTTTTCTTTTCTTTGTTATTTTTTTTAAATCTAGTTTGTTGTTGTTGTTGAGAATATACACAGCAAAACATACACCAGTTCAGCAGTTCCTACATGTACATTTCAGTGACATTGATTACATTCTTTTAGTTCTGTAACAGTTCTCACCCTCCTTCTCTTAGGTGTTCCTCCCCCATTAACATAAACTCACTGCTCCCTAAGTTTCCCATCTAATCTTTT
The DNA here is from genome assembly GCA_030035585.1 of Dugong dugon. Classification (NCBI taxonomy): domain Eukaryota; kingdom Metazoa; phylum Chordata; class Mammalia; order Sirenia; family Dugongidae; genus Dugong; species Dugong dugon. Next base: position 97,742,137 of record CM057471.1, on the reverse strand, counting down.
GAGTAGCTGTTGTCAATTTGACGTCATATAGGTAGTTCTTAAAAGAGCATAATGCTCAAAGCAGACATTTTTACTAGTTAAGCTAAGCTATTGTTTAGTTTTAAGAAGACTTCAGGGGATATTTTTGGTTTAAAGTTTATAGATTACCCAGGGCAATAGTTTTGGGGTGTCATGGATTGAATTGTGTCCCCCCAAAATATCTGTCAACCTGGCTGGGTCATGTTTCCCAGTACTTTATGATTGAGTACCATTTTGTAATCTGATGTGATTTCCTTATGTGTTGTAAATTCAGTTACTATGATCTAATAAAATGGATTAGTGGCAGTTATACTGATGAGATATACAAGATTGGATAGTGTCTTAAGCCAATCTCTTTCGAGATATAAAAGAGAGAAGGGAGCAGAGATACATGGGAACCTCATACCACGAAGAAAGCAGTGCCAGGAGCAGAGCACATCCTTTGGACCTGCGGTTCCTGCGCTGAGATGCTCCCAGACCAAGGGAAGACTGAAGACAAGGACCTTCCTCCAGAGCCGACAGAGAAAGCATTCCCTTGGAGATAATGCCCTGAATTTGGACTTGTAGACTATTGGACTGCGAGAGAATAAACTTCTCTTTGTTAAAGAGAAGTTGTCCACTTGTGGTATTTCTGTTATAGTGGCACTATATGACTAAGACATGAGGGTTCATCCACCTCCATGACTCCAGAAAGTCCAGAGTACATGAGAATTTGTAATTCTGTTCTGCATTTTCCCCCTTTGATCAGGATTTTTCTACAGAATCTTTGATCAAAATGTTCAGTAATGGTAGACCAGCACCATCCAGGCAAATAGAGACCAATTGTTGTGCTTTGGATGGCCACTTGCAAGCTTTTAAGACCCAAAGCACTACTACACAATGCCCATAGAGTTTTCAATGACTGATTTTTCAGATGTAGATAGCCAGGACTTTCTTCCAAGGCACCTCTGGGTGGACTTGAAATTCCAACCTCTTGATTAGCAGCTGAGCGCATTAACTATTTTCACCACCCAGGGACTTCTCTGGGCACATGGAGCGTCATAAGTATTTATTGGCTAAGAAAGAAAATGCTCCCAATTAAACTCTGACATGCTTTGTTATCACTTATAATTTTTATTTTATACCTGCTGAAAGAGTTCTTTTAGGCCCATTTAGACATTGATTTTTATCGTATACCATTCTGCACCTGTCTGTGACCTTTGCTAAATCAGGATGTAATCCTTTAGATCAGTGCTGTCCAATAGAAATATTGGACAATGGAGTTACTCATGTAATTGTAAATTTTCTAGTAGCCACATTAGAAAAAGTAAAAGAAACAGGTAAAACTAATTTTAGTATTTTATTTTATTTAACCCAATATATCTAAAATATCATTTCAGTATATAATCAATATACATACAAATTATTAACGGAATATATTTACATTCCTTTTTCATACTACAGTGTGGACTACCCACCTATCAAGTTGTCAATAGACACACATGGCTAGTTTCTACCATATGGGACAGCGCAGTTTTAGAAAACAATTCAGAAAGCAATTAAACTCAATGTGTACTACCCATAATGCAGATATCTAAGGGGAATTGATAGCAATATGAGCAGTCATGTACAATTTCACACAAGCACAGAAAAAGAGAATTAGTTTTGTCAGTTGCTGAGGCAGCAGCAACCACTGTAAGACCACTTTCACTGTGAGATGCATCCTGCTTTTCAGAGAGTGAAAATGTGAGATCGATGCAATACAGTAGTGGTAATGCAACTGCCCACGGTGTAAGGACTGTTGTTGCTATTGTTAGGTGCGGTGGAGTCAGTTTAGACTCATAGCGACCCTATGTACAGCAGAGCGAAACACTGCCCAGTCCTGAGCCATCCTCTCAATCGTTATGCTTGAGCCCATTGTTGAAGCCACTGTGTCAATCCGTCCCATTGAAGGTCTTCTTCTTTTTCCCTGACGCTCTACTTTACCAAGCATGATTGCCTTCTCCAGGGACTGATCCCACCTGATAACATGTCCAAAGTATATGAGATGTAGTCTCACCATCCTTGTTTCTAAGGAGCGTTCTGGTTGTACTTCTTCAAAGACAGATTTTATTCTTTCTTTTGGCAGTCCATGGTGTATTCAATATTCTTCGCCAACACCACAATTCAAAGGCATCAATTCTTCAGTCTTCCTTGTTCATCATCCAGCTGTTGCATGCTTATGAGGCGACTGAAAACATTATGGCTTGGGTCAGGCGCACCTCAGTTTTCAAGGTGACACCTCTGCTTTCTAACACTTAAAAGACGTCTTTTGCAGAAGATTTGCCCAATGCAACACGTCGTTTGATTTCTTGACTGCTGCTTCCATGTGTGTTGATTCTGGATCCAAGTAAAATGAATTCCTTAACAACTTCAATCTTTTCTCCGTTTATCGGGATGTTGCTTATTGGTCCATTTGTGAGAATTTTTGTTTTCTTTATGTTGAGGTGTAATCCATACTGAAGGCTGTGATCTTTGATCTTCCTCAGTAAGTGCTTCAAGTCCTTTTCACTTTCAGCAAGAAAGGTTGTGTCATTTGCATAACACAGGTTGTTAAGGAGCCTTCATCCAATCCTGATGCCACATTCTTCTTCATATAGTCCAGTTTCTCAGATTATTTGCTCAGCATATAGATTGAAAAAATATGGTGAAAGGATACAACCCTGATGCACACATTTCCTGACTTTAAACCATGAAGCATCCCCTTGTTCATCCGAGCAACTGCCTCTTGATCTATGTACAGGTTCCTCGTGAGTACAATTAAGTGTTCTGGAACTCTCATTCTTTGCAACGTTATCCATAATTTGTTATGATCTACATAGTCGAATGTCTTTGCATAGTCAAAAAAAAAAAAAAAACAGGTAAATATATTTCTGGTATTCTCTGCTTTCAGCCAGGATCCATCTGACATCAGCAATGATATCCCTGGTTCCACCGCCTCTTCAGAATCTGGCTTGACTTTCTGGCAGATCCCTGTCGATATACTGCTGCAGCCACTTTTGAATGATCTTCAGCTGAATTTTACTTGTGTGTAATATTAATGACGTTGTTCAATAATTTCCACATTTGGTTGGATCACTTTTCTTGGGAATAGGCATAAATATGAATCTCCTCCTGTCAGTTGTCCAGGTAACGGTCTTCCAAATTTCTTGGCATAGACGAGTGAGCACTTCCAGTGCTGTATCCGTTTGTTGAAACATCTCAACTGGTATTCCATCAATTCCTGGAGCCTTGCTTTTCGCCAATGCCTTCAGTGGAGCTTGGACTTCTTCCTTCAGTACCATTGGTTCTTGATCATATGCTGCCTCCTGAAATGGTTGAACATCGACCAGTTCTTTTTGATACAGTGACTCTGTGTATTCCTTTCATCTTCTTTTGATGTTTCCTCTGTAGTTTAATATTTTCCCTGTAGAATCTTTCAGTACTGCAACTCGAGGCTTGAATTTCTTCTTCAGTTCTTTCAGCTTGGGAAATGCCGAGCATGTTCTTCTCCTTTGGTTTTCTATCTCCATCTCTTTGCACATGTCATTATAATACTTTACTTTGTCTTCTCCAGCAGCCCTTTGAAATCTTCTGTTCAGCTTTTTTACTTCATCATTTCTTCCTTTTGCTTTAGCTACTCGATGTTCAAGAGAAAGTTTCAGAGACTCTTCTGACATCCATTTTGGTCTTTTCTTTCTTTTTAATGACCTCTTGCTTTCTTCATGTATGAGGTCCTTGATGTCATTCCATACTCATCTGGTCTTTGGTTATTAGTGTTCAGCGGGTCAAATCTATTCTTGAGATGGTCTCTAAATTCAGGTGGGATATACTCAAGGTTATACTTTGGCTCTCGTGGACTTGTTCTAATTTTCTTCAGTTTTAAATTAAACTTGCATGTGAACAATTGATAGTCTGTTCCACAGTCGGCCCCTGGCCTTGTTCTGACTGATGATATTGAACTTTTCCCATCATCTCTTTCCACAGATGTAGTCGATTTGATTCTTGTGTATTCCGTCTGGGGAAGTCCACATCTATAGTCACTGTTTATGATGTTGAAAAAAGGTATTTGCAATGAAGAAGTCGTTGGTCTTGCAAAATTCTATCATGCGATCTCCAGCATCATTTCTGTCACCAAGGCCATATTTTCCACCTGCGGATCTTTCTTCTTTGTTTCCAACTTTCTCATTCCAATCACCAGTAATTATCAATGCATCCTGATTACATGTTCAATCAATTCCAGACTGCAGAAGTTGGTAAAAATCTTCAATTTCTTCATCTTTGGCCTTAGTGGTTGGTGTGTAAATTTGAATAATAATCGAATTAACTGGTCTTCCTTGTAAGCCTATGAAAATTATCCCATCACTGACAGCATTGTACTTCAGGATAGATCTTGAAATGTTCTTTTTGATGATGAATGCAATGCCATTCCTCTTCAATTTGTCTTTCCCAGCATAGTAGACCATATGATTGTCTGATTCAAAATGGCCAATACCAGTCCATTTCAGCTCACTAATGCCTAGAGTATCGATGTTTATGCATTCCATTTTATTTTTGATGACTTCCAATTTTCCTAGATTCATACTTTGTACATTCCATGTTCTGATTATTAATGGATGTTTGCAGCTGTTTCTTCTCATTTTGAGTCGTGCCACATCAGCAAATTAAGGTCCCGAAAGCTTGACTCCATCCATGTCTACTTAGAGGAGGCAGTTCTTCCCCGGTTGTATTTTGAGTGCCTTCCAACCTGAGGGGTTCATCTTCCAGCACTATATCACACAGTGTTCTGCTGCTATTCATAAGGTTTTCACTGGCTAATTCTTTTCAGAAGTAGACCACTGGGTCCTTCTTCCTAGTCTGTCTTAGTCTGGAAACTCAGCTGAAATCTGTCTGCCAGGGGTGAACCTGCTGGTATTTGTATATTGGTGGCATAGCTTCCAGTAACACAGCAACACACGAACCCCCAAATTACGACAAACTGACAGACACGTGGGAGGGTGTAAGGACTAGTCAATGTTAAAAATCTAAGGACAACGCTCAATGGCAACTAACAACAACAAGGACGGCGCAGCGAGATGGTACAGGGAGCAAGGCAAGAAATAAACCTGGAATCTGAATGTTAGATTCAGCTGACGTGGCGTGCTAAGTGTCCCCGGATGGTGCAAACAGTTAAGCGCTTGACTACTAACTGAAAGGTTGTTGGTTCAGATTCATCTAGGGGTGCCTCAGAAGAAAGTCCTGATGATCTACTTCTGTAAGTGTTGTAGTCCACTCAATGGCAACTGGTTTCATTTTGGTTTTCGGTATCTAAAAAGTGGTTTCTATAACCACATAAGGTTGCAAGAGTCTGTGGGAGAGTTGGAAGAAGGGTACAAGAGGCTCAGTTCCCAGGCAGGCAGGCCAGGATCCCATCATACGGCACATCTCCACAAGGAGACTGGAGACAGAGCGGACACTCTGGCTGCACACATTCCAGCCTAGTGCCCTCTGGTGTCCTGATTTCATCTCCACACATTTTACCTTTGTAAGATACAGGTAGTCCCTGACTTAAGATGCAGTTTCATTCCGACGACTCAGTTGTAAGTTAGTTCTGACATAAGTCTAATACTTTGTTTCTTTCCGTTTTCATTACGATTGCGTTTTATTATTAGCATCTTTGTAAATCCGATCTTTATTTGTCTTTGGGGCTTGGAAACATTACATATAAACTTTATTATTTTAATACATACATAACCTGTTGCAGTTGAGTTGATTCCAACTCACAGTGACCCTATAGGACAGAGTAGAACTGCACTGTACAGTTTCCAAGGAGCAGCTGGTGGATTTGAACTGCCAACCTTTTGATTAGCAGCCAAACTCTTAACCACTACACCACTAGGGTTTCCAATACATACATACATAAAAAATATAGAAATCATAAAAATTTAACGATGAAGAAGAGTTGGACGAGGTTGGCATTTTATCCGTTTTGGTAATAACTTGTGGAAATTTCTGGATTACCCCTAGGAATGGGGATGGCATTTCTAGTCAGAAAATTAGTGAGAGTTGTCTGTGTGGTCCTTCTCTTTTTTCTTTCGTATATTTCACAGTAACATCTCACTGCTTCTGGAATCTGCCTATCTACTTTAGCAAAGTGATCAGTGTTTAGGTCCATGTTTTCAAGCCACTGAAGCCCCTCATTTAGTTTAGGAAAAACTCCAGCTAATTCTTTCACTGTAAAATTTTTTGACAACTTCTTCCTCTTCCTCATTGTTTCTTTCTTCTCCAGCATTTCTTTCCTCTTCAAAATCCATCAAAACCTGATCTGTCAATTCCCCTCTTCACGATCTATGAGCTGTTCCACATCGACAATATTAAGTTCTAAATTCAGCATTCTTGCCATGTGGATGATGTTTCCACTGATCTTTTTCATCATATTATACTGATCAAACGCCTGGAGCATGTTCACATAACTCAGCAAGTCGTAACAGCTGTCAGGCACAAGCGCAGTTCAACTGTTGTGTGTAGTTAGAGTTGAACATTGCCCAACTTCCTGTCAGTTATGACTCCCAACACCGACACCAACTTCACTGTAGACCAGGCCATAGCCTGCTGCATGGCAGTGGTTTGAATAGTAAATCATGAAGTTGACATCTGCAAGTGAACATCTGATAATAATAACCTCAGCAAATTACTCACTGCAACATTGTATGCAGTACATATTAGTAATGATGAGATAGATGTAAAAAAAAGGACGATCATAAGTGCGATTTGTGGCAACTTGAAAACGTCATAAATTGGGGACTACCTGTTCATCGGCTGGAAAGCTCACGTTTGTAAAACCACACCTCCCTCTGTAAGATCACTTCATTATCCATCTCATACGTTTTTCTTTGTTGCTTAAACAACTAATTCTTGTACTAATGAACCACATCTACCAAGGTCTCCACCAGGCTGAGTCCAGTACAATTAGATGGTGCCTGGCTACTATCACCTACTGCTCTGACAGGGATCACAGTAGAGAGTCTCAGACAGAGCTGGAGAAAAATGTAGAACAAAATTCTAACTCAAAAAAAGACCAGACTTAGTGGCCTGACAGAGGCTGGAGAAACCTCAAGAGTATGACCTCTGAACACCCTTTTAGCTCAGTAATGAAGTCACTCCCGAGGTTCACCCTTCAGCCTAAGATTAGACAGGTCCATAAAACAAAATGAGACTAAAGGGGCACAACAGCCCAGGGGCAAGGACAAGAGGCAGGAGGGGACTGGAAAGCTGGTAATGGGGAACCCAAGGTCGAGAAGGGAGAGTGTTGACTTGTCGTGGGGTTGTTAAGCAATGTCATAAAACAATATGTGTACTGTTTAATGAGAAACTATTTGTTCTGTAAACCTTCATCTAAAGTACAATAAAAAAATTATTTAAAAAAAAAACTATTTCTTTTATTGTTACTACATTGGGTTCCAGAGGGAGAAAAAAAATTCTCTATGCTAAGTTTCCTATCTTTAAACATATTCTTGAGGGTAGGAATTGTTTCAAATGTTGTTTCAGTATCCCCCAAAAGGACCTATCATATGACTGAGTACATAAGTGACTTGATAGACATGAGAAAATGTAGGGTTAGCTTTTTTTCCCATACATTCTACTTTCTCCTCAAAAACAGGAAGTCTGCTATGTGTCTAAAGGGATTGTTTTGATATTACAAAAGGAATGCATGCTTACTGTAAAAAAAAAAAAAAAAAATCCAAGTAATGCAAAACTTTGTAAATAGTAAAGAGTAAAAGCTCCCCTTTCATCCCTTTCCAACTCACTCCCTTCTGTTGAAATTTGTACATGTCCTTCCAGACGATGTGCTATGAATTCACAACTATGTATAAATATTCTCTTTATATACAAACAGATTTTCTTTCACACATAAAATATATGTATGGCTTTATTTTTTACATGTCTGAAATCATACGATACAATTATTAGTGATATCGTTTCAACATATTTTAACAATAGGTTTCTCAGCACAGAGGCCAGAAAAAAAAAAACAAAACCCGTCACTGTTGAGTCGATTCTGACTCATGGTGACCCCGTGCGTTACAAAGTAGAATGGCTCCATAAGGTTTTCTTGGCTGAAATCTTTACTCAAAGCAGATCCCCAGGCATTTCTTCCAGGGAGCCACTGAGTGGGTTTGAACTACTAACCTTTCAGTTAGTAGCTAAGAGCAAACTATCTGTGCTAACCAAGGACAGCTGTCAGAGTTCTCCTTTAAATATGTAAGTCAGAAGCTGTCACCGCAGTGCTCAAACCCCGCAGTGGCTCCCACTGCCCTCTGAGGAAAAACCAAAGCCCTGAGACTACCTGCAAGGCCCTGCAAGAGACAGCCACCTATCCCCTTCCTAATCTCCTGCTGCTCCTCCCATCACTTCCTCCAATCCAGTTTCTCTTGCAGGCTGCTCTTCCTCTAGTCAGCCTGGAAGTTTCTTTCCCCAGTTATCCTCAGGGCTCACTCTCTTACATCCTGCGGGTCTTTGCTAAGCGTCATCTTCTCAGTGAGGCCTATCTACCCCACCCCCAGCAATCCCAATCCTCTTGATCCTTGTCTTCGTTACCTAACATTGCTGTAACACGAATATCACAAGTGGGGGGCTTTAAAAAATAGAAATTTATTGAATCGCAGTTTTTCTGGAGACTAAAAGTCCAAATCAGGGTCTCAACCATGAGGATTCCTTCCTTCTTGGTAGCTCCAGGCATCCCTTGATTTCTTGGCTTGTAGACAAAGCTCAAATGGCTTCTGTCTTGCCCCATGTATATCTCTGTGTTTATTCTGGTCTTTCCATAACTCAGAAGTGATTAGGTTTAGGACCTATCCTACACTGGTATGATCTCATTAAATAACAAAATAAAAACTCCTATTTCTAAACAATGTCATATTTACAGGTACAGAGGTTAATATTTCAACACCCATGTTGGGGGGACACAATTCAATCCATAACAACCATGATCTATTTTTTTCCCTTTATAGCACTTACGACTTTCAAACACCATGAACTTACATATTACGTATATTATTTTCTGTAGGTCTCCCCTTGCTCAAGTGTAAACTCCACAAGAGCAGAAATCTTTATTTTGTTTAAAAATGTCTCCCAAGAGTCTAAACAGTGCCTTGATCATAATAGGTGTTCAATATAAATTTGTGTTTTAGAAATCTTTCCTTATTCTTTCTTCTTTTTTTTTGTGCGTTAGGTGAAATTTTACACAGCATATTAGATTCCTATTGTTAGTTTGTACATAAAGTGTTTCATGGCCTTGGTTTCATTCCCCATGATGTGTCAGCACTCTCCCAATTTCCACCCTGCGTTCCTTGTTTCTTTTCATCTTGATTTTCTACCCTTTCCTGCATTCTTGTCTTTGCTTTTGGGCAAATATTGCCATTTTGGTCTCATATAATTGATCGTTGTATAAGGCAACAGCCCTGCTCTCCAGCCTGCCGATCTTGGGCTCACCAGCCCCTGCAGCTACGTGAGTCAGGAGAAGCCTCTTTCCTGCCCCACGGACTTGGGACGTTTACAGCCTCTAAAAACTGAGTAAACCATTTCCTTGATATAAATCTGTCTCTCTATATATATTTATATGCATTGCTGGTTTTGCTTTTCTAGAGAAAAGTAAAATGTTGCTGAAGATAATTCAAAAACAGTGCAGCAGTACATCGACAGGGAATGCCAGAAATTCAAACCGGATTCAGAAGAGGATGTAGAACCAGGCATATCATTGCCGATATCAGATGGATCTTGACCAAAAGCAGAGAATACCAGAAAGATGTTTACCTGTGTTTTATTGACTATGCAAAGGCATTTGACTGTGTGGATCATAACAAATTATGGATAACATTGCGAAGAATGGGAATTGTAGAACATTTAATTCTGCTCATAAGAAACCTGTACATAGGCCAAGAGGCAGTTGTTCGAATAGAACAAGGAGATACTGCATTGTCTAAAATCAGGAAAGATGTGTGTTGGGGTTGTATCCTTTCACCATACTTATTCAGTGCTGAGTAAATAATCTGAGCGCTGGACTATGAAGAAGAATGTGGCATCAGGATTGGTGGAAGACTCATTAACAGCCTGTGATATGCAGATGACATAAGCTTGATTGTTGAAAGTAAAGAGAACTTGAAGCACTTACTGATGAAAATCAAAGACCACAGTCTTCAGTATGAATTACACCTCACCATAAAACAAAAATCCTAAAACCTGGACCAATAAGCAACATCATTTTCTTTATTTTTTTTTTAATTGTACTTTAAGTGAAAGTTTACAATTCAAGTTAGTCGTTCATACAAAAAATTTTTACATACATTGTTATGTGACCCTAATTGCTCTCCCTATACTGTGACAGCACATTCGTCCTTTCCACCCCTGATTTCCCGTATCCATTCAACTAGCTCATAACCCTCTCTGCCTTCTCATCTCACCTCTGGACAGGAGCTGCCCATTTAGTCTCATGTTTCTCCGTGAGCCAAGAAGGACACTCTTCACGAGTATCATTTTATGTTCCACAGTTCAGTCCAATCTTTGTCTGAAGAGTTGGAATTGTTTTAGTTCTGGGTTGACAGAGAGTCTGAGGGCCTTGCTTTCTGGGGTTCCTCCAGTCTCAGTCAGAACATTAAGTCTGGTCTGTTTACTAGAATTTGAGTTCTGCTCTCCACCCTTCCTCTGCTCCATCAGGGACTCTCTTGTGTTCCCTGTCAGGGTGGTCATTGGTGGTAGCCGGGCACCATCTAGTTCTTCTGGTCTCAGGCTGATGAAGTCTCTGGTGTATGTGGCCCTTTCCATCTCTTGGACTAATACTTTCCTTGTGTCTTTGGTGTTCTTCATTCTCCTTTACTCCAGGTAGTTGAGACCAATTGATGCATCTTAGATGGCTGCTTGCATACTTTTAAGAGCCCCAGACGCCACTCACCAAAGTAGGATGCAGAACATTTTCTTAATAAGCTGTGTTATACCAATTGACATAGAAGTCCCCTGAAACCATGGTCCCCAGACCGCCACCCCTGCTACTCTGTCCCTCAAAGTGTTTGATTGTATTCAGGAAACTTCTTAGCTTTGGTTTAGTCCAGTTGTGCTGACTTCCCCTGTAGTGTGTGCTGTCCTTCCCTTCACCTAAGATAATTCTTGTCTGCTGTCTAGTTAGTGAATAACACTCACCCTCCTTCCCCATCCTCATAACCATCAAATAATGTTTTCTTCTGTGTTTAAACCTTTTCCTGAGTTCTTATAATAGTGGTCGTATATAATATTTGTCCTTCTGTGACTAAATTAACTCAGCATAATGCCCTCCAGATTCCTCCATGTTATAAGATGTTTCACAGATTCATCGTTGTTTGTTGTATTCCATCGTGTGAATATACCATAATTTGTTTATCCATTCATCCATTGATGGGCACCTAGGTTGTTTCCATCTTTTTGCTATCGTGAACAGTGCTGTAATGAACATAGGTGTGCATGTATCTATTTGTGTGATGGCTCTTATTTCTCTAGGATATATTCCAAGGAGCAGGATTGCTGGATCATATGGTACTTCTATTTCTAGCTTTTTAAGGAAGTGCCAAATCGATTTCCAAAGTGTTTTTACCATGTTACATTCCCACCAACTCTGTATAAGTGTTCCAGTCTCTCCACAACCTCTCCAGCATTTATTATTTTGTGTTTTTTGGATTAATGCTAGCCTTGTTGGGGTGAGATGGTATCTCATTGTAGTTTTGATTTGCATTTCTTTAATGGTTAATGTTCATGAGCATTTCCTCATGTGTCTGTTAGCCACCTAAATGTCTTCTTTGGTGAAGTGCCTGTTCATATCCTTTGCTCATTTTTAATTGGGTTATTTGTCTTTTTGTTGTTGAGGTTTTGCAGTATCTTGGAGATTTTAGAGATTAGACACTGATCGGATTTGTCATAGCCAAAATTTTTTTCCCAGTCTGTAGGTTGTCTTTTGACTCTTTTGGTGAAGTCTTTTGATGAGCATCAGTGTTTGATTTTTAGGAGCTCTCAATTATCCAGTCTCTCTTCTGGTGTTTGTACATTGTTACTTATGGTTCGTATTCTGTTTATGCCATGTATTAGGGCTCCTAGCATTGTCCCTATTTTTTCTTTCATTAGCTTTATCGTTTTCAATTTTATATTTAGGTCTTTGATCCATTTTGAGTGAGTTTTTGTGCATGGTGTGAGGTATGGGTCTTGTTTCAGTTTTTTGCATATGGATATCCAGTTATGCCAACACCATTTGTTAAAGAGACCGTCTTTTCCTCAATTAACAGACTTTGGGCCTTTGTCAAATATCATCTGCTCACAGGTGGATGAATTTATGTCTGGATTCTCAATTCTGTTCCATTGGTCTATGTATCTGTTGTTGTACCAGTACCAGGCTGTTTTGACTACCATGGCAGTATAATAGTTTCTAAAATCAGGTAGTATGAGGCCTCCCACTTTGTTCTTCTTGAGTAATGCTTTACTTATCTGGGACCTCTTTCCTTTCCATATGAAGTTGGTGATTTGTTTCTCCATCTCATTAAAAAATGCCATTGGAATTTGGATCGGGATTGCATTGTATCTGCAGATTGCTTTGGGTAGAATTGACATTTTCACAATGTTGAGTCTTCCTATCCATGAGAAAGGTATGTTCTTCCACTTATGCAAGCCTCTTTTGGTTTCTTGTAGTAGTGACTTGTAGTTTTCATTGTATAGGTCTTTTACATCTCTGTAAAATTTATTCCTAAGTATTTTATCTTCTTGGGGGCTATTGTAAATGGTATTGACTTGGTGATTTCCTCTTCAAGGTTCTCTTTGTTGTTGTAAAGGAATCCAACTGAGTTTTGTATGTTTTTCTTGTATCCTGAAACTTTGTTGAAATCTTCTATTAGTTCCAGTAGTTTTCTTGTGGATTCTTTGGGGTTTTCTGTGCATAAGATCATATCATCTGCAAATAGAGATACTTTGACTTCTTCTCTACCAATTTGGATGCCCTTTATTTCTTTTTCTGGCCTAATTGCTCTGGCTAGGACCTCCAGCACAATGTTGAATAAGAGTGGTGATAAAGGCCATCCTTGTCTGGTTCCTGTTCTCAAGGGGAATGCTTTCAAAGTCTCTCGATGTAGGATGATGTTGGCTGTTGGCTTTGTATAAATGCCCTTAATTATATTGAGAAATTTCCCTTCTATTCCTATTTTGTTGAGAGTTTTCATCACGAATGGGTGTTGTACTTTGTTCAAATGCCTTTTCTGCATCAGTTGATAAGATCCTGTGGATCTTGTCTTTTGTTTTATTAGTGTGATGAATTACATTGACTGTTTTTCTAATTTAAGCAACATGATGATAAGAAAGAAAAGATTGAAATTGTCAAGGATTTGATTTTACTTGGATCCACAATTAATGCACATGGAAGTAGCAGTCAAGAAATCAAACAACATAGTGCGTTGGGCAAATCTGCTGCAAAAGGACTTTTTCAAAGTGTTAAAAAACAAAAATGTCACTTTGAGGACTAAGATGCGCCTGACCCAAGCCATGATATTTTCAAACACCTCATATGCATGCAAAAGCTGGACGATGACTGAGGAAGATGGAAAAAGAATTGATGCATTTGAATTAAGGTGTTGGCAAAGAATATTGAATATACCATGGACTGCTAGAAGAATGAACAAATCTGTCTTAGAAGAACGACAGCCAGAATACTCCTTAGAATGGAGGACAGTGAGACTTCGTATCACATTCTTTGGACATGTTATCAGGAGAGACCAGTCCCTGGAGAAGGACATCATGCTTGGTAAAGTAGAGGGTCAATGAAAAAGAGGAAGACTCTCAACGAGATGGATTGACACAGTGGTTGCAACAATGGGCTCAAACATAGCAATCATTGTGAGGATGGCTCAGGATTGGGCAGTGTTTTGTTCTGTTGTACACAGAGTCACTATGAGTCAGAACCAACCTGACAGCATCTAACAACAGCAATTGTTTGACTAGAAGGTGGTCTCTGGGAATGGCTTCAGTTCCAGGTCAGAAGCGCGTCTTAGGGACATAGTTTCAGGGGTTCCTTCAGTCTCTGTCAGACAGTAAGTCTGGTCTTTTTTCTGAATTTGATTTTTTGTTTTAAATTTTTCTCCCTCTCTGTCCGGGACCCTCTGTTGTGATCGCAGTCAGAGCAGTCAGTAGTGGTAGCTGGGGACCATCTAGTTCTTCTGGTTTTGGGGTTGTGTAAGCTGTGGTTCATGTGGTCCATTAGTCCTTTGGACTAATCGCTCCCTTGAGTCTTTGGTTTTCTTCACTCTCCTTTGAACCAGACGTGAAGAGACAGAAGTTGTATCCTAGATGGCCACTCCCAAGCTTTTAAGACCCCAGATGCTACTCACCAAAGTAGGATGCAGAACATTGTCTTTATGCACTATGTTGTGCCAATGGACGAAGACGTCCCCCGAGTCTATGCTCCTTTGCCTTTGAGCCTCAGAACTTCAACCTGCGAGGTGTTTGGTTATGTCTAAGAGGCTTCCTCGATTGTGTCCCTTGTGTGCTCTATTGTTTATATTAATATATGAGGAGCACCTACAATCACGTATGTAGAAATATTCACCACCAAGCCTGTTACATGCTGGTGGGTATGCTCCTTTACACCTTCCCATACCTCTTGGCATGTCTATCTACCTATATATCCATTTTAGCCCTGGTGGTGCAGTGGTTAAGAGCTCAGCTGCTAACCAAAAGGTCAGCAGTTCAAATCCACCAGGGGGTCCTTGGTAACTCTATGGTGCAGTTCTACTCTGTCCTATAGGGTCACTATGAGTTGGAATCAGCTCAACAGCAGTGGGCTTTTATATATCCATTCATAAATTATTATTACTTAATACTATTATTGCAGGAATGTCTACGCTATAGTAGTTACTGTTAAAAAAAAAACAAAACCCAAACCCATAGCCTTTTTCTCCTGAATAATAAAACATATGTCCTGAGTAAGGAGGTAGGTGAGTTTTTCTTTAGATGAAGTGACAGTCAATCAATATATGTCAGACAAAAAACTAAAAAATAGTCCATATAGGATTCTTCAAACTAGTGTTAAATCCTGAACATACATATTGTGTAAGAATGTGGAGTGTTTCAGAGAAAATATTTGGTGGAAATACTATTAACTTCATGGACCTAGACTAAAGTGAAAAAAAAAAAAAAAAAAAGGATAAAGAAAAATGGTATAAAATTCAAAAAGTGTTCCACTCACAAAGTTCTGAAGATTTAAAAAGTATTACCCCCGACTCTGTACTGTAACAGATGTTTTGATCACTCATCTTGTCTTTCCTTATACTGTTTTGTTTTGTTTTGTTTTTTAAAGAATTTAGACAATAAAATCCCAGCACAATGCCCCTAACTGAAGATACTAACCCAGTTAAAGGCAGCATGGAAGAAGTGTCTCCCAAATGTTTGGTATGTACTTAAAATTCTGTAATATTGTACAAAGGACGATTTACATTAAAAAATTGAAACTATTGAATACCCAGCAACATACCATGGAGGGACCATAGGGAACACCAAAATTTCACTTCAGTGACATAACACTTTTTGTCACAGCCAAATTAAGTTCTTCCTAGGGCAGGTGAGCATGAGTGCAAACGTGTTTTCCTGATAAAGGAATGGGTTTTCAAGAGCCACTCACTTACTCTGGCCCACTTTCCATTTGGTGCTCTTGCAAAAGAACAGACCATGAGTAAAGGGAAATTCTACTTTGGGCTAAATGACCCAAATTTTGGCTCTAACCTGAGACTTTGTCCTGTTTGTTCTTCTAATGTAATGGCCTAAGAAGTCTTTTAGGAATAATAGGATTAGCAGGCTGGATGCCCTAGAAAAGAAGATTTTATTCCTTCAATACAGAATTTTAGACATAGAAGGGGGCTCAGAGGAATTATTGATTATTTTTTCTGCCAACAACTATCACTGCACTTCAGACACTCCACAAACGTAAGCATTTGCTTTGGTAGAATAGTCCAGTGAATGATTATTAGTTTCTCTTGCACTGCATTCTGGAACATTCTGAGCTCTGAAGAATGAAGCTTTGATCTAGATTACCTGGCTCCCGTTCTTCCGTAAAAGAAACATAGCTTCACTCAAAACAAGTAAGTGACAACTGCCATAGCTGTCTCTCTTCATGGTAACTCATAAAATTTTAGATCTAGAAATATCTTGAAGATTTTAGAGTCCAGGTCTAACTGGCTTATTTTATAAAAAAAGGTTGAAGGGGCGTGTCTTAATAATACACCTCTTTTATGAATAAATCTGAGATTTGACCCTGGAACTTTTGACTCTCTTCTCTCCCAAACATTGCCACTACAGACTTGGTTTATAGTCAGGCAAAAAATACCTTCCCAACATAAATGCTTCTGTTTTCATGACTGTTTGTTATCCTATTTGCGCTGCTCTAGGGTCTGTGATTCTGCCAGACTATTATATTTTCACCCAGCTCATGAATTCCATCTTTTTTTCTTTCTCCACAGCTGTCAGAATTGTATGCATTTGTTAAAGATTTTGAAAAGGAGAGCAAGAAATGTAATATCAAAAAAACTCACACTATGTCTCTTAGTGAAGCACAGAAAATGCTTAGTCAAAGCTTGTATGGCATGTCACTCATAAGCGGAACTGTCATGAGAAGAGGAGACCCTCAACCTGTTCTTATGTGCACACTGGTTAAAAAAGAGAACTGGGAGAGGCCCAAATCAATGACAGACCTCCTCCACCACAGTCTGCTTTCAGGCTCCCTCTCTGCGGTGCATAAGCTCCGCAGGTCGCAAGCAAGACTTGCTCAGAGTGGAATCCCTCCGCCTGCGCACACCTTCCCTTATGAGATTCTCATTGATCACTCTAACTCATTGAAGACAGCCACCGTCCGGAAGGAAGTGCAGAACACCTTGGTGTTATGCAAGCTGGGTATTTCCAAGATCTCCGTCCCAGAAAAGTTTATTGCTGAAGATAAACTTCCTAAATACTTCTTAATTAATCCAGGTAATCTAAACACATGAGGCCACGTGGGAGAAAATTAGTGGGGTTCTTAATACAAAAAAAAAAAAAAAAAAACCAAAAAAACCTCACTGACAGTGGAGTCGATTCCGACTCATAACAACCCTATAGGACAGAGCCAAACTGCCTTATAGGGTTTCCAAGCAGCGGCTGGTGGATTTGAACTGCTGACCTTTTGGTTAGCAAGCGAGCTCTTAACCACAAAATTTACCTAGATTTCTTGAGCAGAAAAAGTCAAATATTGCCCCTTGGGAATCTTGCAGTTCTGGGGTTTGTGGCTGCTGCAATGTGTAGAGAACAGAGATTCAATAATTACAGGGTCCAATCTCACATTCACCTGGAAAGGTGTGTTATTATTTAGACATGGTGTTTAAATCCTCCTTTATAAAAGGAAGAGCCCTGGTGGCGCAGTGGTTAAGTGCTTGGCTGCTAACCGAAGCGTTGGCAGTTCGAGTCCACCAACTGCTGCTTGGGAACCCTATGGGGCAGTTCTACTTTTTCCTATAGGGCCGCTATGGGTCGGAATCGGCTTGAAGGCAGTGGGTAATATTTTGTCATTCTTTGTAGCTATAAAGATAGATTAAATCAATGATACGAAATATTTGAGCTCTTCTGAAGTAGGTTCTTGGAATGGCACAGAAAAATATTTGACACCACCATTTTTATATTAAATGTAATGGGAGAGACAGAAGGAACAAATATAAAGTAATAGATTGGCCGCTTGGGACCTGCTTGGTCCAAGGAGCAGAAGCCGCTGAAAAGTCTGCCGTACTCATTATTCGCCTTGTACTCCTATTCTCGTCTGGTTGGCACTTTGATCCCTGGTTTTACACTCAAGCCTGCCTCGTTCTCCCCCCCCCCCCCCTTTTTTGAGGTTTATAATTTATTTAGTCAAGGAAGGAATTTAAGGGAGAAGAAAGGGAAGCAGCTGCTGAGTAGGGGAATATACAGCGTCTTGATTTGAGTTTCCCCTGGCTCATTGGCTCCTGGAGGGAATTGCCACTACGAGTGACGCTCCAAGAGCAGGAAAAACAGGCAAATTCGAGCTAAGCTACTGCCTGTATATACTCAGGGCTCACGTCTTGGAAGAAATTACACCAACAGTCCTTTTCTCCTCCCCATTGACCTCAGTGCTCTGCTGGTCTCTCCACATTCCGTTAGTATCCAAGCACCAGGAGAGCCACTCCCTTTACCGGCGTTTTCTCTGTAGGCTAAGTTTTTATTAAAAAACTCCAAACCAGACCCACTTTCTTTCATATTTGAGGGGAGGGGGTAGATGAAATGAACACCCTAAGTTCCCCCATAGTTTATAACCCCCCCGAAATAGCTTCCTACCAGGAGAGAGGAGACTCAAGTTCATCAAAGGTTTATTCCATCCATGAAGCATCTCTGAGTAACTGAAGGTTAAATAACAACACCAAGTGATTCTTCTAAAATGTGATTCTTTTCAGAAAAACAATTCTTGGATCTAAAGGATCTGGAGTGGAGATATTATAAAGGGCTTGTGAAATGGACACACACTACTTCAGATTCATTCATAGACATAAAATGCAACAAGGAGATGAGATTTGTTGAGAGCCAGCTGATGCCTGATGATATTTTCCCCCCTCTAGTTCGTAAGTCTTGGTCGATTTTCTCTCAGAATGATTATTCTAAAAAGTAACTTGTTCTTGTTAAATGGAATATGTAGTTCATTAAATATCTTGGATGTACATTTTTTATTTTTGAGAACAGTGAGTTTATACATAAAAATGAAAGAAGCAAAGGTGCTCAATAGAACAGAAGAACTGAGGCTATGCAATATGTGTGTTAAGTCCAAAACTGAACCATTAGTATGGAGTAAAAAAAAAAAAAAAATCCAACCTGATCTACTTAATATAAGACCTGATTTGGACTTGTGAAACCCATTTGGACCAGGGAAGGCAAAATAGATCATATGAAAAGAAAGGGTACATATGAAGGAAAACTCCCAAACAAGATATCTTTTTAAAAAGTTTAAGCGCAGCAGGAAGTCTGTTATCTTAACAATACTCAGTAAGTTTAACAAATGGAAGAATTAAGGCTTCAGGATATAGAGATCAATCTGAGGACTTTAAAATACTGTGTTAAGTACTCAAAGACAGGTAGGATATAGCAACCACTGAACAAGAACAGGAAGATTTGAAAAAGAACACATTGGATATCTTGGAAGTAAAAAATATAGTCATAAAATAAAATAATAATCTTCAATAAACGATCTCAGTAGTATACTTCATGCAACTAAAGAGACAGAAGTAATGAGTTTGAAGATCGCACTGAGAGAGAAGCTTCTGGATCATAGCTCAAAAGCATAGAGAAGGAAATTATGAAAGAGACGTTAAGGGTAATGGAAGGCAGAATGAGAAGTTCAGAAATATATCCAATGGGAGCTGCAGGAGAAAATAGGGAGAATGAAAAAGAGAAAATGTTTAAAAATAAAATGGCCGTAATTCTTCAGAAATGAAGAAACACATGAGCCCTCTGATCAAAAAATCTCACTGAGTGATAAGCAAGAAATTAAAAAATTGATACCTAGTAACAATTTAGCAAAACTGAAGACCATTAAGCAGAAAAGGAGAATGTAACCTACAAAATAGAGAAGATGGGATTCCATACAAAGAAATGACAATCAAATTGGCAGCAGAACTTTCATTAGCAATAGATGTCAGAAGGCAATGGTGTCATATACTCAAAATGCTGAGGGAAACAACTGTCAATCTGGAATTCTGTAACCAGTGAAACTCTCTTTTTAAGAGCAGGGGTAAAATAAATACGTTTTAAAACATGTACGAGCAAAACAAAAGTTTAATATCCATAATCCTTTACTGAGGAAACTGCCATTAAAGTATCTACTTCAGCAAGGCCTCAGAGAGAGTGCAAGAATAATAGTGAACAATGAAATTACCAATACTATGTGAGTGCATGCATTAATATTTCTGGATTCCATTTCCTAAAATTTCATTTAGAAAATTTTCCTCTGTATTTATAAGTGAAATTATTCTCAAGCTTCTATTTTTGCATTATTTTTTTTATCAGGTTTTGGCATTAAAAGTTATGCTGGCTACAGCATGGTGGCTATCTTCAGCAGGTGATACTGTCTAGAAATGTGCATAAGGAAGGTTTATGGGCGCTCATAATGTTCTGTTTTTTAGGTGTGTGCACAGGTGTGTTCAGTATGTGAAAATTTCTCAAGCTACACACAACTGTAAACTTTTCTTTGTTCATGTTACACTTTACTAAGAAGTTTTTTAAGGTTATGCTAGCTTTACAAAATGAATTGGGAAGTTTTTCATCTTTTTTTACACGGTCTCAGATATTTAAATCATGTTATAAATATTTATTCTTCCAATTCTAGCTATAACTCAGTTTATAATGCCATCTGGTCCTTTGAACACTAATGTTCATTGCAGCACTATTCACAATAGCCAAAAGGTGGAAACAATCCAAGTGTACATCAAGAGATGAATGGATAAACAAAATGTGACATATACATACAACAGAATATTACTCAGCCATAAAGAGAAATGAAGTTCTGATACATACTACGGCATGGATAAACCGTGAAAACATCATGCTGAGTGAAATAAGACTGAAACAAAAAGACAAATATTTTATGATCCCATTTATATGAAATATCTAGAGTAGGCAGATTCATAGAGACAGAAAGTAGATTAGAGATTACCATGGGTTTGGGAGACAGGGAAATGGGAAGGTATTGCTTAATGGGTACAGAGTTTCTGTTTGAGGGATGAAAAGTTTGGAAATAAATAGCAGTGATGGTTGCAAAAAAGGAAATGTAGTCCTGATACCTTTTTCTTCTTCAATTTTTTATTATAAAAATATTCATAAAAATAAACTGAATTGTACAATGAATATGCATGTATACTCATCAGCCAAAATCAACAGTTATTAAGATTTTGCTTATGTCAACTCTTGTGGTGTCTGCTGTGTCTGGCTAAGCAGTTTAAAGCAAATCCTAGATCTCATGTCTAAGATGTTACTTTTACGTGCTTTGGTGTACATCGCAGAAAAATAGAGACATTTTCTTTCATAACCACGATTCCATTTTATATCAAGAAAAATTCACAATTCCTTGGTATCATCCATTTATCCATATTCAAATTTCCCTTGTTGTCTCAAAACCTTTTCCAGTTGATTTGTTTAAATTAGGATCCAAGCAAGGTCTAAAGATTGCATTTGGTTGTTAGGTCTTTTAAGATTCTTTCTAACCTAGAACAGTTCCTCACTTTTTCATGAAATTGACTTATTGAAGACTTGAGTCTGTTGTACTGTGGAAGTTCCCATGTGCTCATCATGTCATTTAACTTATTCCTTTATCACTCATATCAAACAAAAATCCACTTGCCATCAAGATGATCCTGACTCATGGCGGTCCATGGGTTGCAGAGTACGACTGCTCCATAGAGAATTCATGGCTGTAATCACCAGGCCTCTTTTCCAAGGCACCCCTGGGTGGGTTTCAACTGTCAACCTTTCTGTTAGTAGTTGAGTGCTTACGTATTTGTACGCAAATAACCAACACATTCTACGTCTGTTTGCCAACTGCACCTTCCCCTCACAAGGTATTTTCGTAATTAACATAGTGCACTTATGAAAATACCTTGTGGGAGGAGGGTTTGGTTGGCAAAGAAAAGTAGAAGGGGAGTTGTTTGTGTAAAAGCTCCATAACCGTTTGCACCACCCAAGGACTCCCCATCGCCCATATTTCCTGTAAATTGGATGTTTGCTAAAAGCTTGATTAGGTTCAGACTCATCTGTTTTTGGAAAGAAT
This sequence comes from Dugong dugon, assembly GCA_030035585.1. NCBI lineage: Eukaryota > Metazoa > Chordata > Mammalia > Sirenia > Dugongidae > Dugong > Dugong dugon. Next base: position 97,720,302 of record CM057471.1, on the reverse strand, counting down.
ACTTCATGAGATGGTGCTGTGTACTTCATAGTGCTTCACATTAGAAGGCAAAAAATACCTGGTTGTCCCTCTTTTAGTGTTCCTAGTGGGTTCGGGTGGTATCTTAGTCATCTAGTGCTGCTATAACAGAAATACCACAAATGGATGATTTTAACAAAGAGAAATTTATTCTGCCACAGTCTAGTAGGCTAAAAGCCAAAAAACAAACCTGTTGCTGTCGAGTCGATTCTGACTCATAGCAACCCTATAGCACAGAGTAGAACTGCCCCATAGGGTTTCCAAGGAGCGCCTGGTGGATTTAAACTGCCAACCTTTTGGTTAGCAGTTGTAGCTCTTAACCACTGCACCACCAGGGTTTCCTCTAGTAGGCTAGAAGTCCAAATTCAGGGCACCAGCTCCAGAGGAAGGCTCTCTCTCTGTCGACTCTGGAGGAAAGTTCTTGTCATCAATCAATCTTCTCCTGGTCTAGGAGCTTCTCTGCACAGCAACCTCGAGTCCAAAGGCTGCGCTCTGCTCCCGGCACTGCTTTCTTGGTGGTATGAGGTCCGTTTCTCTCTGCTGGCTTCCTTTTCCTTTTATCTCTTGCAAAACAAAAGGTGATGCAGGCCACACCCCAGAGAAACTCCCTTTACATTGGATCAGGGATGTGACCTGAGTAAGGGTGTTGCATCTCACCATAATCCTCTTTAACATAATCTAATCTTGCCTCATTAACTACAGGCACATAGGAAAATTACATCAATCATAAAACGGAGGACAACCACACAATACTGGGAATCATGGCCTAACCAAGTTGATACATATTTTTTGGGCACACAATTCAATCCATAACAGATGGTGACAGCCTGATGCCTCTGTTTTACAAAGTTCCCCCATCAGCCTTTCATCTAATGGCTCCCATCCACTGGTGATGCAGTGAGTACCTGTCAGATGTCTCCCAGTGGTCCCTAACTCCTGGTATTCACATCCTGTATGATCCTCTCCCCTGGAGTCTAGGCTAGAATTATGACTCACTTCTAGTGAACAGAGTGCAGCAGAGGTGGCAGGATGTCACTTCCAGGTTAATGTGTTAAACAACTGACTCAAAACCTTAGAAAAAGGATAGCAGAATAAGCCAACATAAGGTAGAGAAAGAAAATACAATAACAGTAGAAAGTAATGAAATAGAAAACATTGAATGGAGAGTATCAACAAAGTCAGGTGCTGGTTTTTGAAACCTTGGTAAGGCACAAATAAATAACATTAGGAATAAAATGAACAAAATGAAACCAGTTGCTATTAAGTCAATTCCAATTCATGACAGCCCCATATGTGTCAGAGCAGAGCTGTGCTCCATAAGGTTTTCAATGGCTGATTTTTTGGGAAGCAGATTGCCAGGCCTTTCTTCTGAGGCACCTCTGGATGGACTTGAACTGCCAAGTTTTTGGTTAGCAGCCAAATGCTTAACCGTTTGCACTACCTGGGATAAAACAAAATCCAAACCCAAACCTGTTGCCGTCAAGTTGATTCTGACTCATAGCGACCCTATAGGACAGAATAGAACTGCCCCTAGGGTTTCCAAGAGGGGCTGGTGGATCTAACTGCTGACTTTTGGTAACAGCCGACAAGGACATGATAATAGTTGCTGCAGAGAGTAAACAAATAATGCAGGGATAATTAGGAACAACTTTATGCCAATTATGGATAAATTATAAGAAAAATACGATTTACAAAAACTGATTTGAGAAGAAATAGAGAACCATTAAAGATACTTAATCAGTGGTTTAAAAATATTCTGTCAAAGCAAAACCAAACCCCAGATGACTTTAGAAGAAAGTGCTACCAAACTTTAAAGGTATAAATAATTTTAATCTTACACAAACTCATTGAGAAAATGAGAAACAAGGGACTCGCTCCCTACACCAGTCAGGATCCCTGCAGGAAACAGATGAAGTATTTAACTGAAGAGATTGAATGGACTTTAGCACGCAGAAACTTGTACACCGCTGTTCATTGAAGCGCTGTTCACAATAGCCAAAAGGTGAAAACAACCTAAATGTCCATCAACAGATGAATGGATAAGCAAAATGTGATATATACATACAATGGAGTATTATTCAACCATAAAGAGAAATGAAGTTCTGATACATGCTATCACATGAATAAATCTTGAAAAAATTATGCTGAATGAAATAAGTCAGTCACAAAAGGATAAATACTGTTTGATCTCATTTATATGAAATAGGCCCATGTATATGGACCAAAGTTCATTAGTAGATCATTTAGAAAAAGATAGTGGTCATGGTTGTACAACATGATAGATGTAATCAATGTCACTAAATGGTACATGTAAAAATTGTTGAATTGGCAAAAGTTTTGTTATACATATATTTTTACCACAATGAAAAACATGAAAGGGATTTTATACATAGACTTTAAGGAAACCAGCAAGGATGAAGCCCAGAGACTAACATCTGTAGGAAGTCATTACGTCTGAAAGGGAAAGAGAATTGAATAGGAACAGTGAAGCCTGGAGCCATGCGTGAGGGGCCACATGGCAGGAGGTGTGGTCACAGAGAAACACAGCCTCTACCTAATGAATGGAGCAGGAGTGGAACCACCGAAAAACTAAATTCGTGGCCATCAAGTCAATTCGAACTCATAGTGACCCTATAGGACAGAGTAGAACTGCCCCATAAGGTTTTCAAGGAGCTGCTGGTGGATTCAAACTGCCAACCTTTCGGTCAGCAGCCGAGCTCTTAACCACTGCTCACCAGGGCTCCAGGAGTGGAACAGCATAATAAATATCTGCTGGTGCTTCTCATTGGCCAAATCCAAAAGGAAGCTAGAAGGCCAAGGAGCCAGATGATGAAGTCAATAAGGGTCAAACCCAGGGCCTGGAGGACAGAGGAGGGTGGAACTGGATCTGAAGGGACAACAGAGAATACCAGCCCACTCCCCAACTCAACTCATTTGGTGGGACTAGCATACAACCAAACCCAACTATGCCAGAAAAGAAAATTAGATGACACATTCACACATGAACATATTTGCAAACATTGAACATGAAATATTAATGATCTGAATCCAGCATTGAACAAAATAATTTTGTAAGCATTTAGTAAAATTTGGTCAATAATGCAAGCTAGTTAGACAACCTGAGTTGAAATACCTGCTTTCTGACCCTAGGCAAGTCATTTAGCCTCTATGTCTCAACATCTTCATCTGTGAAATGCATGTAGTAATTTTAAGGGTTTTTCTGAGGATTATCGTTTCAATATATGCAAAGTGCTTTGAAGAGTGCCCGGCTCGTGGTAAGCACGTCGGAAATGCGAGGTAGCTTTGCTTTTGGTGGGTATTAGTGTCCTGACTCAGAACATCAGCAGCATCAACAGGGATGCCAGTAGTAGTTGTGTTGAGAAATTTCCTCTTGGTTTTGGCTTCTGTGATATTTGGAGCCTAATTTCAGAACAACATATGACAATTCTGCGAGACTGGCTTTGCGTCTTTGTGGGTTACCATTATCTCTGGATTTAATTTTAACCAATATAGTCCCCTAATTTCCTAAACTATTACTTTTTCCCATTCTTTGTTGTATGATCTAGGATTGTGTTTGGTTTACAAGCAGCTTGGCTGCTAACCAAAAGGTCAGCAGTTCAAATCCACCAGCCACTCCTTGGAAGCTCTATGGGGCAGTTCTACTCTGTCCTACAGGGTTGCTATGAGTCAGAATTGACTCGACAGCAATGGGTTGGTTTGTTTGTTTAAGAGGATGGCTGGATGCCAGCACCTAAAACACATCATTTGCTTACCGCGTCCAACAAGATGTATGGAGTACCGTGCAGTAGCTCCACAATGTCCTCAGTATCCCAGACTCCTATCTTTCTCTTATCTCATTATTTGTGGTTTTTATTCTCATGTTTTCAAGATGGCTGCTATGCCCACAGGCATTGTATTGCATCAGTGTTCCAGGCAGGAAAAATGGGAAAGAGTGAAAAGCATTCTTTCATTCTTCTGAGAATGTTCCTTTTTTATTCTAAAAGGGAAGCTCTTCTCATCAGAAATGTGGATACATTTTGCTACCCAGAACCCTGTAACATTACCACCCCTCGCTGCAGAGGACTCAAGGGGAATTTAGCATTTTTAACTGGGTACATGACAACCCCAAACAAGATCGTTGTTCTGTTAGAAAGGAAGAAATGGGGACATATGGTTCCATAATGGATGGTTACAGTGTCTGCCACATTTGTTCTTGTTAGTTGTCGTTGAGTCAATTGACTCATGTGCAGAGTGGAACTGCTCCATAGGGTTTTTAAGGCTGTGACCTTTTGGAAGTAGATTGCCAGGCCTGTCTTCCAAGGTGCTTCTAAGGTGGGTTCAAACCTCCAACCTTTTGGCCAGTAGTCAAGTGCTTAACTATGCTGCCACACGGGGGTACTTTGTTGCTGTTGTTGAAGTTAGTTGGCATCAAGTGGACGCCGACTCACAGCAACCCTTACGTACAACATAATGGAACGTTGCCTGGTCCCGCACCGTCTTCACGATTAGTGGTATGCTTGGGTCCATTATTGTGGCCACTATGGGTTTTGAGTGTCTTCCAACCTAGGGATTTCATCTTCCAGCACTACAGCAGACAATACTCTGCTGTGATCCATAGGGTTTTCGCTGGCTGATTTTTGAAAGCAGATCACTAGGCCTTTTTTCCTAATCTATCTTAGTATGGAAGCTCTGCTGAAACCTGTCCACCGTGGGTAACCCTGCTGGTATTTAAAATACCCATGGTATAGCTTCCAGCATCACAGCAACACACAAGCCACCACAGTACAACAAACTGACAGATGGGTGGTGGAGGGGTACTTTTTGGGCTTCCTCAAATCCTGTGTTTAACAATGTGGAATGTAAATAAAAGTCCACAAACCCTAGTTTTCTGATCCCTCCACACCCTTACCTTATGCCTAGTGTCCTTCAGCCACCACCATCTGCCACACTGGCTTCTTTTGCTCCTTTCAACTCACTAAGCTGGTTTCCTCCTGGGGATCTTCACAGTGGACACACCTTGCCTGGAATGTGACTCCCTGAATCCCATACGGCTGCCTCTTCCTGGTCTGTCACATCTCAGACTCAAATGCCTCCACCGCAGAGAGGATGCCCTGGCTAGCACATCTAAAGAGACCACCCAGTCACTCTCGAACGCACCATCCTATCTTAATTCTCTGCTTAGCACTTGTATTATTGTATAATCATACGACTATGTGATTATAAAAATTTTATCGGAATTTTTTCCTTGTTTGTTCAATATTTAATACCAGTTGGTCTGTCTTTCCTACTAGGAACCTTGCCATTCCCTTTGTCTTGGTATCTCCAGTGTATAGAACACTCCTTGACACATAGTAGATACTCAGTGATAATTTGTGGAATGAATAAACGAATGAATAAAAATAATTCAATGGTAGGATGAATGAGACCACCCTTATGGAACTACATCTTTCTCCTTTGCTGAACATTTTCTTTTCTGATAATCATCTTCCCAGAAATTTCCCAGAGAAGATAACGTTTTGCAGCTATTGAAGTGCTTCAGAGAGTTTCAAATGTGGTTACCAACCCCCTACTGATGGATACAGTGCCTCTTGTGCTGGATTATTTCGGAGTTTTCTGATCAGTCTCTGACTTGTCTATAGTGGGCAGTGGCGGTTCAGTGGTAGAATTCTCACATTCCATGTGGGAGACCCAGAGTCTATTCCTGGCAAGTGTACCTCATGCACAGCCACCACCTATCTGTGAGTGGAGGGTTGTGTGTTGCTATAATGCAGAACAGGTTTCAGCAGGGCTTCCAGTCTAAAATGGACTAGGAAGAAAGTCCTGGTGATCTACTTACAAAATTCAGTCAATAAAAACCCTATGGATCATGATGGTCTGATCTACAGCCACTCATGGGGATGGCACAGGATGGGACAGCATTTCCTTCCATCGTGGTTGGGTCGAACTGATGGCAGCTAACAACAACAATAAATTATGTACACACTTTACTATTGAAAATGAGGCCTGTGGACTCAGGCCTACTCAGGAGAGTGAACAGATTCGTTTTTTTTTTTTTTTGTTCTAGCCCTTAAAGGTAAAACAATACTTCTTCAAGGGCTCTCATTTAGTTTTATTATCTTTGCTGCTACTTTTCCCACTTGTGATAAATTACTACCAAATTTAATCCATCACGGAATTGAGAACCTGTTGTGCCAATTTCATTTCTGATTTTCCTCTAATTTGTATCTGTTTCTAGAATGGTATTAAAATTAAACCTAAATCATATGAAAAAAAAAAAAGATTAGGGACTGCAGATACACATGCAGTTTCATTAAAAGTGTATGTAATATAATCAAGGCTCTGAGATAATCAAAATGTAATAATCTGCAAAATTACTGTGGGACAATGAATGCTTGGATGACACCATTGTAGAATGAAAATAGGCACACTAGTTCTGAATGCATGTGGTTTCTTAGTGAGAAATGCTTATTAAAGGGGAAATAGGCCAATGAAAAGGTAACTGCTGAGGTCTCTTACTAGGCCACAAAACAAGACAAATTATCTAGTTACATGTCTGAAAATAGAAACAGTGATCTTGAGAAAAGGGATGTTTATCATTGTCATTTGAGGCATATGGTGATAATAAGCCAGTTTTGGTGACACTAATTGAGGCATTTGGAATACACTTAGAAGGAAGGCAGGAAGGAAAAAGGAAGACAAAAACCTATTGCACTGAACTAAGCCTCGAGGCTTTTAAAACACAGAACCTTGTCCACTGGGGTTTAGATTTACAATGTAGAATCTTTTATTTAGATGCTCATCTCTCCAAAAAACACTAAGGCAGTTATTTATCCCTATCTTAACAGCATGACTGAGTCCCTGGGTATCGCAAACAGTTGAATGCTCGGTTACTAACCGAAAGGCTGGCAGAATGAACCCACCCAGAGGAGCCTTGGAAGAAAGGCCTGGCAGTCTGCTTCCTAAAGCTTCCAGCCATGAAAACCATATGGAGCACAGTTCTGCTCTGCAACACATAGGGTCACCATGAGTTGGAATTAACTCGATGGCAATTGGTTTAGTTTTTTTGGGTTTAACAGCATGACCTTACTTGATATAATAGTGAGGATGATGATTATCTGTTTAGAATGTTACCATTTATAAAGCATAATCTCAAATCATTATTTCACTTGAGATACTGTGTTAAGACAACTTTGTTGCCTATTCAAACACAGACACTAGGAGACAAAGACAATATTTTATTCACTTATATTTTTCCACTCACTGTAACTAAGAAAGCACCCCTACGCTAGCCAACTGACTCTACCCGGAGCAAAAAAATCTGCTTCAAGTTGAATTTTTGTCTTTACCTAAACAGAGAAATCGCTGGCATATGCTGTCATCTTAGAAAGAAAGAAAGGAAGAAGATTAAATTCTACACTACCAAATACTCCATAAAAATTTTTTTTAATCTATTTTTATTTTTTTAAAAGATTATGTTTCAAAAGCACTAGAAGTGGAAGTATAACTTAATACAGCTTTCAGGAGGGCAACTTGGCAATATGTATTGAAATTTCTTAGAACCTTTTATGCAAACATACATGGTTAATCTACAAGGGGTGAGGAGGAACAGAGCTGAAGTGATACAAAAAGGACATGCCTCTGAATATACCTTTTTATATGGTTCTGACTTTTGGAAGCATGTTAATGTTCTGCATATTCACAAAGTAAAATAAAATTGACAAAGATAGGAAGGGAAGAAAAAAAAATCTATGATGGTTAATGCTATGTGTCAACTTGGCTAGGCTATGGTTCTCAGTGGTTTGGCAGACATTATGTATCACCTCCCATTTTGTGATCTGATGTGAGCAGCCAATCAGTTGGAAGAAGAATTTCCTTGGGGACGTGGCCTGCACCCATGATATAAAGAATGTTCTGGCAAAGCTTGTGCTCTCTCGATCCTGCGTTCATCTCATCATCCTCTGACCTCTGGTTAATGGGACAAGAGAAGCCTTCAGCCTGCTGCCTGACCTGCAGATTTTGGATTCATCAGCTCCCGCAACCCCACGAGCCAGCAGCCTGCCACCTGACCCAAAGATTTGGGTTTGTCAGCCCCTGCAGCCATGTGAGTCAGGAGAATGCTCCAGCCTATTGCCTGACCCACGGATTTGGGACTTGCCAGCATCCACAATTGTGTGAGCCATTTCTTTGAAATAAATCTATATATATATATGCTTCATTGGTTTTGCTCCTCTAGAGCACCTAGCCTAAAACTAAAAACAACAAAAGAAAGAGTTCAATTTTATTTCAAACGAATATACTCAATGAGAGAAAAAGAAAGAGCTAATCCAAATGACATATGAACATAGTATTTGGCAGGCTAGGAGGAGAACTACAAACATACTCTGAAATTTTTTTAGTAGATTTTTTTTGGTGGGAGAGGGTGGTGGTATGGGTAAAGCAATTCTGAAACGTTTTCGATGTATGATAGGATTGAAAAAAAAGGAAATGTGTTGATATCATTAGGAGCCAAGATTCTCATTGTTGAATCTCACTTACAAATATGGAATGGGGGAAGGCAAGAAAGAACCCTTTGGGGATGGATTGGAACTGGAGGTATCAGTGTGAATTCCTAATTTCTAAAATATGTATATATATACATGCATATTTGTACATTCATATGCATATAGGTATGTAGTAGGTATATTTGCATGCGTGTTTATTATATGTGTATATATATACATGGATGTATTTCCTAGCTCTGACTACTGAAAGGGCCTAGCAGCAAAGACACTGCAGCAGCAAAGGGCACACGTGGCACCCAGATATTGGTCTCTAATACCATTCCCCACTAAAAAGAACCAGGAGTCTTTGGTAAAACAGCTGATTCCAGTGCTGAGGCAGGTTGGGTACAAGGTAAACCTGGAACGTTTTGTAGTGCCAGAACGTAGGCTGTTGTTAGGTTGTTGTTAGGTGCCATAGAGTCGGTTCTGACTCGTGTCAAAGCTATATACAACAGAACGAAACACTGCCAGGTCCTGCACCATCCTCACGATCGTTGTTATGCTTGAGCCCAGTGGCAACCACTGTGTCAGTGTATCTCAAAAATTACGGAAGTGCTCAAAAATTAGGGAAGCAGCCAGCTCAAATGGGCTTCTGCTGGCCAAGTCTGGGACAATTTGAACACTAAAGTAATTGAGAACAATAATGAGTTATAAACCATTGGAAAAATTAGGAATCCATGGACCCCTACCCATAATAAATAAAGGGGGAGAAGAGAGGACTCTTGTTTACAGTAGAATGCAGAGTGCCAGCTGGTAAACGTGGAGAGAGTGCTAGAGTTGGAAAATCATCATGTTGCAGACATTATAAGAATATTGAATGAATGAATAAACTAAAAAAAAGTATAAGAGAATATTTTAGTATCTTAGGTTAGAGAAGGCCACTTGTAAAAATGACATGGTGTGTGTCTGACCTCCTCCTCTAACTTCACAAGGGGAAGGAGTGAGAATCATAATCAGCATCAGCAGCCCAAGGCTGATTCCTAGGAGGCAGAGGTCAGACACTCCACCCTCCAACCTTTTTGCCAATTCTGACACCAGCGGTTCCTCCCACAGTACTCTCTACTTCTCTTCTGGGTTCGATAATTCATTGCAATGGCCATACAAAACTCACAGGCCATACTCATAGTTATGGGGTTTATTAGAGAAGTAACAGGTTACAATTCAGGATCAAGGATGACTCAGGCTACAGTTCTTCAGTCAGGACGCTTCTTGGCTGTGCCCACGGGCAGGCCTCTCCATGGCCCTTGGCATCTTGGCCTTCAGACCCTAGGCCCCTAGGGCCCTTGGGCCTCTTGGACTGGCCTGGCCTCTGCCCTGCTCAGGCAAGTGTTACAAAGCTCTTTAGCTCCACCAATATGTGCCCAGAGGCACCCCACTCTGCCAGTAAGCCTCAGCCCAAAGGCGCTCAGCTCTCTAGCTCCATGGCTTGGCAAGCCTAGCTCCACCAACTGCCCAGAGGTACCCCACTCCACCAAGAAGTTTCTTGCCCAAGGGAATTCAACAACATGGGCCAGGAAATCCACTGCACCATCTTGCACTGGTCTCCTGGTTCTGCTGCTGCCACTACTCTGCCACTACTTCTTGCCTTCTCTTGCCATCTCCGGTGTTACAGCTCTCTCTCTCTCTATCTCCTGGATCTAGGAGGTTCTCAGCACAGGAATCCCAGGTCCAAAGGATGTGCTCCATTCCTAGCTCTTCTTTCTTGGTGGCAATGAGGCCTCCCCCTTTCCACCTCTGGTATGGTTCATTTTAAGCCTTGGGGGATGGCAAAACTGACCAATCAAAACTGACCATGCATATAGGGTTCCATATACCTTATTTGCATGGTCCCACCCCCATAAGGGTGCCATGCACATTATTTGTATTATTATCAAGCTGTCCAATCCCCTTGGTGATCCACAAAAACCTTAGTTGCATAATATCACCCTATCATTTGGTGAGAGTTACAAGACCATGGCGAGAAAGGCCGTATAAAAATGATCCATCACACTGCACCACTGTATAACAACTAGTACAAAATAGATCTCTTTTCTGCTTCATGACCCAGATTAAAATCTTAATTTTACAAATTTTACAAAAAACATGTACCTGGTAGGAATGTAAATTGTATAGCCACTTTGGTAAATAGTTTGGCAGTTTCTTTTAAAATTAAACATACACTAGAGAACATCCTTTCGTCTAAGAGTTATTTAATTCAGTGGATGAATAAACGTGGTACATCCATACAATGGATTCCCACTGAGCAGTACAACGGAGTTAACTATTGGCTTTCAACAACTTAGATAGATCTTAAAGGCATTATTCTGAGTGAGGGAAAAAAAACAATCTCTAAAGGTTACTTACTGTATGCTTCCATTTACATAACTTTCTTGAAATAAAATTTGAGAGATGAAGAACAGATCAGTGGTTTCCAGGAGTAAGGGAAGGGGAGGGAGGGTGTGATTATAAAAAGCAACACAAAGGAGTTCCTTCTCGGTGATGGATCGGTTCTGTATCTTAGTTGTGGTGGTGTTTATGCAAACCTATACATGTAATAACATATCATAGAATTATGCACAAAGACATACAAAAAATGAATGCATGCAAAAATGGTGAAATCTGATTAAAATCTGTATTCTAGTTAATTATATTATGCCCATAACAATTTCCTGGTTTTGATAATGAACTATAGTTATGTAAGATGTTACCACTGGGGGAAGCTGGGGGAAGGGTACAAAGGGTCTCCCTGTACTATTTTTGCAACTTCTTGTCTGTCTATAAGTATTTCAAAATAAAAACTTTTTAAAAAGCTAAAAAAATTAAACATACACTTACCATACAACCCAACAACCCTACTCCCAGGTATTTACTCAAGAGAATTGGGGGAAAAAGTCCATGCAAAGATCTGTATGTCAATATTTATAGCTACTTCGTTCATAATTGCCAAAACCTGGAAAGAATTCACATGACCATCAACGGGTGAGTGGAACAACTATTGTGGTACATTCATACAATGGAACACTGTTCAGCAATAAAAAGGAACGAACTGCTGATAACATGCAACAAAATGATGGATCTAAAATCTCAGTGGATTGGACTAAGGGTGAACCCTGATTCTCACCAAACAAATCAGACTTTCAGTATGGGGCTGGCATTCCGGTTTAGTAGGTGCGCTTCTTTTGACCAGTGGTGCAATAAATCTAGCAGCTCGGGTTAGCCGTTTTCAACCCGGTACACAGAGAAGAAAGAAACACTGTCTACAGTGAGAGAAGAATAACATAGGAAGAGTCAGATAAGAGACTATCTGAAATGACAGAGTAACCAATAGAACAGATGTGTGGTCTCCAATAGCCTTCTAATCCTTCATTCTACTCCTTCCTTTGCTATGGCCCTGACTTTGGGCTCCATGAGACAACGTGAAACATTCTAATAAACTCCTCCTTCTGTGTTGATTGAGTTAGTAGCTGTCATTTGCCAACCAAGGAATCTTAATTAAGACAATACCAAATAGGAGACAAAATCAAAGAGGCTGAGGAGAGTAGAGAATTAGAAAAAATAAAAAGGCTCTGGGGGTTTAAGGAATGAAGAAATTGTTTACACTCTTATTTTTTCATAAAATAAATTCAGAGATTTGAAATAGACACATTTTAATTGTCCATTTATGTTCTTTATAGTAATATAGCAACATGGAAGTGAATCTGAACAAATCAAAAGTAATGATCATTATACTAATAGAATGCATGCTATTAATCATATGTATGTTTAATACTACTAGTTTATAATTTTTATATGACCCTGATAAGTCAGAAAGTTTTGAAAAATAAATCTTTTGAAATATACCTGCGCTTACTGTTTTAATGAATCCATGATGCTGTGCACACCTCTGCCCCATAGGGTTTCCTAGGCTGTAATCTTTACAGGAATAGATCACCAGGTCTTTCTCCCACGCAGAGGCTGGTGGGTTTGAACCACCAACTTTTCAGTTAACAGCCAAGCGCTTAACCATTGCACCACCAGGGCTCCTTTCATGAAGCTTAAAACCCATTGTCGTGAAGTCAATTCTGACTTTGCCAACCTTTTGCTTAGCAGCCGTAGCTCTTAACAACTGTGCCACCAGAGGTCCAGTCTCTTGAAGCTTGTACACCTGTAAACACAAAAATCTTAAGGTTCAAACTTGAATATTCTCCCCAGCATGCTAGTGCCCCCTAGTGGCTGATATTAAGAACATAAACTTGAATTAGGTACTGCCCAGCATGTGGCTCAATCGTATGAAAAGAGCCACATCAGTTTAACCATCTCGTCCCAACCACGGTCGTTGGCTCTCCATTCCCCACCCCAGCCAGTGGTCTCTGAAGGGGCAACTCTCCATCTTTCCCAGAAAATCTTGCTCCCAAAGACCCAACTTCTATCCTAGTATTCCACAGTTCTCTACATCCAGGGATGAGAGCTCTAAGTTATGAACGTATCAGGAAGCCTAGGTAGTCACTCAGAGAAGACACCCCAACAACATTCTCATTTGGCTGTCATGCCGTGGGATGGTCCTTGGAAAGAGAAAAAGCAAACTGAAGTAGTGTCCACTCCACCTCACAAAATGCTGGGTAAAGTGAAAACTACTGAGACTAGTGGACTTACAGGAAAGGGCACCAGCAAGCTCTCAACTTGTGCAAAAAGAGAGGCTGTCCCATCTGTGGAAAATACTTGGAGTCCGCACTTATTGCTGAGTTACCTTGGTTGAGTCCCAGTTTCTCTGGGTTTGGACTTCATCTGTGAAGTCCTGTCCTATCTAATTTTCCCCAACCTGCCATCCTTGGCACAAACACTCATTTGCCTCATTGTGGCCATAGCTCTTTAAACTGTTTCTGTTATAGTTGCTACACATGGTATGAATTCTATTTGTTTTCCCTGCTGGGAAGACTGTGTCTCGATGGCTTTGGTCACTTTGTAGGACAGTTCATGGCACATTATAAAAACTGAGGTTGTCATCACAGTCTGGAACTTTCTGGAAGTTTCTCTTCCTTTTGCTCTCAAAAATGCCTAGCCAATGTGACAGTACCCTATAAAACAAAAAAACCAAACCTGTTGCCATCAAGTCAATTCCGACTCATAGCAACCCTATAGGATAGAGTAGAACTGTCCCATAGGGTTTCCAAGGAGCAGCTGGTGGATTTGAACTGCCAATCTTTTGGTTAGCAGCTGTAGCTCACTGTAGCTGTTAACCACTGCACCACCAGGGCTCTGATAGTACCCTGCAGTGTAGTGGAAAAGGGGCTGTCTTCAGAGTAAGGAATCTTAACTCTTACTCTAATAACTAGCTCTGGGACCTGGAATAATTCACTTCACATCTTTGGATCACAGTTTTCTCACCAGTTAAATGAACAAGCTGGTGATAGATTTCCAAGGTTACTTTCAGTTCTGTGATTAAATAAACGTATTATCCTTTAACTCAATATTATCTAAGTCTGCATTCTCCTTCTTACTTTCACTTATTCATTTCTTAAAAATCACCTTCATGAAGGCTAGAATGAACTGTGTGGTATTGGATTAGAGTTGGAGACATCACTATGAACTCATGCTTAACGCACACACACACACACACACACATACACAAATGGTTAGATACAGAAATAATTATAGATATTTACATATATGTGTTAGTATACACACATATATTTCCTTATTCTGTCAGCTGAAAGGGCCTAGAAGGAATGATACCCCAACAGAAATGAGCACACCTAGGACCCAGATCTTATTACCATTTTCCAAAATAAAATAAAAAGGAACCAGTACTTCTTAGAGAAGTCGCTGATTCTAGGGTTAGGACAGGGTATATGGAAGTTGAGCGTGGAACATTTAATGTCAGAAAGTAAGCAAGTGCTCAAAAAATAAACCAGTGGAGGCAGGTCAAAGGAACACAGGAGCCAACTGAAAGAGCTCCCAGGGGCCAAAGCTGGAACAATTTGAGCAACAAAATAAACAACATAGTATGGCTCACAGCCCAAAGTATATAATAAGTATACAGGAGTTCATACTGATACAAATAAATGATTGAATAATACATAAATAAACTAGGAAGACAGACCAATCTCCTGTGCAGAAGAATTCCAGATAATTTATGTAGATTCTCTGCCCTCAGTGAGGTAAAGCTTAACTCCCCACCCCCTGAGTGTGGCCTGCACTTAGTGACTTGCTCCCAAAGAGTACAGTATGGAAAGAGGGGAGAAAGTAGTTTTACAGTAGAGAAACCTGGCAAACAGTGCCTCAGCCAGCAGATCAAAGTTAACATCAATGTGATAAGTCATGTTGATAGTTTGTATACTTGATGTGCTGTGCCGTGAGAATGGTACTTCACCTCTGTGGTGTTCTTTCCTAGAACCTATAACCACAGTCTATCCATGAGAAAAACATCAAACAAACCCAAACTGAGGGACATTCTACAAAATACCTGACCAGTACTCCTACTGGTGGTGCCGTGGTTAAGAGGTGGGCTGCTAACCAAGAGGTGAGGAGTTTGAGGCCACCAGCCGCTCCTTGGAAACCCTATGGGGCAGTTCTACTCTGTCCTATTGGGTCGCTATGAGCCAGAATCAACTCGATGGCAATGGGTTTGGTTTTTGTTTTTTTATTTCTCTAAACTGTCAAGGACATCAAAAGCAAGGACAGCCCGAGAAATTATCACAGGCAAGAAGAATCAGAGGAGACATGATAATGTGGTAGGTAAAATGTGGTATCCTGGATGGGACCCTGGAACAGAAAAAAGAATATTGGGGGGAAAATAGTGAATTAAATGTGGAGTGTAGTTAATAGTAATGTAACAATCTTGGTTCCTTAATTATGGTGAACTTACTATGGTAACGTAAAATGTTAACAATGGGGGAACCTGGATGAGGCGGTGTATGGAAACTCTGTACTATCTTTGCAACTTTTCCAGAAATCTAAAACTATTCTAAAATAAAAAAATTGGTTTAAATAAATAAATAAAATCACCCCCACAAATAACAAGGATTCACCACAATTTTGACACTTGTGTGTGTTTTGGCATCTTGGTTTGTAGTTTATTGACTAACTCCCGGAGAAATTCTTAGTCTATATGAACAGGCAAAAATAATAGCTAATATTTATTGCACTATTATCAGGTGCTAACAATTTTACATGTGTTAACTCTTTTAATTCTCACAAAAAACCCTATGAAGTAGTCACTGTTATTATCCCGTTTTACACAAAGGGTGAGCACACAGATGTGTCAGTGTTGGTGATGAAGGAATTCATACAAGAACATCTTAATAAAAATGACTAGAAGGCATTTGTCTAATCACTCCACAACCAAATCAAAATTCTGCTTCCCCAATTGCCTTTCACTGGCCAAACCTAACTTCACGTTGACTGTGAACTTAGGATTCCCCAGAAAGCCTCTGGGCCTTTCCTTACTAAAGCCCATCATGTACTACCCACTTCTCCCAACACTTTCAAAACTGAGCCTGCCTTCTGCAGGCCTGGTGTTGCCTGTTATGGATTGAATTTGCCCCCCAAAAAGACATGTTGAAGACCTTACTTCTGTGCCTGTGAATCTGACCTTGTTTGGAAGTAGGATTTTTCGTTGAAGATTTATCAGTTAAGTTAAAGAGGTCATATCAGAGCAGAAAACCAAAAAACCAAATCCATTCCTTCGAGTTGATTCCGACTCACAGTGACCCTACAGGACAGAACAGAACTGCCCCATAGGGTTTCCAAGGACCCCCTGGTGGATTTGAACTGCTGACCTTTTGGTTAGTAGCTGAGCTCTTAACCACTGTGCCACCAGGGCTCCCGTCAGAGTAGGATGGGTCCTAATCTCTTCTGAGTGAAGGGGAGAAGGGACATGGACACGGGGTCACACAGGGGGAAGACAGACACCATGTGAAGATGCATCTCCAAGCCAAGGAATGCCAAAGAATACCAGAAACTGAGGGTGGCTGTGTGGTGCAAACAGTTAAGGTACTCAACTGCTAGTCGAAGGCTGTCAGTTCAGACCCACCAAGGGGAGCCTCAGAAGACAGGCTTGGTGATCAGCTTTCAACAGTTCACAGCCTTGAAATCCCTATGGAGCAAAGTTCTACTCTGCACACATGGGTTCGCCATGAGTCAGAATCGACTCAACAGCAATTAACAACAATAACCAGAAACTGGAAGAAACAAGAAAGAATCTCGAAAAGCAGGCAGAAAGCATGGCCCTGCTGATGCGCTAAATTCAGACTCCTAGCTTCAGAACTGTGAGACAATATATTTCTGTTCTTATAAGCCACCCAGTCTGTGGTATTTTGTTACAGCAGTCCCAGGAAGCTAAGACACGGCTCAATCCCCTGTAGTATCTCTCTTTATTCCACCCAGCACCATTGGCAATACCAGGCCATTGTTTGAGTTGCTAATGAACAAGTTCTGCCAAACTAATTTTTTTTTTCAATTTGAAAGACAAATTGGGGTTCATTTAGAGCAGTTGTTCTCAACCTGAGGTCATTTTGTCCCCTAGGGGACATTTGGCAATGTCTGGAGGTATTTTTGGTTGTCACAATTGGAGCAGGGTGGGTGCTACTGGCATCTAGTGGATAGAGGTCAGGGATGCTGCAAAACATCCTACAATGCACAAGACGGCCCCCGCAACAGAAAATGATCCAGCTCAAAATATCAATAGTGCCAAAGTTGAGAAACCCTGATCCAGAGGAATGGGATAATGTCCAGAAATTACATAATTTCAGTAATGTTTAAATACTGTTTTAAGATGTTGCCCAGTTAGGGTCCATGCCCTGGAGTAGTTGAGACAATGAAACATACTCCAAGTCAGAAAGAGAGAGAAAGTTTATTTAGGAGGTGGCACCAACGGAAAGTCTGAAAGCAGCACACGCTGTATTTATGAAGTCCCAAAAGGCAATTTTACATGAGAGCTTATATATGATTTCCACAGGAGTTAGAAGTGTCTTTTGGCACTTTGCCCACAGATGGCTGGATGAGTTATACATTACAAGATAACTACAAAAGACTCCTTATTAGGCTAAAGAGATACATGCCAGACATCTCCTTATCAGGCTAAAGATTTACAGACTGGATGTCTGGGCTGTAATCTCCATGTGGGGAGTCAAAAGTCACAGGTGGCTGGACAGAACAAAACAAAGTCATTAACAAAAGTATGCGGGAAGGAGAAGGCAGGCGGAAAAAAATTTACAGGTTCATCATTCATCATGGTGTTAGTTATGTCAAGCCCTCAATCACCCATTTTGAAAAGGTGGAAACATGCTGTGGAGTATTAAGTTCACAAAGACAAAATAAAAAAATATATATGCGGGTATATATGTATGCAGGCACACTGTATTTTTACACAAATAACACACACATTCTATGTTTGTATGCCAATTGTGTCCTCCTTCCCAAAGTATTTTTGTAAGCATGCTCGGCTAATTTTTTTTTACAATAACAAATAATACACGCATTCTACTTTTTTTTTTTTGCCAACCTGCACCTTGCCCCCCCCCCCCCCGGTTTGGTAAGCGCTATGCCAGTTTTTTTTACATGTTGCTGTAAAAAAATCAGCAAAGTGCACTTATGAAAATACCTGGGTGGGGGAGGGCGTAGTTGCAAACAAATATGGAATGCATTATTTGCGTAAAACTATGGTAATCACTTCTGAGTTACAAAAACAGCAGATTAGACCAGAGACAAACACAAACTGGGCAGGAGATGGGGTAGATGCTATGTGAAGATAGCCAGAGAATGCAGGGGCTACCAATAAGGAAAGAAATCAACACAACTGAGACCGTGATTTGGACTTTTCACCTCCAGAATGAGAGAAAATAAATTTCTGTTCTTTAAAGCCACCCACTTATGGTATTTCTGTTACAGCAGCTCTAGAAAACTAAGACACCCCACATCTAGCATTTTGCTAAGTTGCTTATGCTTTTATTGATTCCCTTTCAAAAAAGAGTAATTGATCTGGCTCCTCCAGTATTGAATCTACTTCCTTTTATAAATTAGCTACAAGGTTTTAAATACTCAGTGTATGTCATGGTAACCTGCGGTTCAATTCCCCTCCAAAGAGGATCATGAATCATTCCACAAACCTGCACAGATTACCACATGCCAGGTACTGAGCTAGGTGCTGAGGCAGAATAAAAGATGAAGAAGAGAGTACAGCGGATGGGGGAGGGGAAGGGCTGGCCTGGTGAAGATAAGGGACACCATCACTCACCTATTTTCAAACATTCCAAAACACAAGCCACCCATCAGTGATTTATTTGGTTAAAACTCCAAAGTCCCTAGGAAGACTAATTTCAGCCATTATTGTATAGGTTTAATTACTGTAAATTCCTGGAAGGCAGGAACCATTTCTAACAGTGCCTAGAAATCATCCTTGACACTCCAATCACTCACTCCCATATCTATCATCAAATCCTGTCCATATTACCCCATAAATATTTTTCAAGTTCATCTATTTCCATCTTTACAACCACCTCCACATTACAAGCCACCATTTCCTTTCTTCTGGATTACTGCAATTGCCTCTGAATTAATCTCCTTACATCAATTCTAATCCTTCACTGATCCTTCTAATCCATTCTCCACATGTCAGCCAGAGTAATCTTTGTGATTTCAAGCCTAATCATATTTACCCCTCACATGTTTAAAATCATTCAGTACTTTCCCACTGTTCCTGGTATAGGGCTGTGGTCTGTCTCATCACCCCTTCATGGGAGCAGAGGCCCTGAATCAAGCCATTAAGAACTCTGGGTATTTGTTCTTAACAATGTAGTCTCTCAACCCTAGAGGATGAGAGACTAGATAGGACAGAAAATGACATGTTGGAAAACCCAATTATCTAGTGCTGCTAAAACAGAAGTACCACAAGAGGATAGCTTTAGCAAACAGAAGTTTATTCTCTCACGGTTTAAGAGGTTAGAAGTCCAAATTCAGGGTGCTAGCTCCAAGGGAAGACTTTCTGTCTCTCTGGCTTCTGAGGGAATGTCCTTGTCATTCATCTTTCCCTGGTCTAGGAGCTTCTCAGCACTGGGAGCCTGGGTCCAAAGGACAGGCTCACTCCAGGCTCTTCTTTCTTGGTGGTATGAGGTCCCTATCTCTCTGCTCACTTCTCTCTCCTTTTATCTCTGGCAAAATGAAAAGTAATGCAGACCACAGACGAGGGAAACTCCCTTTACATCAGATCAAGAATGTGACCTGAGTCAGGATGTTGCATCACACCATAATACTCTTTAATGCAACCTAATCTTGGCTCATTAACCACAGGCAGAGATTAAGATTTACAACACACAGGACAATTACATCAGATCACAAAATGGAGGACAACCACACAATACTGGTAATCATGGCCTAGCCAAGTTGACACATATTTTGGTGGGACACAATTCAATCCATGACATCATATCATACATTTAGCATCTGGGAGGCCTTTCCATATAGACAAATGTGGGGTTATTTCTTTCTTTTAAATGGCTGTATAGTATTTCATTATGTGGATGTTTCATGATATATTTAACCAGTCCCAATCCCATTTTGAATCTCATTTAAGGTGTTTCCAATGATATCTGTACACTTTATTATGCATATATTTTAGGTTACCCAAACAAACAGCCACTTGCCATTGAGTCAATTTTAACTCATGGTGACCCAATGTGTGTCAGAAGAGAACTGTGCTCCATAGGGTTTTCAGTGGCTGATTTTTCAGAAGTAGATCTCCAGGACTTTCTTCTGAGGCACCTCTGGATGGACTCGAATTCCTAACCTTTTGGTTAGCAGCCAAGTGCCTTAACCATTTGCACCATCCAGATACTTATCTTAGGTTACTATTCTTCTTTTTTGAAATTATTGTAGCCACTCCTACATAATTATTCTTCCTACATGTTCCAGATAAATTTTTGAATCAATTTTCAAGCTCCCTGAAAAATCATATAGGGATTTTTCTCAATAA